>JAEOAD010000982.1:2162500-2570000 GCA_036365145.1 Orientallactaga sibirica
ACTGATCTTCCAGGTGAAGGTAGCTTATTTCAGGTATATGTCACTGGTGCTAAGCTTGACATCCACCCAGTGGATCTTCAAAAATTCTGAATCTGGTCAGGTGTGGTGGTGAACACTTTTACTCCCAGCACTCAGGAGGCAGAGGTAGGAGGATCACTGTGAGTTCGAGGCCAGCCTGGGACTAGAGTGAGTTCTAGGTCAGCCTGGGTTAGAGTGACACCCTACTTCAAAAAAAGTACTGAATCCAAGGTGTTTCAGTCACATTGCTGGCAGAAAACACTTAACCAAGAGCAGCTTGTGGGGGAAAAAAGGTTTATTTTGGCTTACAGACTCAAGGGGAAGCTCTATGATGGCAGGGGGAAAAGATGGCATGAGCAGAGGGTGGACATCACCCCCTGGCCAACATCAGGCGGACAATAGTTACAGGAGAGGGTGCCAAACACTGGCAAGGAGAAACTGGCTATAACACCCATAAGCCCGCCCCCAACAATACACTGCCTCCAGGAGGATTCAATTCCCAAATTGCCTTCAGCTGAGGACCTAGCATTCAGCACACCTAAGTTATGGGGGACACTTGAATCAAACCACCACACAAAGTAAAACCCCATTAGACTCTATGTTCCATATTAGAGAAAATATCGAGTATGTGGCAAGTCAGAATGTGTCTTCCACGCTACTATTCTGTTATGGTGAAACCCTCTGTGTCCACAATGTCCACCATGGCAGCCACTAGCACACACGGTTATTTACCACACTCAGGAAATGAGGCTACTGCAACTAAGGAGGTGAAATTTCCCTTTGACTTAATTTTTTTTTGAGGTAGGGTCTCACTCTAGCTCAGGCTGACCTGGAATTCACTATGTAGTCTCAGGGTGGCCTTGAACTCATGGTGATCTTCCTACCTCTGCCTCCTGAGTGCTGGGATTAAAGGCGTGCACCACCACGCCCGGCTTCCTTTGAGTTAATTTTAAATGAATTGAAATAGCCACACTTGCTGGTGAGTACTTGACCTGACATCAGTCCCAGGGCCACCCAGCTGTCCAATAAGGATCAGGCACAACTGCAAGTCTCTGTCTTGTTCTTGACATTCTCGTAGGCACTGAGAGTAGGGGAGGTGGTGAATGATGCAACACACACCAGCCTATTTTCTCTTTATAGAATGGGACATTATCAAGGCCAAGGATGTTGGCTTCTCTTGGTTTGGGAGCATGGAAGAGAATTCAGACTTTAGGTGTATTCCTTTCCAGTTAGTGCCCAGAAAGCCATGGGATACGATTCAGTTATGACATCACTGTTCACAAATCTCAAGTGTCCAAAGCTCTTTAAGGTATTAACTTGCTAATGACTTGAACCATATTGTGCACTGGATGCTGTTTTATGAGGTTTAACACATCTGTTTCAGGGAGATTGATCTTCCTGACAACAGCTGGTCATCTTTAGAACCAGAAGGAAGCACAGCTTCTTATGAAATGATGACATTTTATATTTTTCCAATAAATGCAAGAGCAGTTGAGTAAAGCGGGTCCAGGGTCGCTTTCTGTGGCACTCTGAAGCGAATAGTAGCTTCAGATGGGATGCTCTTCTGATGGGAAAGTGCATTTCTGGTCTACTCTGCTGAGTTTGCATTCTCTGAATCCTATGAAGACTGTTTGAAGGAAAGAAACTTAATGTGCTTGCCCCGAGGTAATGAATTGCTCTCGATTGCTGTTAAACATCTTAATGCATTTACAGTTCCATTTCCCCTATGAGCCATTTACTGAAGGGTCTGGATAATATAAACCAAGATGGGAGGTCAGGAGAGCTACTGATATTATCCCAAGGCCAACATTGCTGGAACTCAAAGATAAATATCTCTCAACTGAAAACGTCACCTGGTTCTGGTGGGCAGGCAGACCTTTATGTACATTTCAAGGAAAAGTTTCTTTGGTGGGGAAAAGTCTTCTCCAGATTAAGTGTGAAGTATGGTGCTGTCTCCTGCATTTCACTTCATGGATTCTCATTTTGTCCTCTTTTCTTTTATTGTTTCTTTTTTCCCCCTTCAACTTCTTTAAGCATCACCTACTGGGTCTGGGTTCTAACATGGAGCATGTGTGTCTAGGAAGGGGGCAAATGGGAAGAGAAGGGGAGGAGGTGGTGGTCATCATCTGTGAATGAATTTCTTGTGCTTCCCAGGGTTTGTGGGGGAGGAGGGTTTCATCAAAAGCTGACATAATTACTGATGTCAACTTGAAAGAAACTGGAGTGGACCCACTTGAGTGGATCTTTGTGACTTGGTACTTCACTGCCCGAGGGGCTCAAATCCCTATGACCTTTCCAAAATGATTCCCTAGATAATTTTCTAAACCTGGCAGCAGTATAATTACCATACTGGATTCTTCTGGCTTCCCAGGAGGTCAATGGTTTGGGGTAAGTCACTGGCTGCTACAACAGTAGGTTTGTACTAGACACCCCAGAAGGTTGAGTTTGGAGAGAACCTGACTGGCCTTTCTTCATGTAGCTGTGACCACTCTGTAGTCCTCCCCTTTGCCTTTGGTAGTGGAATGTGTGTTCCTCATTGCCACCTGGGCAGGTGCCTCATCACCCTGTTGTCAGTCAGAAAGCCCTTGAATTATGTTGCATCTCATAAGTGTCATTTGTTGGTTTTGTCACTCTGTACCCTGCCAGACTCTGAAAGAAAGTTACGTTCCTGTCTGGAGCGTCCGAGTCCTCACCCACAGAATGGGAAATGGTGGAACTACCCCCTAGTCATTGGAATGTTGACAGATTAATCATGGAGCTGAGAGGGGAGATGGAGAAGTAGAAACTCCTGGGTTCGTGGAGACCAGAGGCATTCTTGCCCATCATGGCCGCCTTTCTTCTCCTTTGGTCTAGGCTGCTTCGAATGCTGCATCAAGTGTCTGGGAGGAGTCCCTTATGCCTCCTTGGTGGCCACCATCCTCTGCTTCTCTGGAGTCGCCTTGTTCTGTGGCTGTGGACATGTGGCTCTTGCAGGCACCGTGGCGATTCTTGAGCAACACTTCTCCACCAACACCAATGACCATGCCTTGCTGAGTGAAGTGTACGTATCTACTTTTTCAAAAAACAATGTATTAATGGGGCTGGAAACATAGCTAAGTGGTTAAAGGCACTTGCTTGCAAAGCCTGCCAGCATGGGTTCAATTTCCAAGTGCATACATGAAACCAAATTACAAAGTAGCACATACATCTGGAGGCTGCAGCAGCAAGAGGCCTTGGTGTGTGCCCATTGTCTGTCTGCTTGCAAATTTAAAAACACGTATGTAAGATGCAACCACCTCATGATGTTCTCTGAAACACTACCGTGTCCTCTTCTGGCAGAAAACTGATGTCTTTAATTAATGTTCACTCTATTCAGGTAGAAAAAGTCCACGAGACAAGAAGAAAGCATCAAGAATGTGGTGGGTGCTTAGGGCCCAGTGTGGGATCTCACCTGCGCATGGCAAGGAGTATACATTCCATATGGTAGAGGTGGATGTGGGGGACTGTGATGAGGTGACAGGTTGATACTGCAGAGCATCTCCTAAGAGTCAGCATTGTTCCCAGGTTCAAGTATCCTCCAGTTTGCTCATAGAAAATGACCACCCTGGAATGGTGGGAGCCCCATAGAGGACTTAACCCCAAGTCTAAGTCTGTAAGAATGACATTTCAACATTAAGCCTTTTGGCAGGAGCAGAGGGGGTGGTTCATGCAAACACAGGACCTGAGTTCAGATCTCCGGTACCCACATAAATGCTGGGCAGCAGGAATGGCAGCCCACCTATATGATCTTAGTGCTCAAAGCACAGGATCCCAGGGCAAGCTGACTAGTTCGACTAAGCTCTGAGTTCAGTAGGAGATCCTGTCTCAGTAAATAAGGCGGAGAGCAATTGAGGATGCTACTCAATGTCAACCTGTGGCTTCTGTGGGCAGGCACACATGTGCATTCACACCCACACACATGCACACATACATGTCAACACACACACACACACACACACACACACACAATTCTTCGGGCAGAAAAATTGCACAGCATCCTCCAATATGAAAGGGGAAAGCTCTGGAAATTTAGCTTCAAATCTCTGCTTTCCCACATGAGAATAACTCTCACAGGAAGGCCAGCAGCTCTCCAGCAGAGTCTCGGAGCTGCAAGCTCAGCTGCAACACACTGCCTCCCTTCACATTGCTTCCCCTACTCCACTCCAGTATTTCTGTGTTCTGTAATTTTCAAAGTTTCACTCGAGTGGGAAAATTTTTATGGAATGATAAAAACAGGTTTTTGGAAAAAAACAATCTGTCATAACTGACATGAAAGAAATGAGCAGGGGTGGGAAGGCCATAAGGACAGATTAAGAAGTACAAGCATGCTAACCATGTCAGAGAAGAAATAATTAACCAAGATGAAACCTGGAGAATGTATTGGTTTACTTAGCTAGGGACCTTAGCCCATGGCTCTCAAAATCCTGAGAAACTTTAAAAACTGCTCAAGCCTCACCCTAGACCAGTTAAGTCAATCTCTGAAGGGTGCCGTGCAGGTGCCACGTATTTTCTAAAGCTACTCACTAGGCAGCCAAAGCATGAGGACCTATCATGTGGGTCTCTGCCAGCTTTCAAAGGACCAACTTAGCTATGAATTAACTTGCTATAACTTGCATGTAGTTGATATCCCATCAAAGATCTTAATGCAAAACTCATTTGCCCTGGTTAGTCCTTAAAGACACCCTGAGGGCTTATTTGGGTATTAAGTCAGAACAACAGTAAAAAGCAATCATCAGGCTTGCTTTGGAAGCATTTGGCTTTATTGGAAAGAGAATGCTATCCACTGATCCAGTTTTCAAATGCTGGATCTAGTACCATGTATCTTTTCTTTTTGCATGTGTATATATATATGTGTGGTGGATGTGTATGTAAGTACGTGGAGGCCAGATGTTGATGTTAAGTATCTTCCTCAATTACTCTCCACCTTACTTGAGACAAGATCTCTCATCGAACTCATTGATTTGGGTTGACTAGCTAGCCAGCAAGACCTGGATATCCTCCTGTCTCTACCTCCCCAACACTGGGATTATAGCCACTGTGCCCAACTTTTACATGGGTGCTGGGGATCCAAAGTCTGGTCTTCATGCAAGGCAAGCACTTTACCCATGGAGACATCTCCCCAACCCCTAGCACTGTGTATCTTTGGATGTGTAACGTAAGCCCTCAGTGCCTGTACTAACGAACTCTCCCCGCATAGGACCTGGATAAGTACTAACAGATTACAAGTGGGTCCTCCCCATGGTCAAAGGAAACTTGTCCATTGCCTGAGAAGGTTGTCCACCTCACCTACAAGCCCACCATGAAAGGAAGGCCCAGATTGCTGGAGTGGGCAGAGATGCACCCCAAGCTGCCCTATGAGTTCACTGAAGCCACAGGAAATGCCATAGTAATGCTACCTCATGTCTTCTCTCCAGGATCTGGAGATCAAGTCCCCACCACACAATGAATCTAACATCTCAAGGACTCTTCTCTTCATAGGATACAGCTGATGCAATATGTCATCTATGGAATTGCATCCTTTTTCTTCTTGTATGGCATCATTCTGTTGGCAGAAGGCTTTTACACCACCAGTGCAGTGAAAGAGCTGCATGGTGAGTTCAAAACAACTGCCTGTGGTCGATGCATCAGTGGAATGGTGAGTATCAATCTCCAGTGTTCAGCCCAAGCCATGTGTGGATCTGTTTCTGTCTACTTAGTGGAAAACTACAAGCTAATCAAGAGTGGCTGCAAGAGTCTGTGACACAAATAGTGCTATGTAGTGTTAGCAATTGGAAAACCTTCATGTCATTGATAAATTCAAAATGTGTGGCTGGTAGTATTAAACCAAATGTTTCCCTTTTGCTGAGCTCTGGTCTAGCAGACGGTAAATCTTCAAGATAGAAAATTAGGGCTAGAGAGATGGCTTAGCAGTCAAGGTGTTTGCCTGGGAAGCCTAAGGACCCACGTTTTACTCTCCAGGTCCCACATAAGCCAGACACACAGTGACACAAGTGTGCAAGGTGGCACATGCACACAAGGGGGCGCAGGCATCTGGAGTTTGATTGCAGTGGCTGGCGGACCTGACATGCCAATTCTCTCTCACACTCACTCTCTCACGCATGCATAGAAAAATAGAAAATTAGCTGGGTGTGGTGGCACACACATTTAATTCCACCCAGCATTTGGGAGGCAGAGGTAGGAGGATCGCCATGGTGAGCGCGAGGCCAGCCTGAGACTGCACAGTGAATTCCAGGTCAGCCTGAGCTACAGTGAAAACCTACCACAAAATAAAACAAAACAAAACAAAAGAAAGAAAGAAAAAAGGAAAAAATAGAAAATCAACAAAGGGGCTCCATCCTAAAAGGAAACTCAGTGATGAGCTGAGAGACTAAGAGAGAAGAGGCATGTGGGGTATAGGTTTGATCTGTGACACAGTGAATTTGGATTTTTGTTTTAAACATGATATGGGCTGGGGAGATGGCTTAGTGGTTAAAGGTATCTCACTGTAAACCTGCCCACCTAAATTTGATCCTCCCCAGCACCCACATAAAGCCAGATGCAAATTGGCATACATGTCTGTGATTCCAAAACCTTGTAGTAATCGGAGATGGAGCCAGGAGAATCCTGATAGCTCTCAGGCCAGCTAGACTAGTGTTTGCAGCAAAACCTCAAAGAAGGTGAAAGGGCAGGGTGGATACCTTGAGATTGTCCTCTGACCTGCTCCACATGTGCACCATGACACATGTGTACTCATACACAAATTTAAAGCATGACGTGTGTATAGATGTGTATATAATGTGTAGAGTGTATAGCACCAGGGGTTGAACCCAGAGACGTGTGTGTGCTAGGCAAGTGCTGCACCACTGTACCACACCCCTACCCGTGTACATATTTTGAATTCAAATTTATGATAGCATATCTTTATAAAAATGTCCCAGACAGGGCTGGAGAGATGGCTTAGCGGTTAAGGCGCCTGCCTGCTAAGCCTAAGAATGCTGGTTCCAATCTCCAGGTCCCACGTTTAGCCAGATGCAAAGTGACGCAAGGGCGCAATGCCGCACTTGCCCACAAGGGGGCACACGCATCTGGATTTCGTTCACAGCAGCTGAGAGACTGCTGGCGCGCCCATCTCTGTCTCCCTCTCCCTCTCTCTGTGTCTCTCTCCAAAAATAAATAAAAAATAAAATATGTCCCAGACAGCTGGATACATTAATGTGGCATTTGGAAGAACAGTCAAGTGTAAAGGAAACTTTTGGCTCAGACTACAAAAGTCACAAAGATTTCCACCTCAACAAGCATGCCTCCTTCAGGAGAACTGTTGTGACAGTGGGCTCTCCCAGAGGTGAAAGCCAGACCCGGTCCTCTCTCCTCAGCAGCAGGGCTCAGCCTATGTTACATATGCCAGGAAGCCGATGGCCCTACCCTGAGGGCAAACATTTTCTCCTGGGAAGATCCACACCCGGCCTGGCATTTTTTCAACCTAAGAAGCCTAGGCATGATGGGTGGGTGACATCATTTCTCAAGGTATATGTGACCCTGCCTCAGAGATGTGTCACTACCCCCAGGAGGGACCCTCCAGCCTGGGAAACCCATGATAACACAAGCTGAGCCAGCTGCTGCTTAGCCTGTCCGTGTGTGTGTGTGTGTGTGTGTGTGTGTGTATGTGTGTGTGCGCGCGCGTGCTGTTGCTTAGCCTGTCCCCTGGTGTGTGTCACTGTGTCAGCTTGTGTCCTTGGCTGCACAAATGGGATGTGGTGGAGATATAAGCAAGTGGCAGTGATCCAGAGGCAATGCAGAATCAGAGACAGCTTTGTGGCAGGCCAAAGCAGAGGAAACTGCCTCACAGGAGACCAGGGACGAGGGACCAATTGCAAGCCAGGGAGGCCCATAAAAGAGTCAGCCTCCTGGAAGCCAGTCATGTGACCAGGGTGAGTAGGAAAGGTCAGTGGAAGGAGAATTGTACTGTTTGGGAGGAACCGCAGGGCCCAGAACAGGAAGGACCTTGAGTCCCAGGGTTAGGAATGATATTGTCAAAGATAAGTAGAGAAGCGACATGCTGATCACACGCAGTAATCTAAGATCTGTCCAGTCACCTAGTGGTGTGGAGGGTGAGGCTGAGGAGGAAAGGTTGCAAGAAGCCATGACAAAGCTCAGGTGAGTGACAACAGAATATGAAGTGGGCCTGGTTAGGGGGAGTGAGGATGAGAGGAGGGAACAAGTGTCAACATTGGTTCGGGCACCCATTGAGGAGCTGTGTGACATGAGTATGGAAAATTTGGCTGGAATTGGTGTGACCCACTGGAGCTTGCAGCTGGAATTTCTGAGAACACTCTGAGCTGACTGGGAGGTACCTTGACTGGTGGCTATGAACAAGTTCCTACTGAGGAGGCTTGTGGAGGGCAGTCCCGAGGCATAGCACCATCTGCTAGGCAGGCCCTGGAGAAGGTGCCTACTGGGGAACCGAGAAAGAATGGCCAGAAAATGGAAAGTAAGGTCTTGGAGCTCAGGAAAGGAGATACCTGCGGGTCCAGATTATTTGATACAACCTCAGGTCCTGTCTGTGTGTCTTTCCTCTATTGAATGGCCACCTCAGTCATGGAAGTTCACATCCTGAAGGCTGTGGCAAGTGGCAATGTCCCAGACAGCTGGATACATTAATGTGGCATTTGGAAGAACAGTCAAGTGTAAAGGAAACTTTTGGCTCAGACTACAAAAGTCACAAAGATTTCCACCTCAACAAGCATGCCTCCTTCAGGAGAACTGTTGTGACAGTGGGCTCTCCCAGAGGTGAAAGCCAGACCCGGTCCTCTCTCCTCAGCAGCAGGGCTCAGCCTATGTTACATATGCCAGGAAGCCCATGGCCCTACCCTGAGGGCAAACATTTTCTCCTGGGAAGATCCACACCCGGCCTGGCATTTCTTCAACCTAAGAAGCCTAGGCATGATGGGTGGGTGACATCATTTCTCAAGGTATATGTGACCCTGCCTCAGAGATGTGTCACTACCCCCAGGAGGGACCCTCCAGCCTGGGAAACCCATGATAACACAAGCTGAGCCAGCTGCTGCTTAGCCTGTCCGTGTGTGTGTGTGTGTGTGTGTGTGTGTGTGTGTGTGTGTGCGCGCGCGCACGCGCGTGCTGTTGCTTAGCCTGTCCCCTGGTGTGTGTCACTGTGTCAGCTTGTGTCCTTGGCTGCACAAATGGGATGTGGTGGAGATATAAGCAAGTGGCAGTGATCCAGAGGCAATGCAGAATCAGAGAGAGCTTTGTGGCAGGCCAAAACAGAGGAAACTGCCTCACAGGAGACCAGGGACGAGGGACCAATTGCAAGCCAGGGAGGCCCATAAGAGTCAGCCTCCTGGAAGCCAGTCATGTGACCAGGGTGAGTAGGAAAGGTCAGTGGAAGGGGAATTGTACTGTTTGGGAGGAACGGCAGGGCCCAGAACAGGAAGGACCTTGAGTCCCAGGGCTAGGAATGATATTGTCAAAGATAAGTAGAGAAGCGACATGCTGATCACACGCAGTAATCTAAGATCTGTCCAGTCACCTAGTGGTGTGGAGGGTGAGGCTGAGGAGGAAAGGTTGCAAGAAGCCATGACAAAGCTCAGGTGAGTGACAACAGAATTTGAAGTGGGCCTGGTTAGGGGGAATGAGGATGAGAGGAGGGAACAAGTGTCAACATTGGTTCGGGCACCCATTGAGGAGCTGTGTGACATGAGTATGGAAAATTTGGCTGGAATTGGTGTGACCCACTGGAGCTTGCAGCTGCAATTTCTGAGAACACTCTGAGCTGACTGGGAGGTACCTTGACTGGTGGCTATGAACAAGTTCCTACTGAGGAGGCTTGTGGAGGGCAGTCCCAAGGCATAGCACCATCTGCTAGGCAGGCCCTGGAGAAGGTGCCTACTGGGGAACTGAGAAAGAATGGCCAGAAAATGGAAAGTAAGGTCTTGGAGCTCAGGAAAGGAGATACCTGCGGGTCCAGATTATTTGATACAACCTCAGGTCCTGTCTGTGTGTCTTTCCTCTATTGAATGGCCACCTCAGTCATGGAAGTTCACATCCTGAAGGCTGTGGCAAGTGGCACCTGAGGGAAAATCTCTTCCTTAGGAGCTCTCAAAATACCCAGATGCAGCCGGGCGTGGTGGCACACGCCTTTAATCCCAGCACTCGGGAGGCAGAGGTAGGAGGATTGCCGAGAGTTCGAGGCCACCCTGAGACTACATAGTGAATTCCAGGTCAGCCTGAGCCAGAGTGACACCCTACCTCAAAAAAACAAAAAAAAACAAAACAAAACAAAAAAAAAAACCAGATGCCTGGACAGCTTGCCACCTCACCATAATGTATGCCCTGCTGGTTCTGTCCAAGCACTACCCCATCTGAGCAGTTTTGCCTCAGGCTCCTGCTCTTTCTTATCCTACTGACCCCCACAGGGACCAGCAGCCAGGCCTCAATTCCCTCAGCTTACATAAGACAATGCTGTCAATTTAAGAGTACTACTGAAGACAGAAAGGGGATACCACTAAGACCATCATTGCTGTTGGGGACTACACACCTGGTCCCTCCCAAGTCCTCCTGTACCTTGTTAACTCACCTCAGCAGTCCCTTCAGCAGGTCTGGGCTCAACTGTACCCATTATACCCATACCCTGCCTCTCTCCTCCCTCTCCTGGAGAAACAGAACCCACAGGCTGCAGGCCATGAGAACCTAGGCTGCCACTGTGTGTGTCCACAATGACACCTTCTGTGGGATCCACAACAGCGCGGTAAGACCTCTCCTGGACCATATTAGGATCTCTTTGTCTAATCTGCCTAACTTCTTGAACCAGAATCCAGTTCTTACAAGAGTAATGAATAGTCTCCACAGGAGTGTCATTTATAGGGTTATTTCCAAAGACTATGTTCCTACAAGGATGACACCCACCAGTCCTCAAGTGCTGAGTAATTTAGTTCTTTGTTGACTGGAATGTGCCCTCACCCACCTCCCAATCCCCAATAGGATCTTCCATGTGCTTTGACTTTTAAAAACATTTTAATTATGAACTTTACTATATGAACAAACTGTATGTTGGTCATATTCTCCTTATAGCCCACCTCCCTGCCCCCATTCCATTAAGGGCCCTCCTCAATGGGTTACTGTCATGAATGCATCAGTCTCTGTGGGAGGGGACAATGCCCCAAAGCTAGGTTCATGAAACAGCAGGGCTGGTGGCTCTAGAGCAACATGCTAAGACGACCAAGTTGTGCAAGGTGGGGAGATGACGAGTTCTGCCCCGTTCTTGAAGACCTTGCTTTCTTCAGTCCTTTATGGGAGCCAACTGCCTGCAGGGGGAGGAGGGATTCACTAAGGAAGTAGCTTTCTCCACCTCTCCACTGGGCCCTGACCTTCCATTGGAAAAGAAGGCTCATCAAGACCACGAATTAGCAACCCCTTTGCAAGTCCTTGTGGTGTTAGTAGAAAGACAAGGACGTTTTCTACTGATGGGGACAGAACAAGAGCAGCCATCTTGGAAGCCTTGAGGAGGAAAAAGAGGTGGAAATGCTGAAATGTGCTGCTCTGAATATTTTTAGAAAGGCAAATGATTCAGGAAACTGTGGAGGTCCTTGAAAGAAAAAAGACAAGTGTCTTGTATCTGCAGTTTCCCAGGGTGACCAACAGGAGGTGGTAGTTTGAGCCTGCAGGCGAGGCCAGCCTCCCTTTGTTCAGATATCTCCTGCAGCTTAAATTTAGGCCCGCCAGGCATGGTGGCTTGGTGTGTAATCCCAGCACACAGGAAGCGGAGGCAGGAGGACTGCCATCATTTGGAAGTCAACCTGAATTACATAATGAGTTTCAAGCAGCCTGGACTAAGGAATGACATCCTGTCTCAAATGAAAATAAAAGTTAGATGGAATCCTCTGGGTCTTTATCATTAGCTAAAAGGAATAACAGCCAAATCAGAAGAACTCTTAATCTGCCCACATGCCCTGTGCCTGTGGGTGCACATGCTGAGAATAGAAATACCACCATGTGTTTGAGGCAGCCTTTCAAAGCTTGCTGAGAAAAAGTAGTCAAGGTAGATTATGAAGAATGTCAAGGCCAGGATTATATCCTTTCTATAGCCACCCATAGCAACGTGTGGGTGAACATGATGAAGACTTTGCCTTGAGCTACTGACTTTCAGGCAAAGCTGTGGGGAATGTTAGATATGAAACAAAGTAGAGGAAAATGCAAATGTCATCCATCACTGTGCATTCAGATCGCATTCATGACTATGTGAAACTTTTAGGAAGGGAAGGGTTCCGCATCTAATTCTTTTAGTAATTTCACAGGATGAGGAAACTAGCAGAGCTTTTTTAAAGAGAAGGCTTTCTGTAAACAATTGCCATTTTCCATACCCACATGCATTATAAAACAAAGGTAAGTTCTGTGACATCAACACATAATGATCTGGTGCCTATAAAAACATCCTGAAGCTAGCCTATGTTAAGATGGATGCTATGTTTTTAGAACTGATGTTTAGAAACAGCATTTTACAGGCAGGCCCAAGATGCAGGCCTGTGATATTACAAATTGAGGCAAGAAGATTGAACATTCAAGGCCAGCCTGGGCAACTCAGTGAGAGCCTGTTTCAGAAATAAAAAGGTGAGCTGGGCGTGGTGGCGCATGCTTTTAATCCCAGCACTCAGGAGGCAGAGGTAGGAGTATCACCATGAGTTCAAGGCCACCCTGTTGAGAACATAGTGAATTCCAGGTCAGCCTGGACTTGAGTGAAACCCTACCTCAAAAAACAAAATAAATAAATAAAAAAAAGGTGGAGGCTGGAGAGATGGCTTAGTGGTTAAGGTACTTAACCAAAGGACCCAGGTTCAATTCCCCAGTACCCACGTAAGGTCAGATGCACAAGGTGGTGCATGCGTCTGGACTTCGTTTGCAGATGCTCTGATGTACCCATTCTCTCTCTCTCTGGCTCTCTCTCCCTCACTTCCTCTTTCTCTCTCTTGCTCAAATAAATAAAAAATAAAACAATTTCCAAAAAAATAAAAAGGGAACTGGGTGTGCAGCTCAGTGGTAGAGTTTGATGCCTAGTACAGCCCTTGCTCCAAATGGAATCTCAAGGGAGGCCTTGTCACTAATTGGCTGTGTGACTTTGGAGTAAGGTCACCCCCTGGGGTGTCATGTCTTTGATGGTTAAAGGAGTGACCTGAGCAGCATGGCTAGCCACGGCTTTCCCTTGCTCCCTTCAGCAGTGTTGGCATTTCCTCCTAACTTCTATAGCCAGGTGGGGTCCACAGAATGCATTCTGCATTGCACAGGATTGATATGGAGCCAGAAATGCAGTGCTTCCTTCAGGACGTACCTAGTCATTTCACTGACGATTCTTTCTCCCTCTTTCCATTTTCTGCCTAGTTTGTTTTCCTTACCTATGTGCTGGGAGTGGCCTGGCTGGGAGTGTTTGGTTTCTCGGCAGTGCCTGTGTTTATGTTCTATAATATATGGTCAACTTGCGAAGTTATTAAGTCACCACAGACCAACGGGACCTCGGGTGTGGAGCAGATCTGCGTGGATGTCCGGCAATATGGTACTTCTTTCAGTCCCTTGCCTATTACTTCTTCCTCTTGTGCATATGTCTGGACCTTAATTGTTACATGGGCACTTTTCCCCCCATGGGCATGTTAATTATCATGACCTGCTTCCTACATTCTTTAGTCAATAATTTATACTCTTCCCCTTGGTTTTTCTGGATGTAAGCATCATTGGCCCTTTTACTTGCTAGAGGACATTATCCAATATTTTAAAAATATTTTTCAAGAGCCAGGCATGGTGATGCATGCCTTTAATCCCAGCACTTGGGAGGCAGAGGTAAGAGGACTGCCATGAGTTCGAGGCCACCCTGAGACTACATAGTGAATTCTAGGTCTGCCTGATCTAGAGTGAGACCCAATCTCAGAAAACCAAAAAAATTTTTTCAAGTTAAATGTTTAGTAAAAGAAATCTTTTATAATGGAAAAACTACATTATAATGTAGTTCAATCAAAATAAGATTTCTGGGGCTCAAGAGATGGCTCAGTAGTTAAAGGTGCTTACTTGCAAAACCTGAAAGCCCAGGTTCAATTCCCCAGAACCCACAAAGTAGAGCAAGCATCTGGAGTTCATCTGCAGCTGCAGGAGGTCCTGGCACACCCGTATTCATATTATGTTTCTCTCTGTTTGAAAATAAATAAAAAATATAAAAATTTTTTTGAAAGATTTCGGGATACTCATCATAAGAACTTACTGTCAAATTTTCTCTCCTCGTCTTCTCTTAAAATTTATTTATTTATTTATTTATTTATTTATTTATTTATTTATTTATTTGCAAGCAAAGAGAGAGAGAGAATGGGCACACCAGGACCTCCAGCCACTGCAAACGAACTCCAGATGCATGTGGGTCCTGGAGAATCGAACCAGGATCCTTTGGCTTCGCAGGCAAATACCTTAACCGCTAAGCCATTTCTCCAGCCCCCTCTTAATTTTTTTTTGAAAATAGCATACAGAGTTTTGGGTGTCATTATGGTATTTGATTTTAGTTGACTCCCCCATTTCCCTCATGCCCTTGCCTCCTTGTACCTTCCCCACCTACTTTCTACTTTTATGTCACACATCCTTTTGTCTTCCCACACTCCTCCTCCGCTCTTTTTACACTCTATTGGTCACTTTTCTAACCTTTTAGGCTTTATCCACATTTGCCCTCTTTATATACATACATATAAATATTACAAGCTAGGATCCACATAAGAAAGAGAACATGTAGTTGTAGGCTTTCTGAGTTTGCGTTGATTCCCTTAATTCTTTCCAATTCCATCTATTTTCCTGCAAACTTCATAATCTCGTTTTTCTTTATAGATAAGTAAAACTCCATGATGTTTTATTATCTGTTCATCTGCTGATGGGCATGCAGATTTTTCTATTTCCTAGCTATTGTAAATAGAGCAGCACTAAACATGGATGGATGCGCAAGTATCTCTAATGGAGGACATGAGGCCTTCTAGGTATATGGCCAGGCATGGCATAGCTGTGTCATATGGTAGTTCTATTTCTAATTTTTTGAGAAGCCCCCATACTGATTTCCACAAAGGCTGTACTATGGACTATGTACTACTGGACTTCAAAACTGTAGGATGTCTATGGATTCAATACTTTTGGTTTTTTGACACAGGGTCTCGCTATGTAGTCCAGGGTAGCCATGAACTCACAGTTCTATTTAAATCTCCTGAGGATGACATTACAAGTGTGTGCCATTCTGTCCAGTTCTTTTCAGTTTTAAATTAATTTTTCCTCTAAAACATTGCACATATAATTAATTTGCATGCTCAGCTCTTTAAAGCAAGTCTTTTTTAAAATGACCAGTTGCTGCAAGTTTATGTGTACTGAAAAACTCAACATAAAATCCAGACACAGAGCAGTGCGCGGTGGCGCACGCCTTTAATCCCAGCACTTGGGAGGCAGAGGTAGGAGGATCACCGTGAGTTCGAGGCCACCCTGAGGATACATAGTGAATTCCAGGTCAGCCTGGACTAGAGTAAGACTCTACCTCGAAAAACAAAAAAAAAAAAAAGAAAGAAAGAAAGAAACATTTCAGTCATCAGGATGGACTTTGGGAAAGCTATCAGAAGCTGGCTCAAACATTTTTATAATGAATGGGATGATCCTCACAACAGGGAACTAAAGTTGGTTTCCATGACCAGCCATTAGAAGGAGCCACTGACTCTTCTTGTCAATCACTTTGGACTTCTCAACTTCCCTGCTGAATGAGCAAGACCACATCCTAAAAAGGGAGTGTACTTACTGCTTCCAGCTTGCATAGTTGGAAATCTGTTTTCATCAGAAACAACCAAGGAAGGAGAGAACTAGTCATCAGAAGTGAATGGTCGCCCTCTCAGAGTTCTTCTGGACAGAGACGATTAGTTCATTTTTGCTTCATTTTTCTCATATGGTTTATTCTTGTTTTTGTTTGTTTGTTTGTTTGTTTGTTTGTTTTTTGAGGCAAGGTCTCACTCTGGCCCAAGCAGACCTCGAACTTACTCTTAACCCCAGACTGGCCTAGAACTTAGGCGATCCTCCTATATTAGTCTCCCAAGTGCTGCGATGAAAGGTGTGTGCCACTACACCCAGTTTTTATGTGGCTTATTCTTAGCATCTTGTCTTACAACAGTGTATGAAACAAACCTAAAACTGCCTACCTGACTAATCTCTTCTCACACAGGCTCAGAGTCACTAACACTATTCTTTAGGATGGGTTTAAAGATAGACTCAAGGTAGTTTGTCCAGTATTCATAAAGTCAAGCATATCTATGATCCTAGCACTCAGGAAACTGAGGACAGTTCCAGGTAAGCCTGGCCTATATAGCCATTCCATATCATAAAACCAAAAGTATTCATAAAGGAATATGTCTATTTAATTTCTCTGTTTCTTAAAAATAACTTTTTTGCCACAAATTCTTAGGAGTCAGTGATCATCTTTTCAAGAACAGCCAAGCTAGCTGTTCTTGAGGTCACAGGTTTGAGTTGACCACGTTCCCTTTTTCCAAGGCATAAAGATTTCCTCTTGGCTCATGTTAATAATAGCAGCAAGAAAAGTATCCATCACGGAACTTGTCCCACTCTCTGTGAGGAGGGGTACTTGTATCTTTTAACTTCCAGTTTGCTTTTCACTCCACACAGTTCCCACACAGACATACAAAATACAGCTGTTTCATTAGAATTCCAACAAACAAGACTTTCTGAACTTATTTCATGCTACCAGTTTCAATGACTAGGCCACAGAGTATGGAACACCATGTGGGAATGTCCCTGGTCTAAGAAGGAGGCAGTGCTTTATGAGGGGAAGAACCTGCAAATGTTTAACTGTAGGGAAAACCTAGCTTGGCAAATCCAATGTTTACAAATACCAACACACTAAATAAAGCCCAATGCGTAGGGGGGAAAAATGAATGCCTACCTGTTTAAATCTCTTGTGGGCTAACTAACTTTGCTCTTGCCCTGTGGCCCAAATTCAGTTTATTATTGTTTTTTTTTTAAAGAAAACTTTTTATTGACAACATGGTATATATAGACAATATACCATGATCATAATCCCCTCCCACTGCCCTCCTTTTTCTCCCTCATAAATTCCCCCTCTACTGAATCCCTCCTTCTTTCCAACTAGTCTCTCTTCTATTTTGATGTAGCTTACTCTTTATTCCCAAATCCCTGTCCTATAGATAACAGATACCTCAACTGTTAATGCAACCTGCAATTATAACTGCTCTCCCAAGAGAAAAGGACAGCTGAGAATGGGAGGAGGGGACTGGGCATGTAACAAAGAGGTGCTCACATTCTATTGGGATTCCTTTTGTAGGTATCATTCCTTGGAATGCTTTCCCTGGGAAAATATGTGGCTCTGCTCTGGAGAACATCTGCAACACAAATGAGGTAAACACGTCACAGGTCAGAGGGCTCATAGGCATGATGGCCTAAGGCTGAGAAAGAGAGATGGCCATCACTATTCCCACAAAAATGGTCATTTCATATGGTCTAGCCTGGTCAGTGAGGATCCTTAAGATTTGATGAGATTTTCCACTATGCAGCAGTTTGAGTGATCCCAGGTTAAAAAAATCTGAGAATCAAATTCTTTTTCCCCCTTAGAAAGTTTTTTAAAAATTTTCAGAAAACATTTGTGTTTTGAAATTTCAAAATTTCCAAAAGCAATTTTTCAAAAAAATAATTGTCACAAATGGGAGTTAAATTTCATTGACAAGAGTGCCCTGAATTTGTGCATATGCTAGATTTTTTAAAAAAGTATTTTATTTATTTATTTATTTGAGAGACAGAAAGGAGGCAGACATAAAGAATGGGCATGCCAGGGCCTCCAGCCACTGCAAACGAACTCCAGATGCATGTGCCCCTTGTGCATCTGGCTTACGTGGGTCCTAGGGAATCCTTAGGCTTTGCAGGCAAATGCCTTAACCACTAAGCCATTTCCCCAGCCCCATATGCTAGATTTTTAAATAAGCAGCCACAGCTAATCATTTATATTTCTAGAATAACTTGCTGTTAAGACTTATTTCTTATTCATCCTTTAACTGGCAATATACCCTCACTCTTTGGCTTAAACTGTCTTGATTCTGACAGGTGTTTGTTTATGAAACAAAATTCTTGAATCACTGGTGGGAGCTTGTATACTTAAGAAAACACTGATGTGTTTTTGGAGAGCATGGAGTCACAGAAACCATCAGCCTCTACCCCATCTGGCTCACCAGTTTGTATATCCATAACATGGATTGTTAGTTCAGAGTACAGACTCCAACCTTGGCTGCACAGTGCAGTCCTCATGAGGACTACAGTATACTGATGGCTAAAGCTCAGCCCCTTGTTGTTCAGATGCAACTGGTCTGGGTGCAGCAGGAGCATCCGTTTTTAAGCTTCCCTGGTTATTCCAGTGTATACTAGGATTCAAAAGGAATCCAGGCCTTCACTCAACCTGGCAAAGAACAGCTATTTGATAGAGCATCATTTCAGGACACATGTAGGCCATGTCACTACACATAAAATGCTCATGCTGGTGCCCTGTTCTCTCCTAGTTCTACATGTCCTATCACCTGTTCATTGTGGCCTGTGCTGGAGCTGGTGCCACCGTCATTGCCCTGGTGAGTAAATACCCCAGGACCACCCTAGCTTAGCTCCCAATTCCTGCCCCCCCCACTGCCTCCTATGACAGATTTCTCTTCCAGCCTTTACCAGCTGGTGAAGCCAAGGATCCATATGTGCAGCTGTGGTTAACTGTCACCTGTGTAAACTCACCACCTGTCTAGTTTACAGGAAGTATTCAGTGGCTGCCTTGGCACTGACTGTAGGTGACACAATCTGTACTCTGTGGAAAGAAGAGGGTACCAACACCTGGTGACTAGGCATACCATATTGCCTCATTGCATTTAGCACTTACATTCATGGGTACTTACATGAGGCACTGCCCATTTCTTTGCAAAGTTTTGACTTCCAAACAGAAATATGTATATACACATATAGTTGATCTCATTCTGTGCAAAGGTTACGTTCTACAAAGTCACTTCAACTGCTGAAATTGCACATACTGAACCATTGTCCCTGGAAGAAATACAGAGTAGGGTTGTGAGCCTCTGATCACATCACTTCCACCAACCTGTCAGTGCATCACCTTGTTTCATGTGTTTCAGGGCAGACACTTTAGTTAATCTACACTGTTGATTCATTACTACTGAACTCATATCCAACAGCACTATTGCTCTTTCCTGGATGAGGTTTCAAACACACACATACATACAATCTCTGTAAGCCAGTACCACAAATTTCTTGGGAGCTATGTTGGCAAAACCAACAAAAATGTGCAAAAGTGACACAACAGGACACCTGTTCATAGTGAAAGTTGAACAACAGCAACTGCAGCTGGGACTGTGCATGTAAGCTGACTTAAATATCACTGCTCTGCACATGTCCACTAGTGGCTACAAAAGCATCTCCTGTATCGCTTTGGTGGTTACGAATCAATTTTAGCAAGTAGGCAAATTTGAAATCTTCACATTGGGAAAAATCAATGTATAAATACGCATGTATGTGTACATGTGTAACGTGGGGGCAACTGCTTTATGATTCATAGGTACCCAATTTAGGCCAGGTGTGGTGGTGCTCACCTTTAAACCCAGCACTTGGGAGGCTGAGGGAGAGGATCGCTGTGCGCTCAAGGCCAGCCTGAGCTAGAGCTGAGACCCTGCCTGGAAAAAAACAAAAACAAAAACAAAAACAAAAACAAAAAAAAAAGGAAAAGAGCAAAGGCGGACAGATCTCCGCTACTTGGACATGAGCCATTCCAGTTTTCCTAACCATGAAGCCATTCCTTCCCATGAAGTCATGAGATGACCTGTTCTCTTGGCTGAGCAACAGGCAGGAAGAGGGCCAATTGATCCTGAGCAGGCAGTGTGGAAAGATGAGGGAAATGCAGCACTGAGTGCCATCTTTCTCCTGCTGCTGACTCAGCTCTCCATCTTGTTATTATTGAAACACATTCCAGTCTTTTTAAATAAGCTTACTGAGGGCAGAGCCAAAGATTTACATTATGTGTGTGTGTGAGAGAGAGAGAGAGAAAGAGAGAGAGGGAGAGAATGAGAGAGGTCAGAAAACGTCTGTGTGCTAGATGTGAAATTCATCTGCTTTGAGTAAACATGGGGAAAAGAAACCCTATAGACTATGAGCTGGCACCCATCACTGCCCCCACTTAGAAGTGTCGCGACATCAGCCCTCATTGCCTGTATCTTACTGTCCTGTTTTGTTCTCTTCCACCAGCTGATCTACATGATGGCTACTACATATAACTATGCGGTTTTGAAGTTTAAGAGTCGGGAAGATTGCTGCACTAAATTCTAAATTGCTTAAGGCCAATAAGGAGCTTTAGAAAGCTCTGCTCTGTAGCGTGAATATCACTGACCCTCCAGACTAAAGCAGAGTCTAGGTTTCTGCAGTTTTGCTACAGTAATTTGTAAATAGCTTCAGTTAACTCATTTTGCATGGTAGATTCAATAATATGACTTACTGTACATGAATTACAAAATAATGAGATCTGGCTATTTTCACATTTTGAAAAGGATTGTTATTTACTGACATTGGTAAGCATCCTTTGAAAAATAATTTTCTAGAAGTCAAAACTTTGAACAGTATTTCTAAATGAAGTATTAACGCTTGGCATACCTGCATTTTCCATTATTTTTGCTTGCTTAACAACCAGTCTTAATGATGAAAACAAGTGCTGGAGATAAAATGGAAAAGTTTCAAATTAGGTTTTGTTTTGTCAGACTCTAAGTTTTTTTTATGATCACATGGTTCATTATGAAATAAATGTCCCCTCTAAAGACCAGGTGAAAATTTGAAGAAAAAGTGTGTTACCCATTTATTTTTTCTGAAAAATGATTATATATTTTTTGCACAAGTCATTCCTTTAGTACCCACAAAATGGTAACCTTAAATCATCTTGGTGAGTAGTAACTGTATCCTTATAGCTAGTTCTCAAACTTCCCAAACTGCATGTAAGATTTTAGCAGGAACAGAAAGAAGCTGGGCTAGATATGAGGGTTTCAAATATGTTGAGAAGGAAGTATGAAATTTAAGGAAACTGAGCTGTAGATTTATTTTGCAAGAAATAGGAAATTACATGGGAAAGATGTGTATGCCACATCAACTGTAAAGAATGATAAGGACTTTTACATGAGATGGATTTGCAAGAAATGATGTTAGTTATAAAATGAAGAATGTAGTTTCCTACTAAGGCTTTGTTAGCAGAGACTGCATGCTTTGCTTAGTTCTTAAGTTTGGTTTGGATTTCATTTACTCTTTCCATGTTAAACGTGTAGCTTTAAAAAATATTTACTCAAAATAAACGTTGTTCACACTTTTAGGCCTTTGGAGGAATTGATTTTTTATCCACTGATGAAATAGGTCTTTGCCCTACTTAATTAACCTAAAAACAATGTGCTTCTGAACTTCTCCATCCATCTTTGAAATTGCCCTCAAGATGAGAAAAGAACCATCTTTAGATTTCGTTTTGACTTTTTCTTAACAAGTGGCTATTGTTCCCAAGTTCACTATATTTGCATACTAACTTTTCTTCAGCCTCTTAATATGCAGCAGACTAGTAGAGCATGCTGTGTGTCTGACAGCTCTGCTAGCAGAAGAGTATTACTAGCAAATAACCCTCACCCTCTACAGTTGGTCCGTCTAATCTGACTAGCAGCTCGCTTTGCCTTCTCACATGCTCACTAGCATCATGCTCACCCTTCTTTTCCAGATCCACTTCCTCATGATACTGTCTTCTAACTGGGCTTACTTAAAGGATGCAAGCAAAATGCAGGCTTACCAGGATATCAAAGCAAAGGAAGAACAGGAACTGCAAGATATCCAGTCTCGGTCAAAAGAACAACTCAATTCTTACACATAAATGTTTGCCAGAGCGTGTCAGCCGACGAATTTACAGCTCTGACAAATCATCAGACAGCTGCAGTACAGATGTGTATCCCACCAAACTAATTGTAGACGTACCAACATTTCACTGTCTGTCTCAAGCTGCTGGGATGGATCTCTAGGAAAACCTTCCAGTGGGTAAATCTTTTTCTTTAGATAAAGCAAATATTGGAGGTTTCATGTTAGCCATTTTAAGAGGCAACACTGACGAAATGATTGTTCATCCTTTGAAAATTTGTGGCATGTGCACACTTACTGCCAGAGCAATTCGGACACAGGCAATGGGAATACATCATGCTCCTTGAGGGGGACCTGTGACATGCCAGCATCAAAGGATGTGATCATAGATTTACATCTGCCATCTGCCCGCAAATGTTATCAAAATAGAACCGAAGTTCCACTTCTGACAGCTGACCTTTAGCTCATCAAAGATCATGTGATTCCCATAATCAACTTTTAAAAACAATTAGCACCTCCAAAGTCTAAGACCCATTAACTTTCTGAGCCAATCAGAAATCTATTTTTCAATAATGCAAAAACAAGCTACAAATCTGGTAAATCTACCACTGAAGAAAGTGGATTCTGGCTCAAGCTTTACAAAATCAGTTTTATAATAGATTTCATTGTAACAATATGATTATGACCCAATGATCATCCTTCTTGTGGAAATGTCAGCTCTGCCTTAATGAGTATTTGCTTTAAATTTTTAAGAATTTATATTACAACCAGAGACCCAAAAATCCTTTACAGCATCTTGTTCCATATTTTTCTTAATTAAGAAGTGTTACCATATTAAAATGAGCACCATTCTAAACCATTTTTAAGTGGTCTGGATAATGAGTTTACAGTTTCATACCAACTATCTAAAACCTGACTGCAAATTGACCAGACCTCTGACCTCCTTTTATAGACTTTAATACATAAGTAATTTAGAGTTGGTATTTCATTTTTCCTATCTAAATCTTAATTTCCTGGGATAATAAAGATTTGATGTTCAGTGGGAAAACTGCTTGAGTTTAAGCCATTTTCAAAAGAAACTTGCCTTCTAACTCATTGTGTTCCAGAACATTAAGTGACTATAGATACTGGGTATTAGTGACAGTAAGCTTTGTGTTGTTCTTTCTGAAATGATCCATAGAACTGTGGGGTGCATCAGTGCTTTTCAAAGGGGCTGCATACTATAGGGTTAACTATGTATATTCATGTTAAGAGTTAACTTGTGGTTTGGCTGTTTCCTGGACTTTCAAACATATACATGTGCAGAAATGTATTCAAATGAAAGGAAGCATATCTTTATCAAAATGCTATTAAAATTGAACATCAAGTATAATATTTCATTTGAATTTTTTGGTTAATGCCTAAAAATGCCTATTTGGATTTTTTTTAATTGGGAGAAGCTCTCTTCTGCGTAGAACAGTTGTTTGAAGGTAGCTTAGTGTTTTGTTTTCCTGTTGCATGACAGACTTCAATTTTTTTTCCAACAGTGGAGGTGCTGTTATTAGAGTCCAGTGTTCTAGAAGAGGCAGTGTCTAACGCCTAATTTTACTTTTCTAATTCTGGTAGCTACTGCCAGGAATTTTTGAAAGTTTTGTTGACGTAGTCTAATATTTTTTATGTAAAGAGCATTAAATTTTGCTATGTATAAATTTTTGTAACCTAACAGTGAATCAATATTTTCTATCAGTGCCAAGGGCTTCCTGTAGTTCTATTCAAGTGTTACAATAAATATTTGTAGATAATAGTCAATACTTGTGTATGCTTATTTTAAAAATCTATTTAGGTGGAAATAGTTGTGGATGTACTAAGAGGAATGAAATAAAAATATAGCTTCATTGGCTTGCCTTTTTACCATACATAAATCCTATCTTTCTCTGTTCTCAGTATGATGTCATTTTTAAATAATATGCATCAACAATATTTCACATTTCTATAGAAATTAGTCCATGAAAGAGTGCTACATGTTTTATTTCTCACAAAAATCTATTTTCAGCAAAAAGCAATTTGTGAAAATATTGTAACCCACTGGGCTGTATTTTGTACAAAATACCACTAGTACTTTACAAATCTGTGAAAAGCAAAGATTTTCATGACTAGTTTCTCTAATAAATAAAAGTGATCTACCTACAGGACACACATAGCTTAATCTTGGGCGAAGTAAAAATAATGGGGAGCCTTAATAAAGATTCTGTCGACTGATTTTCATACCCAAAGTATGAAAGTCTAGTGAAAGATTTATTCAGGAATGTAACAATCTGGTTCTAACAGTTCTTCTCTGAAGCAGCAGAGCTAAGTCTGTTACTTGGGATATCATTTGATAACTTTTAACAACTACTCTGTCAGCTAATTATACATTTGGATTTTCTACACCTGACCTTTCTTAGTGATGACCAGCCTTGTCATGATGGACACAATGGTATTTCTAAATGAGGTGCCGACTCTGGATCACTGCCCTTCACTCACATACTGCAGGAGAGTTAAGTGGGAGCCCAGCTGGCAAGAGATTTTTCACACTGCTTAGTCTCTGTTTGAGTAGCATTTTGTGCAATTAGACAAGCCACATGAGTCTCCTGAATAAACTGTAAATAATGATTTGACAAAATAACAAGGAGTGTCTGAATTATTGATGGCAACCCTGCCATCCAGTCTCTGGAGGGCACATGTTTTTCCAGTTACCCCTTTTAAAACTTTTAAATGAAAATGAAGTCAAGGTTAGAAGAAAGGAGCTTACTCATTTTAAAGCCAACAGACAGAGTAAATTCATTCATTAAAAATAAAGAATTCCACAATAAAGATGTTCTACTCCTGCTGAAACAGATTACCTTAAACTAAGTAACTTATGAAGAACAAGTATATTTCTTACAGTTCCAAGGGATGAGAAGTCCAAGGCCATGGCAGGTTTCATTTCAACTTCCATAGTGGTACCCTGGTGCATCATCTAAAGTGGGTGAATGCTGTGTCTTCAAATGGCAAAAGGTCCTAGCTAATTTCCGTTAGTCTTTCTACAAGGTCATGAATTCTATTCAGGAGAGTTCTTCCCTGGGATTTAAGTTCCAATATAAAAAATAATGGAGGGACCCACACATTTAACCCATAGCAGATATTAAAAGTACTATTTCTAGAATTTAGAATGGAAAAATCTGTGTGTTCATGTGCAGGGAGAGAACATGAGAGTGCTAGGAGGATAGTCTCCTCTTTTCTAGGTCAAAGCCTGACTGGGGCATGGGAAACATGTAGCTTAAACTTTCCAATGTAGGGCTGGAGAGATGGCTTAATAGTTAAGGTGCTTGCCTGTGAAGCCAAAGGACCCAGGGTCAATTCCCAGTACCAACATAATCCAGATGCACAAGGGGGGGGGGCGCATGCATCTAGAGTTCATTTGCAATGGCTAGAGGCCCTGACGTGCCCATTCTCTGTCTCTCTTTTCTCAATCTCTCTATGCTTGCAAATAAAATAAAAATAAATAAAATAAAATAAAATAAAATAAAATAAAATAAAATAAAATAAAATAAAATAAAATAAAATAAAACCTTTCTACTGTAGACCTGGAGTCTGACCAGTAAAATAAGTTTTCAAATAAGTGTAACCCAAGAAAGGGAGAGGGAAGAGTTCATTTTAGGGAAATGAATGACAAATTCTATATCTGAAGGGATTTCATTTTAATTAGTTATTCTTGGTTCATACACTATGGTACAAAAATAAAATCATGTAAAATCATAGTAGAGGGCCTGGAGAGATGGCTTAGCGGTTAAGCGCTTGCCTGTGAAGCCTAAGGACCCCAGTTCGAGGCTCAATTCCCCAAGACCCACGTAAGCACAAGAGGGCGCATGTATCTGGAGTTCGTTTGCAGTGGCTGTAGGCCCTGGTGTGCCCATTCTCTATCTATCCTCTCTATCTATCTGCCTCTTTCTCTCTCTGTTTGTCTGTTGCTCTCAAATAAATAAATTAATAATAATAATAATGAAGAAAATCACAGTAGATTACACAAAGTTTTTATTGAACATTCAGATTACAGAAAAACAAAAAACAAAGGACTAATTGTTATGTGACTTGTATGTAAGAAGCTGGACAGCTAAAGTGATTACCAAACGTCATCTGGTTCTTCATGAGAAAAACCTGGAGAACTAAATTAGGGAAAGATAATAATTAGATATTAATAAACTCATGGCAAGTTTGAGATCTTTACAATGTTCTTATTCTTCCCCTGTGGGACTTCTGCCCTTACTTATAGTTACTATCAGGATCAACTTTACAAGTTGAATCACCATGGACTTTTATGAGTTCAGTGACTTTTTCCTCTTTTTTTAATGAGACAAGGTCTCAGGTATCCCAAGCTAGCCTAGAACTCACTATGTAGCCAATATATAGTTGAGGATGACTTTGAATTCCTGATCCTCTTGTCTCCACTTCCCAAATGCTAGGATTACAGGCATATAGCACCATGTCCACTTTATGTGGTTACTGGGGCTGGAGCCCAGGATTTTGTGCATGCTAGGAACCAACTGATCTACATTCCCCAGCCCAAGTTTTATTTTTTTAATTATTATTATTGTTGTTGTTATTACTATTATTTTCCTTTTGAGACAGAGTCTCACCATATAGTCCTGGCTGGCCTCAAACTCTTGATCCTGCCTCAGCCTCCTAAGTGCTGGGATTATAGGCATATGCTACTATGCCCAGCTTTGATGTCAGTAACTCATAAAGTTTGTTTGAAGCAGGGTCTCACTTTAGCCCAGACTGACCTAGAATTCACCTGTACCCCAGACTTGCCTCAAACGCATGCTGATTGTCCCAGCTCAACCTCCCAACTGCTGAAACTAAAGGCATGCATCACTATGCCTAGCTTGAAGTCAGTAATTTTCACTGAAAACCTCAACTATCTGTCCATTTCCCTTGGCTGATAAAATGAGCAATAATAATTTGCCTAAGGGATGGTGTTTAGGGAAAACCATACCTTTCGTCCTTGTCACTCAGTGTCAGTGTGTCCACTACTGAGCATTCTTGGCCTGTCTTTTTTGAACTCTGAGACAAGTAAGGAGAAAGCATTTGAAATGATATAAGTTAATTTTATGAAACATTTAGATGTCTATACTTGATCCTAGCTGAAAAGCTGAGAAGCAAAACACTTTTATTTCTCTAATAACTATTATAACCACGTAAAAATAGAAACTTTTTAAAAGTAAAATTGAACAAGCACATCAAAAGAAACTATAGAAACTTCTTATAAAAGTTTATAAAAAGCTCTCTTGACCAGCTCCTGAACTCGAGGTTCTGGTAAGCTTCCCTCATCTCTGCCCCCAGCCAGGCAGAGACTAGACCCCCCCTTACTCCCACATGGACTTTCTGCCCCCTCCTGCTTTTCACATGGCAGAAGCTCTTTGTACTTTCTTTTCCTTCCTCTCTAACCCTCTTCTTCCAGGCCCACCATGGGGGCTCTCAGAACATGTGAGTGTATCTAATGTGCCAACTGGTGCAATAGTGGCATAATCTGTTATGGAGGAAACTAACCCTCTCTAGTTGGCCTGAATGCCTACTCCATGGGAGGGAATACATGCCTGGTACTGAAAACCTAGTCAAAAGCCTATGGTGGGGGAGGTCATGAGCCCTAGGGGAGTAACGACTACTGTTGTCTGGCTAAATGCGTACATTAATGAAATGAGATGTTAGGGGTTCAGAAATAGAATCCTTGAACCCCAAACCCTTAGTTCATGTCTACTTTTAGCAATAATTGGATAAAATAAGGCTGAGGCCGGGCGTGGTGGCGCACGCCTTTAATCCCAGCACTCAGGAGGCAAAGGTAGGAGGATCGCTGAGAGTTCGAGGCCACCCTGAGAAGACAGAGTGAATTCCAGGTCAGCCTGGACTACAGTGAAACCCTACCTCGAAAAACAAAACAAAACAAAAAAAAAAAAAAAGAAAGAAAGTACAAAACCAAGGGAAGGAAAATGAATACACCCATGTGGTCTGAGAGCCCATGTGGGCCTAGATGAAATGTTAAGAGATTTAGAGACAAAGTACAAAGAGCTCCTAGCATGTGGAGGGCAGGAGTATGTAGAAAGCCCATGTGGGAGTGGGGGGGGGAGAATCTTCTCTTGTCTCAGCCCAGCAAGGCCTGCAGTTTTACTCTAACCTCTCTTTAAAACCTCAGTTTTTCACCGGGCATGGTGGTGCACACCTTTAATCCCAGCACTTGGGAGGCAGAGGTAGGAGGATGGCTGAGAGTTCGAGGCCACCCTGAAACTATATAGTGAATTCCAGGTCAGCCTGAGCTAGAGTGAAACCCTACCTCAGAACCCCCCTCCCCCCAAAAAAACTCCTCAGTTTCTCTTAAATGAGCTTTATGAATTCCCCTTCACATGCTGCTGCTCAACTCCAGGTTTTCCCCAAAAACCTCAATTTCTCTTAAATGAACCTTATAAACTATGCAGTGTTTCCAAATAAGAACATGTTTCCTACTTCCCACGTGTTTATGATTCTGTTCTAGTTTTCCTTCTTAGATCCCAATCTTCCTTAAATAAACTCCACAATTTGTGATTTCTCCCTAAATAAACTTAATAATTCACAATTTTAAAAAAGTTTATAAAAATAACCTTTCTACACCTATAATTCAGATTTATTTAAAAATATCTCACAATATATTCACTATTCAATCATTGATCAGTATTGCTTGTTTTTAAATTAAGATATCCAAACTTATACAAACAAATCAAAATCTTATCAAGTTTTACCTAAGCCAATGCAATGAAATTTTGTCAAAAGTGTAATATATTCAAAAGATTCAAGGTTCCATTTGAACTATGAATATTCGAGACTTAACCACTTTTTTTCTTCATTAGAGAAGACAGATTCCAGTCTCAAGGTATTAGAGTAAGTGACAAAAGTCCTCAGTGACCACCCACTCCTCTGCCCTCCCACAGACTGCTCTGTATATAGCATAGGTTTCTTATCCATACATACTTGGCCTTTTCTCTGCTGGATGAGTTTCATGTACTTCTCTAAAGGATTTTCCTCGTGAGCAGATTTGTCTTTCTGTTCTTGAGCACCCATTTCTATTTCTTCTTTCATTTCAATCTCCAGTGATTTTTCAATCATTCTCTATAAAACAGTCCAGTGCCAACATAGGAAATATATAAAAATGGTTTTTTTGTATTCTTTTATTTATTTGCAAGCAGAGGGCGAGGTGGAGAGAAGAGGGGAGGGGGGGAGAGAGAGAGAGAGAGAGAGAGAGAGAGAGAGAGATTGGGCATGCCAGGGCCTCTTGCCACTGCAAACTAACTCCAGACACATGCACCACTTTGTGCATCTGCCTTTATATGGGTACTAGAGAACTGAACCCAGGCCAACAGGCTTTGCAAGCAAGTACCTTAACTGCTGAGCCACCTCTCCAGCCCCATAAAAAAAAAAAGTTTTTACTGTTTCAAAACCATAGTAATACTATCCTGGCCCTGTAAGCACAACTTACATAACACAGGAATGTATATTTAAGTTGAAATCATTGCTACTATCAGAGCGACAAGCATGTCATCTCCAGAAAGGCATTTGCCTCAAGTGTCCTGTGCTTTCAGACCAAGTTAACCATGAATCCAAGGAACATTCCCTAAAGCATGCTTTGTGGTCAGGACTAAAATCAGGACACAGAAGGCAAGAGAACTATAGGAAGGAGAGAGGCAGTGCATGCCTGGAAGCAACTGTGGACTGGCAGAACCTCCTCGGACTCTTCCAGTCCCATCTAGCTGGCCTTGGGCATGTGGGTATGAAAGGAAGTCATAGGGCAATGGAGAGTACCCGCAAATGTTCTTGCCAAACTGTCCTGTAGCTGGGCATGCCTATAATCCCAGCACTCAAGAGGATAAGGTAGGAGGATCACCATGAGTTCAAGACCAGTCTGGAATACAAAGTGAATTCCAGGTCACCCTAGGCTAGAGTGACCCCTGTTTCAAAACAAACTAACAAACTGTCCTGCACTCAGAAGGCAGGTGCAACAAGGAGAGGAGACGGAGGCCTTTTTGGTCCACTGCCACGCCTCTGATCTCAGAGCATCAGTGGCTCACTTCCCATGGCTCAAGGTGCTTCAGCTCAAGGGCTGAAGGTAGGTGTCGAAATGGAGGACTAGTGCAGAGAATTAAATCACATGTATTACCCTTTCCTGATCGAGTCTTTCCAGCTCTCTTCTTTCCCTCTCTAGAGCTTCTTGGTGGTTACTCTGCCTTTGTTCTTCTCTCGCCCTTTGATCTTTCATATGGTGTTCCCACAGTTGTTCTTCCTTGTGTTCCCCAGTTTGGTTCTGAACAGAACCTGAGGACAGAAAATGGAGTGAGTAGATTTTGGCATCAGATTTTTTTTCAAACAAATGCAGAACCAGTGTGCAGGAAAGACTGCTTGATTTCTACTGACTGATGACCTACTTCAAGATGTTGTTCCATTTTTATTGTGTTATAGCCCACAGACTGACCCTTGGCAATGCACCTCACCTTTTACTTTCCTGACACTAATAATACAAGTCATCCTCACCCTGAGTGACCCACTGTCCTCCCTCCATGCCATGTCCTCTTTATCCATCCACTCCTCCTTTCAGGTTTTCCACTGCATTTTTTAATACTTATTTTTTAACTTATTTATTTGACCAAGAGAAAAATAGAGACTGAGAGAGGAAGATAGAAAGGGAGACAATGGGCATTCCAGAACCTTCAGTCACTGCAAACAGACTACAGATGCAAGCACCACCTTGTATAACTGGCTTATGTGGCTCCTGGGGAATTGAACCTGGATCCTTTGGCTTTGCAGGCAGGTGCCTTAACTGCTAAGCCATTTCTCCATCCCTGCATTTTTTTTTTTTTTTTTGGTTTTCGAGGTAGGGTCTCACTCCAGCTCAGGCTGACCTGGAGTCCACTATGTAGTTTCAGGGTGGCCTCGAACTCATGGTTATCCTCCTACCTCTGCCTCCCGGGTGCTGGGATTAAAGGTGTGTGCCACCACGCCTGGCTCAATAAAAATATTTTTAAAAAAGAAATGCAGAGTTCAAGGCCACCCTGAGACTACATAGTGAAATCCAGGTCAGCCTGAGCTAGAGTGAGACCCTACCTCAAAAAAAATAATTTTTTTATTATTTGCAAGCAGAGAGAAAGAAAAAGATATGTAGGGAAAAATGGACACACCAGGGCTTCCTACCACTGCAAACGAACTCCAGATGCATGTTCCACTCTGTACATCTAGTTTTATGTGGGTAGTGGGGAATTGAACTCAGGCCATCAAGCCTTGCAAAAGTGCCCTTAATCTAAGCAATTTCTCCAATCCCCAATCCTACATTTCTGCATTTACATTTGACCACGATCCCTCTTTTATCTTCAGGACCCTAACTTAACCATTAGCTCCTATTTATTTACACATTAGTTTCATAATTCTTCCCTTCTTCTAAAAATATGCTCGTCTCTCCTATCCTAAGCAGAACAGAATCCCCTACACACACACACCATTCTAGCTCTATCATGTGTCACTGCTTATTCAGCTCCCTCTGCACTAATGGTGGTCCTTGCTGGGGGTTTAAAGACCATCTCAACCTCGATCACACCATGTCTTTCTTTAGTCACAACCACTCTCCCCAGCCTTGTGCCTATATTTTTGATGGGTTCCCTGTCATCAGCTTGGGGAAATCCCTAAAGTTATGCTGCCATTTCTCTAGACAGGGCATGGTTACATGCTAGTACAACTACACTACTAGCAACTCAAGAGGCTGAGGCAGGAGGATCCTTGAGTTCAAGGGCAGCCTCAGACAACATAGTTACACACTACCCCCTTTAAAAATTTTCTTTATTATTACTATTTTTTTTTATTTGAGAGAGGGAAAGAGGCAGAGAAAGAGAAAGAGAGAGAGAGAGAGAGAAAATGGACACGCCAGGGCTTCCAGCCACTGCAAATGAACTTCAGATGCATGCACCACCTTATGCATCTGGCTTATGTGGGTACTGGGAATTAAACTGAGGTCCTTTGGCTTTGCAGGCAAGTGTGTTAACCGCTAAGCTATCTCTCCAGCCCCACACTATCCCTTTTGAAAAGCCCATGCTGGAAGGAGTTCCTGAAGCTCTGCCCAGCCCTGAGGAGCTATTCAGTTAATGATTGCTGAGGGAGAGGGGGACATGTTCTGCAGTGGTGAAGCCACAGTTAAGTTGTTTATACTCCAGAAAATAACCCCTCACCCATATTTATATAAGCAACTCTAATTTAATTCAGTGAATCACCAAAATAAAAGGGGGACTAGAGAGATGGCTCAGTGATTAAATGCCCTTGCTTGCAAAGCCTGACAGCCAGGATTCAATTTCCCAGTACCCACATAAAGGCAGATGCACAAAGCGGTACATGTGTCTGGAGTTTGTGTGCAGTGGCAGGAGGCCCTGACAATACTCATTCTCTCACTCTCCCTTGCAAAAAAATTAAAGTTATGAAAGTAGGAAGGGGATTAGTTGGGAAGAAGGGGTTTTGTAGGAGTGAGAGGGGAATAAGAGAGGGTGGTAACGGGGTATGTGTGAATACAACCGAAATACATTATACGGCTGGAGAGATGGTATAGTGGTTAAGGTGCTTGCCTTTGAAACCTAAAGAACCAGGTTTGATTCCCCAGAACCAATGTAAGCCAGAAGCACAAGGTGGCACATGCATCTGGAGTTCATTTGCAGTGGCTAGAGGACATGGTGCAACCACTCTCTCTATATTAAATTTTAAAAAAATTAAAAAGTTATAAATCAATTTTTAAAGTTTTAAAAAATATTTTATTTATTTGTTTGAGAAAGACACAGAGAGGGTGAGAGAGAGATAGGATGGATGGGCACACCAGGGCCTCCTGTCACTGAAACAAATTCCAGATGCATGCAAACAAACACTTTGTGCATCTGGCTTTTATGTGGGTACTGGGAATCAAATCCAGGTCATCAGGCTTTGCAAGCAAGTGCCTTTAACCACTGAGCCATCACTCTAGCGCCCTCAAATCAATTTTATAAAAGGCCCATGTTGTTTCTATGCAATGCCCACTGGGCCACAGAACCTGAGTGTTTGAGCAATTACTTCTTTAGAGATAGTCTTCATCCCCATATCTCTGGACTACTGAATAAACAAGTCGGAGCTCTCCCTGATGTACGTATCACCTTCAGGAAACCCACTCTCAACAGCACTAGGCACGTCCTGTAGAGGAGATGACGATTCGTGGTCCAACAGGTGATTCTTCTCTAGCACAGTGTTAACCCACAGCTGTCTAGGATCTAAAATTCTGTCTTTACCGCCCGCCCCCCAAACTGACTTCTTGCATTACCACTGCATGGAAACTGCATGTCTACCAACCCACTCACACTCCCTGACCATAGTCCTATTCTCCTGGCTCTGAGCCTATCTCCCCACAAAGTCTGAAATGCTAAGTGAGACCCAACTTAAATGCCACCTCCTCTCAGGGCCTCCAGCACAGTATCTTATACCTGCTTTCTCAAAAACCACATGTGCTTATTTTTCCCACTTTTGCTCCTTCTGAGCAAGGACCGTGTTGTAATTACTTGTCTGTTCCCTTTAGCTCTTGGCACAGGTCCCTACCCTTCAAAGGTTTAATTAAGTCTCAAATGATGAAGCTAGCCGTTTTCTTTCAGCTCTAGCCCATGACCTACTTTTTTTTTTTTTTCAAACACAAGCAATGCTAATAAGTAGAAAAAGCCACAGGGTCACCAAAGGACTCCAGGCCTGGATGCTGTGCCTTGTCCCAGGCGGTCAGTAGGAATGCAGTTAAGTTAGTCTTACTGACTAAGCACAGCCTGCCCTCACGGTCCTTGTCATGGAATTCAAATGACAGTGGAGGCTGGCACTCACTTCCACAGGCGCTGCTCTGTCTCCTTGCGGTGGAGGAGGGGTATAACCGAATAGTGCCACTTTCTCACCAACATTTCTCACAGAAACATTTTTGGACAGGAGAGCCAATTCCATAAGCATGTGCACTGGGCACCTCAGGAACACCACTCTTTGCTCTTTTTCAACCCCTTGTGTCCAGATGAAGTGGCAAAGTGATGAACACGGGAGAATTTCCCAGTGACTAAATCACAGCCGTGCTGCTTACTAATTATTTCCAAAGCCGTGATTACTGTCTATAGTACATCTCAAGGCAGAATGTCTACTTACTAGTTAATTCTCCTTAGCTATCACTGTGGTTGGTTCCGCCCTCCCTCCCTCGGGTCAGTGGATGTGGCCATTCACCCCCTTAGCTGAGGCAGTGCCTCCCACCTGAGGGCCTCAGTGATGGTCTGCTGGATGCCGGGCGGCTCCCATGTACCTTTGTCGAGACACGAGGGCAGGAGCTTGGTTTGGCTCACTGCTTAAAAGCAGATTTACATGAAAGTCAGCAAAATTAACCTGAGCCTCTCAAAATCTTTCCTCCTTCTATCATAGCTCCTCATGTTCCCAAGTACTGTGGCTTAAACCAAGAAACTGCCAAAAAGGATCTGAGTATGTTTGAGGGATGATGACATGCCCATGTTGGTCTACGAGGTGGTTTTAACACATTTCCTTTCACGTTTGAAGCTTAAAAGCCCTGGTCCGAGAAAAAAAAAAAAAAAGAATCTAGCTATTGGCAGAAGCTTAAGCTCCCTCCACCACCTGGGCTGGACAGGGCCTGGAGGGGCCAAGCCGGGAAGGAGATGACCAGCTCTCCTCCAGTAACAGTGATAGCATCATCAGCTTTCCTGAAGACTGAAATTCAGAGATTTTTCTATCCTAATTTAAGACACAGAAGAAGCAAATCTTTAAGAAAAAAGATATTGAAATGCTGCAATCACATTAAAGACGTAAATCAGAGTTGGCCATTATTTTAGATTGTTATCATAAATTTCCAAGATGGTAAGGTTCCTGTGAAACAGTGTTTGCAGAAGAGTCTTGGGGAAAAGTGTAATCATTCTGTCAGACTCTGAAGAAATAGAAAACATTTTTTTTTAAGACTAAGCGAGAAGCCTTTTCCTAGCAGGTTATCCTCATCCCTTTTTACAGGTTCATATAGGGAATGCCTTCAGAAATGTCATTAACAGGGCTGGAGAGATTGTTCAGTGGCTAAAGGTGCTAGTCTGCAAAGACTGAAGGCCCAGTTCAATTCCTAGTACCCATGCAAACCAAAATGCACAAAGTGACATATGCATCTGGAGATTCATTTGCAGTGGCAGGAGATCCTGGAGCACCCATTCATTCTCTTTCCCTCTGCCTGTCTCTCTCTCTCTCAAAAAATAAATAAAATTTTTTTTAAAAAAGAAATGTCATTAACAATGCTAACACCTCAAGCCTAAGTCTCTGAATAATTTATACTCATAAAAATTCTTTAGTGATACATGAAGTAATTTACAGAACATTCAGATCAGCATTTGATATTTGGTCATGCTAACTGCTAGATTAAAAGAACTACTTACTTGGGTATTCATACGGAACAGTTCTGGTGGGCACAGCAGCTGCGGCAGCATCCATGATAGGCATATCACCAGCAGGGTGGAGCCCTTCTGCTTCATATTGCTTTGGCCTGTTCCCTGCATCCATATGAAGTGCAAACAATTGTGCCATTGAGTTCTTCATAACAGCAATAAGAAAAGGGAGGGTAATGCAGTGAGGGGCAGGGACTCTAAACACAGAGCACTAGAATTGCAGATAAAGTGACCGGGGCAGGGGGATAGGGTGGTGAGGAGCTTTCCTACAGGACCATAAGAAGTTCTCAGCCAATGAGTTCAATTCTCAAAGGTCCAGCCACTTGAACACCTTAGTGATGACATGTTGACACCTGGCTGCCCTCATGTCCCAAATTCTCCATGAAGGCAGGAACCTGGTTTGGCTCATTGCTTAGGCCTGGTCCCTAGGTAAGTTCCCAGTGGAGAGAAGGCTTTTGGCGAGATCTAGTTGAATGAGTGCTTCAGAAGCAGATTTTTAAATAATTTAATTTGTTTACAAAACTGGATTCATTACTCAACAGAAAAATCAAGCCAGTAACAGAAGAATTGATTTGGCTTGCTAATGAGTCATTTGAATTCAATTTAAATACTGACAATTTAACAAAGTTCTTTTAACTGGTGAGTTAAACAATTCATAAAACTTACTAAGCTTTCTAACTATTCAGAACATGATACTTTCAGATTTGACAGTAAGTCTTACAAGCTAAATGGTATATAATATACAGATGTAAAGCTGTCTCTAGCCATACAAAGCCCCAGAAGACAGATCTATCCCTATCATATTTATGAAGTGGGCTATAGGGTTAGACAAGCAAGGCAAGGCAAGGCCACAGCCAGGCCACGACCACCAGTTTCTGGAAACATTTTAATATTCTTTCATCTCCTTTTTGTCACTGAAAATGAAGTTTTCTAAAACTGAGCAATCAATAGGATCAGAACAACTTAAGGAAAATAGTACCTTGATGTTCCATAGTTACTTATTTTCAATCTAGGTAATCCTAACCTTGAAAAATGAAAGGTTCTTTAGGACCTTAGCTTTAATTTTGAAGCTATGAGTCATACTGACTTATTTTAAGGTAGCTCAGATGCACCCCTAAAATTCTTTAGGATAGAAAAATAAATTAATGGGCTGGAGAGATGGCTCATCAGTTAAGGCACTTGCTAGCAAACCCTAACAACCCTGGGTTCGAGTCCCCAGTATCCACATAAGGTCAGATGCACAAAGTGGTATATTCACCTGGAGTTCATTTGTAGCCAATGGAGGCCCTGGCGAACCCATACTCTCTTTCTCTCTTCTATCTCTCTGCTTGCTTGCAAATAAATAAATAAATAAATAAAATATAGAAAAAAATGAAAAATGAATTAAGGGCTGTGGAGATGGCTCAGTGGATAAGAGCACTTGCCGCACAACATTGAGGACGTGAGTTTGATCCCAACACCCACGTAAAAAGTCAGGTGTGGCAACACATGCCTCGAGGGCAGTGGAAAGAGAATTGCTGGAGCTCAATGGCCAGCCAGTTTGACTGAAAAACTGCAGCTCCAGTTTCAATGAAACTTCATATCAAGGGAATAAAGTGGAAGAGCAATAAAGGAAGACACTTGATGCTCTCTCTCCTCTGGCCCCCAAATGCATGTGCATGGAGTGCATGCATCTGCACACACACATGCATACACTATACAGACCCAAAAATAAAGAAAAGGAAAAATAGCTGGGCGTGGTGGCATACGCCTTTAATCCCAGCACTCAGGAGGCAGAGGTAGGAGGATCGCCGAGAGTTCGAGGCCACCCTGAGATTATATAGTGAATTCCAGGTCAGCCTGGACCAGAGTGAGACCCTACCTCCAAAAACCAAAAAAAAAAAAAAAAAAAAAAAAAAGGAAAAATGAATCAATACATATGTCTCAAAATAAAAATGTCCATTTGAAGCCAGGCATGGTGGCCCATGCCACCACTCCAGTACTCGGGAGGCTGAGGTAAGGGGATTGCTGTGAGTTCAAGGCCAGCTGGGACTAGAGAGTGAGATTCAGGTCAGCCTGGGTCCGAGTGAGACCCTTAAAATCAAAAACAAAAAGTCAATTTGCAATGGCTTTGCTTATCCTAACAGCTACATTTCACCAAGAGCAAGCTTTCTTACATTTTCCACCTTATAAAAACCAGTACTTACAATCAAACTTACATTCAAAAGATGGGTCAGGGTTGTTATCCTTAAAAGTTTGCTTGTCTACATTCAAAAATTTACTTCTGTCCTGAGTTTCAGTTTGACTATGATAAAGATAATTGGAAGAATACAATGCATGAATGTGAAGTGTTAGTACCAGAAAACCCCAAAGCAGACAGGAACAATTTACAAAGTCTATTTTTCTTTTCCTTTTTATTTCATTTTTGAAGCAGGTTCTCTGTAGCCCAGGCTGATCTGAAACTCAACAGTAATCCTCCTGCCACAGCCTTCTGAGTGCTTGGATTACAGGCATGAGCCACCGTACCTAAACTTTGCCTTAAACCTTTGTCTTATAAACAATGGCTCCAGGCCTGTGTTATAGCTTAGTAGTAGAGGGCTTACCCAGTATGTATAAGGCCCTGGGTTTCATCACAGCACCATGGAAAAAGACAGAGGCAGGAGGACTTCCATAAGCTCAAGGCTAGCCTGGGCTAAATAGCAAGTAAGATCATCTCAAAATTTTCCAAAAATAAGGTTCAGGGCTGAAGAGATGGCTTGGCCATTAAAGGTGCTTCCTTGCAAAGCCTGATGATCCCAGGTTTGATTCCCCAGGACCCACATAAAGCCAGACACACAAAGTAGCGCCTATGTCTGGAGTTCATTTACAGTGTCAAGCCTTGGTGTGCCCATTCATATTCATTCATTCATTCATTCATTCATTCATTCATTCAATCTCTCTCTGCTTGTGAATATAAATATATTTTTGAAAAAAAGTACAATATAGAGCTGGAAAGATAGCTCAGTGGTTAATGGTATTTGCTTACAAAGACTGACAGCCTGGGTTTGATTTCCCAGTGCCCACATAAAGCCAGCTGCACTAACCTTGGAGTTTGTTTGCAGTGGCAGGAAGCCCTGGCACACCCATACTCATTTTCTATGTCTGCCTCTTTCTCTGTCTCTCTGTCACTCTCAAATAAATAAATATTTTAAGTACAATATAAAAATATTAAAAGATTTACATGCTCTAGGACCATGATAGGCACATGTGGCAGTTTTCAAGACTATACAGGAAGAACAACTAATTATCAGGTGCCCATCTGGAACCAAGCCCAGAAATAGGGATTTGTAATCCCTACGTGGGTAGTCCTGCCTGTATATAACAATCCCAGTGACCCACTGGCCTAGTTCCTTAAAAGATGCACTTCTCCTAGGAGTATGGTTCAGTGGTTAAAAGCATTTGTGTGTCAGACTGACGACTGGAGTTCAGATGCCCAGAACTCATGGAAAGCCAGAGCAAACCGTGCACACATCTATAATCCCAATGTGCCTAAGACAATGGAAAGTAAGTCAGGAGAATTTCTAAGCTCATAGGCCAGCTAGAATGGCCTTCTCAGCAGCAAACAAAGAAATCCTGTCTCAAGCAAGGTGGAAAACATCCTGAATGTCCTCAGATATCCATATATGCACCATGGTATGTGAGTGACCTCCCCCCGCCCCACAAATCCACTTCTTCCTGCTTCAACAATCATACTCTAGAGCCCACTATTGCTTTTGAATGTTTCAGTGATATACAAATTAGAACTTTATCTGTTTATTTTTAAATGTCAAAACATTTTAAAACATTTTAATGATGTGCAAAGTTATTCCAGCTTTATAAATGAGCCCAAATTATTTGCTTTGACAAGTTTATACATTTGTCTATCTTTATGAATCAAATCCATTTGCAGATCTATGAAGATGTTTACTAACACAGTATCACATTCTTCCTTCCTCACAATTCAGATGATTTTCAAAGACCACAAATGATTTTACAATCTGACTATAAATTTCACACTGCCACATGATCTTTCATATTGCTTAAAAAGCTCAAAGGAACAAAGGCCAAGATAGCAGGTAACGTGATTCAACAGAAACTGATCATAAAATGGCACTTACCTGGCATTTTGCTCCAGAATGCTGGTGAGGGACGGGCCAGAGACACTGTGCCTAGTCACGGCAGATGATAGGTGGGCTGTTGTTCTGTCAGGATGAGCACTGGAGGAAGTAAAAACATGCGACCTACCCACACCTAAGGGGTAGAAGGAATCAGGGCAATCATATTGCGAATTGCATGGAGAAGATGCCAGTGTGGTTTTTAAATAGTTTGAAAATAAATTTGATATTATCTTGGCAAATTGTCAAGCGTAATATGTGAGATCCACAAAGGTAAATGATTCACACACCGAAGTGAAATCATGGAAGCAATATGGAAATGTACAAAGCTAACCAGTAGCAAGGGATAGGCACTGTTCCCTAAACACCTCTGCATGCTAAGCAAGAGAAAGACCTTAACACTCACAGCAACCCTGTGACAAGGGAAGATTACCACTGCTCAGGATTTGGCAGGGTGGGAGTGGCCAATATAGCTGAAGCAGGCTCCCCTACTTTGACCACCAGATGTGCTGTGGCTACTTCATGTTGTTCAAGGGCTGTACTCTTATACAAATAAGAGGTCCCAAGAGGCCCAGAGCCACCCAACTCCAAAGCATCCTGTCACCTTGCCACCTCTTGGCAATGGCTTACCTTCTAGATACATTTCATTATCAAGGCTTCTTCTCGATTTTGAAAGGGGTGTGAAGAGGTGAGCAGAGGAAGAGCTCCAATGTGGTCGCCAAGCCATGTTGCTCATCTGCACTTTGGATGTGTCACTATTTTCCTCTTTAAACATGCCCCCAAGAGTCTTCTCAGAGATAACTCTATCCTCCACAGAAACATGTCTATCCACGGAACTGGATGTGATGCCTTGGAGAGCTCCTTGTGATGGACGCTTTGCTGGTGATGGCTTCATACTGGGGCTCTGATTAACTCTTTGATGGTAATTTCTGAAAGCCTTTTCTAAGCATTCAGCCTCTTGCTCTAGCTCTTTTACTTTGGCCTTAGTATTGGCTATAAACTCAAGGTCAGAGTCTGGGGAACTGCCTTCCATCCCCACATTGTCATAACCTGTAATCCCTGACACAAGTGCATGAGCCACAACCTTGTTCTGTTCAAGGGGACTGTTTAGGACATTTTCACTGGTGTCATCATTGTGAGGCACCATCTTGTTGCTCAGGGAATGGTGGGCCAGAGACTGCTTTGGATTGTAGAACACTTCATTCTCTAGGGCTGCAGGTTACAAAAAGAAAATTGAGAAATGAGGAGAAAAAGCAGTGAATAAAACTAAAATATACTTAAGAATATTCTTGAAAGCAATAAGGACAAACTTGCACATTGAATAGTTTTTAAAGCCACAGCAATACCTATCAACATTCACCTACAACTGCATGTCTGTCCCTCATAGTGCATAAGATAATTTCAGAATCTGTTACACATGACTTTGAAATCCACAGAACATTTGAAAAATGAAAATCTATAATTTACTGAGTACAAAGCTTAAACAAACTTGAATTCATCTGGCTGAAAAGCTTGACCTCAGATAATGCAAGCCCATATATAACCTTTATTTATCCCAACCGGCATGAATAGTCATACACCTGACTGTGACATAAACAGTGTTTCACTATAGGACACAACACACAGGCCCAAGGGTCAATATGAGGGAAAGAGGACTTTTACTAACAATAGCACTACAGGCCAGGAACTCTCACTGCTCCCCTTTAACAGACAGGGAATGGAGGCTTCCTAGGGCTGGGCCACACAGTTAGCAATTCCTAAAGCTGCTGGAATTTCCTAGTATAAACCCAGCATGTGTGATGTCTCCTCCCCTGCAACGGCTCCCTATGACACTACCAAACAAGCTTGCAATGGGCCATGCATGCATGAGGGATGGCCCTAGCTTCACTGATTGTTTTTTTTTACATTACAAGACTGCTATGATTTTAGTGGTTGACTGTCTGGAAAATAAAACTGAAGCACTAGAAAGAGTGGAAATGAGTAGAGATATAAAAATAAAACTAATTCAGGTAGAGAGAACGGGGACTGGCGAGGAAAGAATACAGATGGGACCTAAGGAAGGCTCCCATCAAGGAAGCATGAGAAAGCATACAATAAGGCATACAGTTTGGGTGTGAAAGCAACTGATAAAATATCTAAGCTTCACTCGGCTTCCTGTGAAGTAGGAAGTGGCAGATACACATCTACACTAAGGGCACAGTAGCAGTAACTAGTTCCCGTGTGACTTCCATGTAGTAGCATGAGACTCATGACACACTCATTCCCTCTTTGTTCACTGTGGCCCAATGGGTATTATTATTCCCAGTAAAAACAATGAACAGGAGGAAGTCCAAGTGTCAGGTAAAACAACTTCCAAACTGGGGTCCAAAACAAAAATAGCACTCTGATGCTGAAAGCAATGTTCTTTGCACCCAGCCACCCTGCTCCTCTCATGTACTTGTAGACTGTAAACATACTGGATATGCTTTCAGTCTTATCAACAGGGTCACAATAAAAAAAAAAAAAAAGCCTAAAATGAATGTGGGGACTTCTGTGTCACTACCATACCTGTTGTTTGAGGCACCTGTGAAAGTAAGTCACTTTAGCTGATGACCCAGTTGGTATTCTTGAGATAGAAAGTTTTATTTATGAAGCCGGGCATGATGGTGCACACCTTTAATCCCAGCACTTGGGAGGCTGAGGTAGGAGGATCACTGTGAGTTCGAGGCCACCTTGAGACTACATATTGAATTCCAGGTCAACCTGGAGTACAGCAAGACCCTATCTTGAAAAACAAAAAAAAAAAAAAAAAGTTTTATTTCTGGGATGATAAGTCTTACTATGGTTTTCCCACAATATAAGAATCACTCAGTGGTCAATAAATCACAACATTATATTTCCACATTATACACACACACACATACCACACATGCTTATTTATGGGATAAATATGTCTCTTACCTGTCTGAGTTTGTTTTAGTTGCAATTTTAAATCAGCAACTTGAACAGTTAAACTCTTTACAGAAGCATCATACTCTAATACCTGGGCCTTTAGCTGTGTAGAATGTTCGATCTGCAAAATACAAAGAAGAAAAAGCAATCAATATAAAAAAATCATAGCTTGCTTCAAAAGGACAAACTCTTACTGTGCTTACGTTCTTTATGCTTTACCAACTCTAAGCAACTTACACCAGCAACTGATGCATTAAAAAATAAAACAGCAACATACTGGACACACAAATTTTTCAGTACCTTTTTCATCCATGTCCAAGAGCAGTTTCTATAGGACATGCAGGCAGAAATCAAGAGCCACATGTTTTTCAGTGGTGTGGCCATCGGTAAGCTGCCCCTATTCCTATAATTAACTCTCACCCATGTTCATGCAAGAAACCTCCATGGGTCACACACATAAATAGGAAGGGGATTAGTAAGGAAAAAGGGTTTAGCAGGAGTGAGAGGGAGATAAGAGAGGATAATGGAGGAGCAAATATGATCAACATATATTACACACATATATAAAATTGCAAAATAAAGTTTTAAAAAGACATCAGAGACACAGTAGATATCTGTAAGTCTAAAAGTGAGAATCAAGAAACTTCCAGTGGGTAACATCAGGCATTCAGGTAAGTTTCTGTCTAGGTCAATTTTATTACTGTTAGGAAGTCAGCATCAGCAGAGAATTTTCTCAGATAAGGATCCCTTTGCATATTAGAGGGAGTACTGTTTGATATTAACATCAATCTCGGGGCTGGAGAGATGGCTCAGCAGTTAAAGGCACTTGCATGCAAAGCCTGATGGTCTGGGTTTGATTTCCCGGTATTCATGTAAAGCCAGATGCACAAAGTGGCACATGTGTCTGGAGTTCATTTGCAGAGGTAAGAGGCCCTAGGGTGTACATTCTATCTCTTTCATATTCATCCTCTCTCTCTCTCTCCTCACAAATAAAAATATTTAAAACTGACCTAATCTGTGCTGGTGTGACTTGTGCCAAGCTGACATAGCTCCAAGGAGGACTGGCACAGCCCCTGCGGGCATATGGAATGGTACTCACTTCGCTTTGCAGCTGCTTTTGCAGAGCTTCAAACTCCTTATGCTCAAGTGCAATAGCACTTTCTGCTTTCTGTAATTCTTTTTGAAAAACCAAAAGCTCACGAGGGGGTTGAGCCATACCTAAGAAGGTGTTTTAAAAAAATAAAAAAGCCTAGTCATTATCAACGTGAAGTCTCCTTATTTCATTTCAAAGAGCAGCTGAAGTGATTTACAATTATTTCCTGGGCTGGAGAGATGGCTCAGCTGCAAAGCCTAATGACCCAGGTTCAATTCCCTAGTACCCATGTCAAGCTAGATGCACAAAGGGGTGAATACATGTGGAGATCATTTGCAGCAGCTAGAGGCTCTGGCATGACCACTCTCTGTCTCTTTTCTAACTACCTCTGCTTGCAAATAAATAAATAAAAACATTTACAGGGACTGGAAAGATGGTTTAGTGGTTAAGGCACTTGCCAACAAAGCCTAAGGACCTGGGTTTGATTCCCAAGAACCCACATAAGCCAGATGCATATGGTGGTGCATAGGTCTGAGTTTGTTTGCAATGGCTGGAGGCCCTGGCATGACCATTCTCTTTCTCATAAATATAACATGTTTTTAAAAAAATTAACAGATGTTTTAAAAAATAAAAATTAAGCCAGATGGTTCCAATCTCCAGGTCCCATGTTTAGCCAGAAAATATTTCACACATCTTATTGTTCACAGCAGCTGAGAGACTGCTGGCGCCTACTTCTGTCTCCCTCTCCCACTCTGTCTGTCTCTCTCTGTGTCTCTCTCCAAAATAAATAAAATAATAAAAAAAAATTTAAAAAAAAAAAAAAATATTTCCCTTTTATTGGCATGTCTATGTGTGTAGTGTGTGATGTGATGAGTGCGTAGTGTGTGCATGTGTTTGTGGAGATGTGCATGCTTTGTGTGCAGATGTGGGGAGGCCAGAGGAGAACATCAGCAGACCTCCTCACGCACCCACTTGTATTATTAAGACAAGTCTCTCACTCAAGCCAGAGCAGCTAATTCCAGTGTGTGTGTGTGTGTGTGTGTGTGTGTGTGTGTGTGTGTGTGTTTGGTTAGCTAGCCCCGTGATCCTCCAGTCTCCACAACCAGCAGAACTGGGGTTACAGACATATATGGCTATACCCAGATGTTTATGTGGGTGCCGGAGAGTTAAACTTGGGTGATCCCAGGCCCTCCCAAGCCCTCATGCTTGTGTAACAAGTACTCTTAACCACTGAGCCATCTCCCTATCCTCTATTTCCTTTCTTCATACTCACACAATTAATACCTTATCAATTCTATTACATGGACTAAGAGCAACCCTAATATGCAAGCTTCAGAACAAAAGAATTTAATGCATGCTAATTCAGCTTTATTACTCTTGGGGGTTCTCCAAGTAAAATAATTCTTCCAAATCCTCAAATTAACTCAAAAGCCCTTTTCTCTCCTGCACTATGCACAGAAAGCATAGGGATAAGTGCTCTCTAGTTGTCTCTGTTAGTACCTGCTCTTTGAGCTCATCACGTATGAACAACAGTGGCAGTCAGGCCTTTTAATAAAAGGTACCCTATTCAGTGTAACCATAAGAAATGGGGACACACTTAGCATCCTCTTGAGCCAGGGGCTTGGGGTAGGGATAATTCCCAGAAGCGGAGAGAGTGAGTAGACATAGGTGCAGGGCACTGGTTAAAGGCCACAGCAGGGACTATGACCTCTCTTGGCTGAGAGGCACAGTGGATAGGCAGTCCAGGGTCATTGTACCTAGAGGTTGGGGTGGTGCTGAGGTTAACTACAATTCAGTCCCCTTTCTTTGTCCCCCTCCAAGTGCTTACTGGAGTCCCCTCCGGCCCAACTGAGGCAGCAGTCAGAGGACAGGAGTCTTGACCCACAGAGGCAGCACTATTTACAAATAATCCTTACAATGATACTGTTAATTATGAGTAGCAAGCCAAAAGGAAGTTATTATCAATGTAAGGATCTTTAAGATCTTCCCAGTGTAAGTGTCCCTTATAGGTCTAAAGCAGTTTTATCATCCTAACCTAACTAATATGAATTACAGAAACACATAGATCAGAAAAAAGACATACGTTCTAGGAGGCACAAGTTTTCATTCCTACTCTCTTCCAATTGCTGTTTAAGTAATTTATTTTGTGCCTGAAGCTCCACATTCTCTTCTTTCAGCAGTGGGTAATCACTCATTTCTTTCATCTTTTCATTCAGGAAGTAATTTTGCTTTGTCATTGACAAAAACTGGGCTTTGACAGACTCTAGCTCCACCTGAAATTGAAAAAGGAAATTTATTCCTGTATAATGACTTCACAGTAAGGCAAAAGTACAAGCTGGAAGGCTGCATTTACTATAGAGAGGTCAGGTCCTCTGCCACAAGACCCTAACTGGAGTACTGAAAGTCATCTTCTGTGCTGGAGGTGGGCCTGTGCAAGTTCCCAGTTTGCATCCATAGACCTCTGTCCTATGAGGTGATGAAGGTTACCACTCCACTTCCCAAAACAACCACACATTAGACAAAGAAAATGTTTCAAAAATATGAATAAAGGTGCTCACTTTGGCAACACATACACTAGAATTGGAACAATATAGAGAAGATTGGCATGGCCCATGCGCAAGGATGACATGCAAATTCATGAAGCATTCCATATTTTTTTTCTGTATTTGCTTATACATTAAAGTCTTAGAAAAAAATTTAAAAATATGAATAAAGAAGGTAGAAACATTCTCTAAACTGCTGAGAGGCTTTCCTTTTCTCAGTCTAGTATATCACGTATTTGGGTATGAAAGCCTACAAAGATCTCAAGTCATCATGGTTGTAAAAGTAAATTTCATATACAGAATCTACTATAGCGAGTAGATATATAGTTGAAGGAATTTCTACCTCATAGGATGAGACAGGAGAATAGGCTAAGGTAGAATATGTACTGGCATCTGCTATGGGATAACTCCCTCAATCTCTATGCATTGTAGGAGATAACCCCAAATCTACCATCTGCAGGTCTGAGGCCACAGAAGTCACCTAAAAACACACAGGCATCAAGGGAGGGAGACAGGATTTGAGCAAGACTCTAGCATGGATGGATAGATATATATATATTAAAATGTCATCTTGCCTAAAGTCACGTTCAAAAAAAATAACACAACAAAAAAGAGGCTAAATGATTACCTCAGCTTCTTTCATACGATTTACAGATTTACTGATTTCTTCCTTTTTTGAATTAAGAACTGTGAGCTCCTCCTGCAAATGAATAGTTTTTTCTGGAAAAAAAAAAAAGGAACTCAACAATTAAACAGTGTTTTACTACTGAGTACAAAAGCCATTCACTTATCACCACTAACTAAGACTTAATCACCTTACTTCATCATCTAAAATAATAGATGTAAGAGTCAAAAATTTATTGGGCAAGTAAGAAATAAACTCTGTTACCCAATGGGTGATATGAAGTTACACTGTCATATATGTGGTAAAATTCCTACTATATGTTACCCAGAGTTACTTCATCTGGGCAGGGCACAGGGGCTAAATGCTGACAAGACTACTTCCTTATGGACAAGTATCAGTCTGTTCCCCTTTTACAGTTTTCCTTTCCTGTAACACAAGTCCATGAAGAAACACAATTTTCTAACTCTAAATACATGATACTAAACCATAGAAGATGTGTCAGTTTTCACAAGACTGTAGCAAAAGGAGCAGCCACACAGTGAGTGTCTGGTCAGTATCAAATACCCAGTTCCAATTTACTTCCAAGAATCTGTTTGAAACTTCCAAAATTCACATTTCTACAAATACAATCAATGTAATGCAAAATATATGAAAATTGAAAAAATTAACCAACTTCCACAGGAAGCATCAAGATATATATGAAGTAAAGAACTATGAAAGTTGGTCATGGAGGACATAGAAGATAAAAAAAATCCCCTATGTTATAACTAATGTCTCTTGTGATCAACAGTAATATTTACCAGATGGCATCAGGTTGCTGCTATTGTAAATATGTAAAATGTTAAACATGAAAGCTTTTTAAAAGGTAATCAAAAATAAGGGATTTTTTATTTTATAAAATTAAAAGAAATGTAATTTTGTGATAAAAACAAAGTGAAAGCCCTATTTTTTTTTTAGAGTATAGAACAGACCCAACTCAGGAAGTTAAAACTCTACAGCAGAACTAAATAATTCAGCCATGCCCCATCACCTTTATTCTTCCTTTCATCGTCCAGCAGTTTATTAGTTCTAGCCATGTAGTCATCCTTTAGTTCAAGTTTATACCTGAGAAACAGAATAACGAAAATAAGATACTTATCATATCTATGGAAAGATCACTCATTGCAGCACAGGGCATCTAAGGGTGTACACCTAGCAGGGCCAAAACTTCAAGACCAGGGATCTAAATTCTGAACATCAAAGATCCAGTAAAACCCTGCCTCCAGCCTGTTAACTGGGCCCTAAAATTCAATCCTTCAAGGCAAAGGGTGTTATCTTGAAGTTACTAAAGGCAAGTACCGGTAGGCATGGTGACACATGCCTTTAATCCCAGCACTCGGGAGGCAGAGGTAGGAAGATTGCCATGAGTTCGAGGTCAGCCTGTGCTAGAATGAGACCCTACCTCAAAACAACAACAACAAAACAAGCAATTACCTTTTTTTCAGTTTGTCTGGACTGGCACATGGAGCACAAAGAAAATGAAGCTAAACTTAGCTACTACACAGGATTGCATGTTCCCAATGATAACAAGGCAGTCATTTGTAATCCACTTCCCCCATTTCCCCAACCCAAACTAGGGTAAAAACTTTTGCTCTTAGAGCTGCAGTATTGAAAGCCAACAGCATTATAGCAGATCAGCAATAGCAAAAAAGCATACTTGAATAGCTTCACTTATCCTTCCAACTGGTACTAGTCAGAGATGGGAGAAAGGATAGACACAACCTCCTGTGGTGAGTATCCTCTGAACTCCCACACTTGCCAAAGCCATGGGCAAATATTAACAGAGCAATTGGTATGTGCTGGGTATAACACTACCATCAAGAAAGGTTGCCATGTAGGTAATGTCCTTGTATTAGGATACTTGTTCGCTGGTATAGAAAACTTAGACTGTAGAAAAGCTAAACTAGGGGTTTAGCAGTTAAGGCATTTGCCTGAAAAGCCAAAGGACTCCAGTTCTATTCTCCAGGATCCACGTAAACCAGATGCACAAGGGGCGCATGCATCTGGAGTTCATTTGTAGTGGCTGGAGGCCCTGGTGTGCCCATTCTCCCCTCCCCCGCTTTCTCTCTCTCAAATAAAGAAATAAGTAAAATATACTTTTTAAAAAAAAGAGCCGGGTGTGGTGATGCACCTTTAATCCCAGCTCTCGGGAGGCAGAGGTAGGAGGATCGCCATGAGTTCAAGGCTACCCTGAGAATACAGAGTAAATTCCAGATCAGCCTGGGCCAGAGTGAGACCCTACCTTGAACACCCCCCCCCAAAAAAAAGGAAAGAAAAGAAAACCTAAGGTAGCTGGGTATGACAATGAACATTGATTATCCCAGAATTTGGGAGCCAAAGGCAGGAGAATCATGAGTCAAGGTCAGTCTCAGCTGCATAGTAAGATCCTGTCCAAAAAAAGAGCCAAAGAAATCACAGCTGTCTGTATTTTCCTTATGTCACTTTTTCTTTGCCTCATATAGTTGCTTTTAGCTCATTTCTTTTGACTTCACCTTTGCAAAATCTTGAAGGAATATAAAGCACAGGTGTACAATCAAATTCTCTAACCTGTAAGTAGAATATGTACAAACTGCTAAAAGGTCTCATCATCGTAGTGTCAGCATGGTGGGGGGGGGAGGGAGGAGACAACCAATAGTGATAATAATTCCAGTGTTATAGCTGACTTGGGTACTCAAGCTGAGCAAGTCAGATGATGCCCTATGCTGGGCGTGGTGACACACGCCTTTAATTCCAGCACTTGGGAGGCAGAGATAGGAGGATTCCGTCTGGACTAGAATGAGACCTGACCTTTAAAAAACAAAAAACGGGCTGGAGAGATGGCTTAGTGGTTAAGGCATTTGCCAACAAAGCCAAAGGTTCCCAGTTCGACTCTCCAGGCCCCACGTAAGCCATATGCAAAAGGGGGCGCATGCATCTGGAGTTCATTTGCAGTAGCTGGAGGCCCTGGCGTGCCCATATTCTCTCACTCTCTCTCAAATAAATAAATAAAATATATTTTAAAAAACTACCACAGATGATGCCCTAGAAGTGAAAGCAAATCAGTAGCTCTCTTAGGCAGAGGAGCTATGAGGAAGAGTGGATGGAATTCTCTACACTGTATGCTTTAAAAACAATTTTAACTCAAGTACTCATTGGAAAGGACTTGTTGAAGAAAATAGGTATTTGCCCAAACACTACATTTTATAAAATGTTAACCTGTTTTTTGTCACATTTCCACCAACTTAATCCCACTATGCTACATCTTTAAGAATGCCATGGCTGGGTGTGGTGGCACATGCCTTTAATCCCAGCCCTTGGGAGGCAGAGGTACAAGGATCACTGTGAGTTCAAGGCCACCCTAAAACCACAGAGTGAATTCCAGGTCAGCTTGGGCTAGAATAAGGAGACCCTACCTTAAAAAAAGGGGGAGTGAGGCTGGAGAGATGGCTTAGCAGTTAAGGTGCTTGCCTGCGAAGCCTAAGGACTCATGTTGGACTCTCCAGATCTCCAGATCTCATGTACGCCAAATGCACAAGATTTCACAAGTGTGCAAGGTTGCACATGCGCACAAGGGGGAACACATTCCTGGAGTTTGAATGCAGTGGCTGGAGGCCCTAATGGGCCAATTCTCTTTCTCTCTATCTCACTTTCACATAAAAAAAGAAAAAGGCCAGTCTATTGGGCTGCCTCAAAAAAAATGCCATGCAATTACTTTAGAAGTTCATTTTTGAGCTTCTGATCATAGTTCTCTTCAATGTTCTGTAGATTCTGCTCCCGTCTCCCGAGTGCCTCAGTTGTGCTTTTAATTTTTTCTTCTTGCAGCTTCTTGGTTCTGAAATTAACAAAAACATGTAAAGCAAACAAACTATAACATATAACTAATTTAAGGGGAAAATATGTTTTTAGTGCAATAGACTAAAACTACTCCCAAAGTCACTTGTAGGAAGAGAAACGAAAGAGCCAGAAATCCTCTCTGCATTTTACAAACTGACCTAGTTGCAGTGTACCCAACCTAGGGAGAAGCTGGCCAGGGGCACCTGACTTGGGGGAGTAGGAAGGAGTCAAGGCCAATGTAGGTTCTCATAGAAGGCAATTAACACTTAAAACCTGGCTATAGCTGGGCACTTGGGAAGCAGAATCAGGAGGATCACTGCAAGTTCAGATCGGCCTGATCTACATAGATGAGTTCCAAGCCCACAAGAGCTACATAGTGAGACTATTTAAAAAATAGCAAAACACTGGTTACTGATGATAAGTGGACATAATCGAAGTCACAGACAAAAGTTACAGAAGTTAGGTACCTGTTTCCTTTATAACATTATTTCTACTTGTGGGATCTAATCCACTAGTCCATAGATATGAGGAGGGTTCAGCACCTAGTAGTACCAGTTCCCCAACCCAGGTGGACGGTCCCAGGTGCTCTGGAGAGCTCACTGCTCCAGGAACATAGTAAAGGCTCCAGGTATCAGCACCCTCTGCTGGCTCACCTGGAAAAGCATGGAAGAAGTGGCAAACTACACTTAACCTGAATGCTTAGAGTAGGTGTAATCCAAGCCTACACAAGTGAAGAAATAAAAGTGAAGATAGAGGCAATTTCTTCAACATACTAAGATTCCTGGAGTGGCTATCAGTGTTAATCAACAGCAGATTCCAATATGGAAAGAACATTATACACAAACTATTAGATGGGTGAGCTTGTACCTGTCGCCTTAGGTAAAATTTGAAGGATAAGTGTTTTGATCCCTTAGAAAATGTGAGTAGCCCCCATACCTCCTGAGAAACACATGACAATTCAAGTCAGACCATCATATTTATTTTTATGAGCACAGAGCTGATAAATGTGGCAGTCCTGGATATCTGGAACCCAGGTTCATACATGAAACTATCAGATCTAAACGTCTGAGGATAAAGGAAGAACACTGTGGTAGTTTGAACAGATGGCCCCCAATATATTCAGTGTTTTATTAGTTTATTGTTTGCATCTGCAGTCAACTGGCTGGAGGCAATGTCACTGGGCGGATCTTAAGGTGTGGTGGTGGGTTTGAGATTCTATTGTAAAGATATGCAAAGTATGCCTAGTTGGAGTTCCTGAGGTGTGCTATGGCTTTTGGCTTGTGGCTTTTTTTCTCTCTCTTGCCTGGTCCTGTAAAAGAACAGGCCAGCTTCTCGTGCCATTATGAAACTTCCCCTGGATCTATAAGCTTCAATAAATAAATCCCTACCTCCATAACTCTGCCTGGTCTGGAAGTTCATCTCAGCGAACCTGAAGTTGTCTGCTACAAACACATAATCTGTTCAAGCATTATAAGCATCTCCAAATCATTTGTCTGGCCTCATGGCAGTCGGAGAAGGATATCTCATTCTGCTTCTCATTCTTTTAAAATATTTTATTTATTTACTTGAGAGAGAGAAAGAAAGAGGCAGATAGAGAATGGGTGTGCCAGGGCCTCTAGCCACTGAACAAACTCCAGACGCATGTGCCACCATGGGCATCTGGCTTACATGGGTTCTGGGGAATCAAGCCTTAACCACTAAGCTGTATCTCAGGACCATGGTTCTAATTTTTTTTTTTTGAGTTAGGGTCTCACTCTGGCCCAGGCTGACCTGGAATTCACTATGGAGTCTCAGGGTGGCCTCGAACTCATGGCGATCCTCCTACCTCTGCCTCCCGAGTGCTGGAATTAAAGGCGTGCGCCACCATGCCCAAATGGTTCTAATTTTTTTAAAAGATTTTATTTTATTTATTTATTAGAGACAGCGAGAGGGAGAGAGGGAGTGAGTGAGAATAGGAGTGCCAGGGCCTCTAGCCACTGCAAATGAACTCTAGACACATGCACCATCATGTGCATCTGGCTTACGTGTGACCTGGAGAATCGAACCTGGGTCCTCAGGTTTCGCAGGCATGTGCCTTAACTGCTAAGCCATCTCTCCAGCCCCATGGCTCTCATTTTTAATGTCTAATGTTTCACAAGCCAAACTCAAGTCTTTGTACCATCTAAATAGCCAAGAACTCTACTTGGCAATCTTTTTTTTTTTTAAGCTGCTTTTGTTTTGTTTCACTCTGTTTAGGGACAAGTATCACATTTGTAGCCCAGACTGTCCTGGAGCACTACAATGCCCAGGCTGGTCTCAAACTCATGGCAATCCTCCTGCCTTAGGCTCCTAGGTGCTGGGATTACAGGTGTGTGCCACACAACTTCTACCTGGCAATTAAGATTAGATAGAATATTTAGGGGCTGGGGAAATGGCCTAATGGTTAAGGCATTTGCCTGCAAAACTAAGGACCCTGGTTCTATTCCCCAGGACCCATGTAAGCCAGATGCACAAAGGGTACATGCATCTGGAGTTCGTTTGTAGTGGCTAGAGGCCCTGGCGTGCCCACTCTCTCTCTCAAATAAATAAATTAAAAAATATATACTTATAAATATTAGACTATTTAAACATATTCTTAGTACATCTCTGTTTCATTGTGAATATCCAAAAGGAACATGCATTACTTACAATTCAAATGCTTCAATTCTTTCCTTCAGCTCTGCTTCTCTGCCTCTGAGCAAATCTATATCTTTTAACAGAAGCTGTCTTTGAGCATAAGTTTCTTTTGTTTCAATCTGCATAGGAAAGTATTCATTTTTAGCAAGTGAGCAAAATAAAATCAAACAGAATGGAATGCAGACATTGCTTCCTAAATTCCAGAAACCAATGAAAGTACAGATATTTAAGAAAACAAGTTTATCTTTAAGAGATTTCAATTCAAGGCATACTTAAGTAGATTCTTAGTGTAAAAAATTTATTCCCTTGCACATACACACAAAAAAATTAGTCTCATAATGAATAATAAACTACATACCCCTATATTCCTAATATCTACAGACTAGTTCTTTAACATTTTTTTATTCCCTTAATAGAAATTTTGATGTTCTTCAGCAAGAAAAAAAATTACACATGTATATTCAGCAATGAATTTGAAAGAATAGAATCTGTATGATGACTGGTGGTAGGAATGCTTCAGTTCATGGGTCTTTCTGACTCAAGATTACCAATCTCAGATGAACTCTGGAATGAATGGGCCATGCTTCACTTACTAGTTCACTGAGCATGAATTTCCTAATGACTGTCTATGTGTTAAAAAAAGGTCCTTGTCTTTAAGTATCTCAAATTTGGTAGAAGTGAGAAAAACAATCCCACTAAGATGTATGGATTGCGTAGCTGAAGTACACAGAGACCACATGCAGGAAGGAGAGCTGAGGGAATCACTCAGTGAGAGTCAGGGAAGAAGTCATTGAGGAGACATTCCAGCTGAGCCTTTGAAGGTCAGTATAGTTTTATCAGTGACAGAAATGGACAGGCATGGTGTGCTAAGGAAGATGATAATCTTCAATACCTTTGGGTAATATGAACCAGGTGGGGATCAAAACAGACACCCATCTTGAAGATGAAGTTGTTTAGGTAACCATGATGCAGTATCACAAACATTTGTGCTTCTAACATTTACTTTCATAGCTGAAATGACCCCATATCCCAGATATGCTGGACACAAGAGTAGAGGCGGTCCATTTAGTGCTGGGTATGAGGTCTTACTGAGAAGCCCTGGGCAAGGGCAGACACCAGGGGAACATGTGCCTACTCTAAACAAACATCTCCCGACAACAGCAGTTCTGCATGCACAGTGGATACAGTGCTCCAAGTCAGGTGTGGTCTAAGTCATATTCCAAGGAAAGGTACAGGCTTTCCTGAAGGAACAGCTCTGCCCAAAACCTCACTGGGCAACTATGAACACTTACTCTGCCAACTGCCAGTTGTCCTGGCCCTGCTCCCCAGTCACTTCGAGACTGCCATGTAGCCCTCTATCTCGCTCAGCACAGCAGCTGTCCATTTGCTCCTCTGGCTCCCTTTGCTCTCTTCACCCCCAGCAAAGCCTCAAGATCTTCAGTTCTACTAGCTGCCTTTCTCAAGTCAAATGAAGTCTGGCAAAAGCTCCATTTCTCATGCATCTCTACCTTCCTATCTTCACAGAAAGTCAAGTGCTCACAAGTTACCAATCCTATAAAGAGCCAGAACAGAACCCTTCCACACAGCCCATGCATACCTCTCCCACTTCCCAGCTCTCAATATGGCTGGGCATCACCACTACTAGAATCCTCTCTTCTTTGTAAAACAGCTCTCCCTTGCCCACAGCAGCCATTCACCTGATCCTCTCCTTAAAACCGTATTTCTCTCTCCAACCTTCCTAACAAGATGGTACTTGTGTGCTGAGTGTCTCCTAATCCTGGTATAAACGTTCACCCCAGAATTCATTCCTTTCCAGCATCACAGAGGAAAAGGTCTGCACAGGCCACCCCCATCCTTCTTTGTACTGTTGGACCCACTCCCAACTGCTCCACTAGGGCCTTGCTCCATCCACTGTCCTTGCTCCTAGATTGCCAAACAACCTAGTAACAGTTGCAGGAAACAGCCACCAGTAAATGATTTTCAGATTTTACCTCTTGGCACTTTTTAATTCTTTCCAGTGTACTCTTTTCCTGAGAAAGAAGAGCTTCAGTTTTTGCTTGAAAAGTTCTCTCAAATTCATTCCGGAAATCAGCTAATTCCTTTTCATATTTTCTTTTCTCCTCCTTCTTCACTTTTGATATTTCAACTTCTCTAAAATACTTCAACTGAAAATTGGTCAGAAAAAAATTGAAAATACAGCTCTTCCTGTAAGCTGCCTGAGATGACCTATGAAAATGGTTCACCACTCTCTTGACCCAGAAAACCCAATATAATCATGCAATTCAAGGGGTTCAAATCTTCGTGTTCACTTTAAGAGCACCTGTCAAACTGCTCAGGCCATCAAGGGTATGTCTGAAAAGCCACCAAGGAACTGAAAGATGTCACTTTTAAGATGCAGTGTGTGCCAAGTGTGGTGGTGCACACCTTTAATCCCAGCACTTATATATATGCATATACACACACACATATATCTATATATATGTATACTACTCCAGCATCATAGTCATTAATAAAAATTTCTAGATGTTTTCTCACATGCATAAGATAAAAATATTGAAGACAAGTAAAATACCACTGTAGCTGACAACAAGAGATATATAGCTTACCTTTTGATTCATTTCTACCTGAAGTTGTTCTTGTATTTCTCTCTTATAGTCATTTAACTTTACTTCTAATGATTTTAGCTCAGGACGCTGATGATGAGCATCTGCAAATTCATCATCAATAAGCTGAAATTTCTCAGCTACAAAAAAATAACACAGCAAATTAGGAGATATCAACTTGTCTTGGCCACGTGTTCAAGAGGCCAAAGTGAGCGGATACTAACAGGAAAGTGCAGCAATATTTGCCATTTACTCTGAAACAAATCAAAAATCTTGAGATGGATTAATGGATGAAGGTAAAGTGGACTTTATGTAAACAAATGTTTCCTTAACACTGCTCTGTACACTTTCAACTGTTCACAATAAACTGGTATGGGTGGGAGAGCAACATATACAGTTTCTATCAGAAATTAATGGATTATCTATTTGGTTTCAAAGTGCCAAAGCAGAGAGCTCTTTTATTGGGCTGGTGTAAAAAGTGACATATACGTGTTCAAAATAATGACACTGGGGGCTGGAGAGATGGCTTAACGGTTAAGGCGCCTGCCTGCTAAGCCTAAGAACACTGGCTCCAATCTCCAACAGTTCCAATCTCCAGGTCCCACGTTTAGCCAGATGCAAAGTGACGCAAGGGCGCAATGCCGCACTTGACCACAAGGGGGCACACACATCTGAATTTCGTTCTCAGCAGCTGAGAGACTGCTAGCGCGCCCATCTCTGTCTCCCTCTCCCTCTGTCTCTCTCCAAAAAAAAAAAAAAATAACAAGGATAGAACAAAAACCTACTTTATACATAAGGAACATGGTCAGAGTTTGAGTGACTTCCAGAGGCTTAGGCAGCTATAGCATACCTGGGCCTAAAGTGAGGTGAGAGCCTGGGGCTCTCAAAAGAACTTCAGAGGCCAATCAGCCCTGGAGCAGAGGGAAAACCTGAATACAGAGAACAATCCAGCCATGCATGACACCAAAGCCACCAAAACAACATGCATAGGAGAAAGAGGTTAGCAGAAGGAGACGTAAGTATCCACAGGGTTTGTGATACGTAGAATTTCTGACATGTTTTCTAGCTACTTCTCTATATTTTCCAACTGACATCTCACTGTGCAGTCCAATACAAGACTTTCTAGCCACATGTAGCCACTGAGTACTTGAAATGTGACCAATCTGAGTTGATATATATTTTAAGTGTAAAGAACATACCAGATTTCTAAGAATTTGCACAATAATCAGTGTAAAATAGTTTATTAATATATATTTTATTCTGAGTATATGTCTAAATATTTAGTATGTTTTGGGTTAGATAAAATACATTATTAAAATAAATTTCACTTGTTTCTTTTTAATGTAGAACTAAGAAACTTAAATGTGTGGTTGCCTGCATTATTGGACAGCAGTGCTTTTCAATAAGCATGTAATATATTGCTCATGAAATTAAAACTATACTTAAGGGCCTAGTTACACAATATAGTCTCTCCAAATGATAAATTTCTTATCTTCTTACAGGTTAAAGGCACTACCATTAACAATTAGGATGAACCAAGAAGTTGATTAACTACATCAGTTTAAAGAGGGTTTTTTTTTTTTTTTTTTTTTTTGGTTTTTCAAGGTAGGGTCTCACTCTGGTCCAGGCTGACCTGGAATTAACTATGTAGTCTCAGGGTGGCCTCAAACTCTTGGTGATCCTCCTACCTCTGCCTCCCAAGTGCTGGGATTAAAGGCGTGCGCCATCACACCCAGCTAGTTTAAAGAGTTTTTTCCTCCTGTTTTCCATTTCTTCTGGCATAAAACCAAAAAGTAGTACAAAGGGTATTATGGTGGTTATCTATGGTTAATTTGACTGGATTTAAGATCAACATGGAAACAGATCTCTGAGAGGTTCTAGATTAGGTTAACTGATGTGGGAAGACCCACTTTAACCACGGGCCGGGGGTCCTGGAATGAATAAAAAGGAGAAAGCGAGCTGGGCAGCAGCAGCACTCCTCACTCTCTGCTCCTGACTGTGGATGCAAGTGGATCAGCTGCCTCAAGCTCCCGCCACCATGCCTTCCCTGACATGATGGACTTACCCTCAAACTGTGAGCCAAAATAAACCCTTCCTTCCATCAGATATGGTGGCTCATACTGGTAATCTCAGCACTTGGAAGGCTGAGGTAGGAGGAACACTGTGAGCTAGAGACTAAGCTGGTCTACAGGGTCAGTTCTAGGCCAGCCTGGCCTAGAGTGAGATCTTGCTTCAGAAAAAAAAGGAAAGAAAAAAGGAAGGAAGGAAGGAAGGAAGGAAGGAAGGAAGGAAGGAAGGAAGGAAGGAAGGAAGGAAGGAAAAGGAAAGCAATGGGAACAAAAGAAAAAAAGAGAAAAGAGCAGAATTTAAATGAAGAAGGCTATAATTACCAAGAGAATCTATGCCTGGAAATGTCGAAGTCGTCTGCGTTTCCATATCACAACTCTCTCTAGCTTGACATTCTGCCAATGCTTTTAAGAAACATATAAGGAAACCTAAAAATACAACACACAGTTTTATTTCAGAACATTTATTCAACCATTGTTTAATTATTGTTTTTGAATCTTGGTTCTATAACATTGTCATTTCTTTACATTATCTTTTAAGACCAATTACTGAGGAAAGGCCTTTCAATGCATGATAAAAAAAAAAAAAAAAAAACTTAGGGGCTGGAGAGATGGCTTAATGGTTAAGCGAAGCCTAAGGACCCCATTTCGATTCTCCAGGTTCCACGTAAGCCAGATGTACATGGTGGCACAAGTATCTGGAGTTCCTTTGCAGTTGCTGAAGGCCCTGGTGCGCCCATTCTCTCTTTCCCTCTCTTTCCTCTTAGAAGGAATAAGATTTATTAATACAGAAACATAAAAATCAAAATTTTATATATGGCATTAAATAAAGTCAAAAGGCAAATGACATATCAAAAAGATATTCACAATAATATGGAGACAGAGGGATGAATAATATCAAAGTACTCTTAGAAATTAGTAACATAAAAAATAGGAACAGCCAGGTGTGGTAGCACACGCCTTTAATCCCAGCACTTGGGAGGCCGAAGTAGGAGGACTGCCAAGAGTTCGAGGCCACCCTGAGACTACATAGTGAATTCCAGGTCAGCCTGAGCTAGAGCGATAACCTACCTCGGGAAAAAAAAATAGCAGCAGACATGGACAAAATTCACAGGAAACAAATTTAAATGGAAAAGAAATGAACAAAAATTTTAAATGGTGAATAAACATGACACAATCATATATAAATGTAAATTAATACTCTAAGAGAAACTACATTTTCCATGTAACCCAACTAAGATTAAAATGCTGAATATACTAAGTGTTGATATGGAAGTGCGCATGGAGGCATGCTCATTCACTTAGAAGGGAAATATGTCAGGGCTTGTCTATATCCCAAGGTATAGTCCTTTAGTCATTCTACTATGAGGGCACAAAGGGTGTACACAAAATAAAACCACCAAGTCTTTATCAACATGGAGTTAAGTGTATTCTTTAATTAAATATACTGGCATAGAAAAATAGCTGACAGGACTCGTGGTTCTTTATCAGCCAAGTTACAGGGTTTTTTTTTTCTTTTCTATTGGAGATTTTAAAAATTGACTCCCATAACTTTAGCTCCCCTTAACTAGGCAGAATGACATTGAAACCTCAGTTTCCACTTATGAATACATCACTCCCTATGTGGTAGTTTGAATAGATGGCCCCCAATATATTCAGTGTTTTATTAGTTTGTAGTTTACATCTGCATCCACCTGGCTGGAGGCAATGTCACTGGGCGGATCTTAAGGTGTGGTGATGGGTTTGAGATTCCATTGTAAAGATATGCAAAGTGTGCCTAGCTGGAGTTCCTGAGGTGTGCTGTGCTGTGTGGTTTTTGGCTTGTGGTTTTTTTCTCTCTGTCTGGTCCTGTGAAGAGCAGGCCAGCTTCTTCTGCCATTATGGAACTTCCCCTGGATCTGTAAGTTTCAATAAATAATATCCTTCCTCCATAACTGTGCCTGGTCTGGAACTTCATCTCAGCGAACCTGAAGCTGTCTGCTACACCCTATATAACCATCACATATGAGTTAACTTATTACGTAGCAGAAACCGTTGCATGTAAAGGTTAAATTTGCCTGTGGAGAAAATTCTTAATCATAATGATTTCTACTAAGAAATTCAAAGTAACTTAATCTTTTCCATGTATAATGTTTTGAATTTTTAAAAATATATTTATTTGTTTATTTGAGAGAAAGAGGCAGAGAGAGAGAGAGAGAGAAAGAGGGAGAGAATGGGCACATCAGCACCTCCAGCCACTGCAAATGAACTCCAGATGCATGTGCCCCCTTGTGCATCTGGCTTATGTAGGTCCTAGAGAATCAAACCAGGATCCTCTGGCTTTGCAGCCAAACACCTTAACCGCTAAGCCATCTCTCCAGCCCCATGTTTTGAATTTTTAAGTTTTTAAAAATCTTGTAACAGAAGTTCAAGAATGTATCCATGTTCACTAGGTTTTGCCTAAACTAAAGCCACGCCCCTCCTTAATTCACAAAAATATTTTTATGTCAGGAAGTTTTCTGTTACTAAGGGGGAAAAAACTCTTGACTAATTTTCAGAGATAAGCTCTTTCATCTACTTTTTTTTTTTTGAGACATGGTCTCATGCAGCCCAAAGTGGCCTCCAATTTGCTACATAGCTAAGGAGGACCTGCTTTTAACTTCTGAGTGCTAGGATTACAAGTATGCACCACTACAACTGATTTATCCAGTGCTGGGATGGAATACTCTACCATGCAAATGCTTTACCAACTGAGCTTTATACACAACTGTCATGGGAAACTTTTCCCCTGGGGAAACTCAAACACCTGTCTTCACCCCAAATAGGGTTCAGATGGCAGACTAAATATGATTACACCAATACCCATTGGGTGAACCAATGAGTTTACTGGGATCACTTACAGAGCATGGAGAGGGATTATTTATAGGAACAGACAGCCCCCAAAGCAGCCATTTTGATGGACTATGTAAAGATTACTCCTTGGATGCTCCTCCCTTGGTCTCAAGATGAGGGTTTACTTACACAGGATGGAGCTCTTTGTTTCTTGATTCTTTAAATCTTGTTTTGTTTTTGTTTTTTCAAGGTAGGATCTCACTCTAGCCAAGGCTGACTTGGAATTCACGATGTCGTCTCAGAATGGTCTCAATTTCACAGCAATCCTCCTACCTCTGCCTCCCGAGAGTGATGGGATTAAAGGTGTGCGCCACCACAACCGGCTCTGTTCCCCCATCTTTTATCTTCTATATACGCTACCTCCCCCTGAGCTCACAAGACCACATGCTGGCACAGGGGCACCTGAGATTCCAGACGGGAGTCTGATGACCAACGCTCCCCCCAACCTTCTCTCATGAGTTGTCCAAGCAATTTTTGATAAAGCTAGTAACAGTTGTTCACTGTTTTCAACGTGGAGGAATTCTGCCATACAACAGCCCTCACCTACATACACCTAACACTTACTTTCCCTCAGTTCTGAGGTACTTTCCACAGATTCCCTAAGTATTCTACACCTCTATACCCTCCCAACACACACCCACCCTCTAGGAAGGAATTGCCTATACTCTATCACCTGTCCACTCATCTACCTACCTGCCCTTCCATTCATCTACTTATGTCAATATGAAGTCATAGATATTAATTTTATATTTTTGCCTTATTAACTCACTTTAAATTTTTTTTTATTTCTGTGGGGGGGCAGTGTTTGGGCTTGTGTGATATGGCACATGTGTAGAGGTCAAAGGATAATTTCAAGGTGTGTTATACCTTCTATGAGACAAGGTCTCTTGCCACTGCAAACTGCCAGACTACCAAGGAAAGTCAGAAAGGGTGACCCCAAGCTTCAGATTCTCTTGTCTCTGCCTCCCATTGACAAAAGCCTCTGATCACAGATGCATGTGCCACTTTGCATCCAGCTTTGCATGAGTCCTAGGGAACTGAACTCAAGTTGGCAGGCTTTGTATACAAGCACCTTTATCAGCTAAGCCATCACCCCAGCCCCATGTTAACTCACTTTTATTTAGAGTATCCAATATTTTATTTTGTTGCACAGAATGTTTCAGTTGTGGCTTGGGAGGACTCTTTCATTGCAGAATTTTAAACACTTCCTTATGATCTATAATATAGTATGTTCCAATCTCAATTTGTATATTCTCTGCTCCAATTCTAAAATCAGTCATTTGGCCAAGGAGCCTTGATTACATTTTTTTTAAAAAGAGCAATTTAGGGCTGGAGAGATGGCTTAGCAGTTAAGGTACTTGCTGAAAAGCATAAGGACCCAAGCTCAATTCCCCAGTACCCACATAAAGCCAGATGCACAAAGTGGCATGCACCTGGAGTTCGTTTGCACTGGCTGGAGGCCCTGGCACTCCCATTCTATCTCTCCCCCCGCCCTTCCTCTGCTTGCAACTAAATAAATATATATTTTTAAATAGAGTAATTTACAAACAAAATTCAGGGACAGGGGAGAGGACTCAGTAGTTAAAAGGTGTTTGCTTGCAAAGCCTGCCAGCTCAGGTTTGACTTCTCAGCACCAACATAAAGCCAGATGCACAAAGTGGTGCATGCATCTGTAGTTGTTTGCAGCAGCAAGAAGCCATGGCATGCCCACACACATTCATTCTCATTCTCTGTCTCCTCATTCTAACCTCCCCCTTCTCTTTCTCACTCACTCTCTCTCTCTCTCTCAAATAAAAATATTTACAGGGCTGGAGAGATGGCTTAGCGGTTAAGGCGCATACCTGTGAAGCCTAAGGACCCGGGTTCGATTCTCCAGGTCCCACATAAGCCAGATGCACAAGGGGGCGCACGCATCTGGAGTTCATTTGCCGTGGCTAGAGGCTCTGGCACACCCATTCTCACTCTCACTCTCTCTCTTTCCCTCTCTGTCTATATTTATACTTAATATAAATAAATAAATATTTTAAAAATATTTACAAACATTGGGCTGAAGGGATGGCTTAGCAGTTAAAGCATTTACCTGCAAAGCCAAAGGACCCTGGTTCAATTCCTCAGGTCCCACATAAGCCAGATGCACAGGGTGGCACATGCGTCTGGAGTTCGTTTACCATAACTGGAGGCTCTGGTGCACACATTCTCTGTGTGTGTGTCTCTCTCTCTCTCTCTGATTCTCTCAAGTAAATAAAACTTAAACAACAAATTTAGAAAAAAGAATATTTACAAACAAATCCTTCCCCAAACTGGCCACAGATGTTCTCACTGCTACCAGAGGATCTGCTTCTAAGCCTTCTCAGCTGACAGCAAGGAAAGAGATGCATGCATCTACACATAGATCATGTAAACAAACGGATCCATGTATCTACACATTAGCCATCAACACTCCTATATGTAACACCTGTGTCTATATTAAGTTAACTATGAGTTCAAACTGATGACTCCAACTAAGCTTTTACCACATGGATCATTCTAGCCTCCTCCTTTGCTGATTGGCAAATTTACATTCTAACAGTGAAAACTGTCTACAACCATGTACTACTACCCACTGACTGACTTGCTCAATTTCAGAGATAAAACCAAGTTCCCCTAGTAAAAGATAACATTACCCCCTAGGGTACACTGTCCCGTTTCTTTGGCTGTTAGGTTCTACTAATTTCCAAAGGTAGGTAGTTCAGCTCTCGCCATTTACCCATGAGAATCTACATTCCATCCAGATATCATTTGATCACCTAAATTTGAATTGCAGTTCTCCTTTTGATGGTTTTGGCCAAAATAAGCAAAATTAGCAAAGGGCTTATGGTTAGTAAAGGGTTCTATCCAAATTTTGATATTCAGATGCTTGACATATTGGCCACCACATTTTCTCTGACTTCCAGAAATTTTACTAGCTTGCTAGGTTAAAGCTGTTAATTAGTGTCTTTCTAAACTAGAAAAAATATAAGTAGATTGTGAAAAGGTGAAAAACTATCTTTAATATGTGTGTGTGTGTATTATTTTTACATATTCTGTCAAGCACTAAATTTCCTTTGCAAGTAATATTTAAGCAACAGATGTTAGGCCTGTACTCTAATATGACAGCCACTATTCATATGTAGAGAACGGAATTTAAACTAAACTAGAATAAAATTCAATTGTTCAGTCACACTAACTGCATTTCAAATACTCAAGAGTGTAATAAGCTTAGTAATTATCAGTAAGAGATGATCTATTTTGTAGCAGCCCAGAATGTCTCAAGATAATTTACTTACTTACTCTCTACAAACATTACTCCAAAGAGACCTGACAACTGAGTCACAGCCTAATTAATGGATGGCAGAACATAGCTACACAATGTTTGTTCAATAGATTGAGTATATGAATGTCCTAGTGGGGATGGCAACAGACCAAAGTCCAAAAGCAAACCAAGACAGAAGGACTACTATATAAAGTCACAGCTTATTTTAAAAGACCCAAAGATTAACTACTCTTCAAAGTCAGTTAAGCTGAAAGTTTATATTCAAGCTACAAAGTCCATCACTAGGTCTAATATATGGTATGGCCACCACTGTAGTTATGCACTATATGGAAGGTCATTATCAAAGCCACATTCAAGGCAATTTATCAGGAACGTATAAACACTTGAGAATAAGTCTAAGACCATACCACTCTGAAGGGCAACCAATCTCGCCTTATCTCAGAAGCTACGCAGGATCAGGCCTGGTTAGTACTTGGATAGGATATTAAGTGCTGTCTGTAGGCTCTTTGCTGGGCTAAGGAGTTAGCTCAGTGGTTAAAGGTACTTGTTTGCAAAGCCTGCTGGCCCAGGTTCAGATGCACAAAGTAATACATGCATCTGGAGTTTGTTTGCAGTGGCAAGAGGTGATGATGGACCCATTCTTATTTCTCACTTCCTCTTTGCAAATAAATAAATAAAATATTTAAAAGGGTGTGTTAGTGTATACCTTTAGTCCCAGCACTCAGGAGTGTGAAGTAGAAGGACTGCCAGGAGTTCAAGGCCAGCCTGGGGCTACAGCCTGAGTTCCAGGTCAGTCTGGGCTAGAATGAGACCTCAAAAAAACTTGAGGGCTGGAGAGATGGCTTAGTGGTTAAGGCACTTGCCTGTGAAGCCTAAGGACCTAGGTTTGATTCTCCAATGCCCATGTAAGCCAAATGCACAAGGTGGCACATGCATCTGGAGTTCATTTGCAGTGGCTGGAGGCTCTGGTGTGCCCATTCTCTCTATATATATATCTGCTTCTTCCTCTCTCCCTCCCTCTCTCAAGTAAATAAAGAAATATTTGAAAAAAAGTTGAGAATAAAATAAGTATTACTGATATTCTTTATAAGCAAATATTAATATATTTAATACTTTATAAATTATGTTTGGGCTCTGTTGGTAGTGTTTGCCTAGCATGCATGAATCCCTGGGTTTGATCCCCAATGCCACATAAACTGGGTATGGGGGCACACTCCTGTAATCTTAGCACTTGGGAGGTGGAAGAAGGAGAATCAGAAGCTCAAGGTAATCCTCAACTACATAGTGAGTTGAAGGTCTGCCTGGGCGACATAAGACCCTGTCTTAAAAAAATTAGACTAGAGGTTATTATCCAGTATACAAAGATACTTGGTCTAAATGTTATTAGTTTCGGCATGATTTGTTGTGGAAATGTTCTCAACAGTTGGTATGTTTGCAAAGAATATTTCAAACTGTCAGCTGGGCTTTTGACTACTGTTAGCAGTGTCCTTACTTGAGTATCTAAGAGTTATTAAGATGGAAATATGAAGGGAGGGGGTGGGGCAAATGACCTACATTTGTCAGAATAACATACGAACTGTCATTTCTTTAAAAGCCAAACTATGGGGGCTGGGGAGATGGCTTAGCAGGTAACAGCACTTTTCATACAAACATGAGGACCTGAGAGAGCCTGAGTTCAATCCCTAGCACCACCACCAAAAAAAAAAAAAAAAGACATGGCCATATCTGCCTATATTCCAGTCCTGCAGGGAGTGGGGACAAGGGCAGGAGAGTTGCTGGGGCTCACTGGTTAGCCAGTCTGACTAGAAAACAGTAGCTTTACATTCAGAGTCCTTGAAAGAAACAAAGTGGGCTGGGCATGGTGGTATACACATTCAATCCCAATAGTTGGGAGGCCAAAGTAGGAGAATCACTGTTAGTTTTAGGCCACTCTGAGACTACAGGGTGAATTCCAGGTCAGCCTGTGCTAGAGACCCTACCAAAAAAAAAAAAAAAAAAAGAAAATTATCTTCTGTATTCTGCACACGTGCATACAGGGTGTGTGTGCATCTACATACCCACCACACACATGCATATGCCAAAAAATAATAAAGAAAAAGTAACAGGAAACTATAATCAGAAAGAAAGATCAAATGATTTAATTCTAACTAAATTTCCTACTCTTCCTTCTAAAAATAAGCTTCGTATTTATTTATGAAAATCATGCATAAAAATCTTGCTTTTCTCTACAAAGATGAAGGTTCCTACCTTTTTGGTTTTCTTTATCAAATCCTGAAATCTGTTGAAAGAAAATATTTTATTTTTATTAAACTACTCCATTATAAGTAATAAATGAAAGTGAGTCATAAAGCATTCCTACCAGTGATTTGTAGAGATCAGATGAAGGGTTGATTCTAATGAGTTGTAATAGATCCTGCATAGTAAATACCTTAAGAGGGGAAAAGAAAGATCAGTTAGTAGTCATGTTTTGGTTTTTTTTTTTTTTTTAAGTTTTTTGAGGTAGGGTCTCGCTCTAGCCCAGGCAGACCTGGAATTCATTATACAGTCTCAGGGTGACCTGGAACTCACAGTGATCCTTCTACCTCTGCCTCCTGAGTACTGGGATTAAAGGCGTGCACCACCAGGGCCGGCTCTGTGTATGTGTGAGGGGGGTGTGGTTTCAAACCATTTTATTACACTTGAAAGCAGGAAGTGTGTGTGTGTGTGTGTTTGTTTTCAAACCATTTTATCAGACTTGAAGGCAGGAAGAGGCGGAAGAGATCAACAGAATCCTATGTCCTTTGCAAGGAAGATCTCCATGATCTCCTTGTCACTGAAAGCCTTTATTTTTATACTAATAAGCTTAAATGAAAAACTAGAATACATTTCTGAATATGAAATTAGTCACAGTTTACATTAAAAAGATTATAATAGGGCTGGAGATGATTTAGCAGTTAAGGCAATTGCCTATGAAGCCTAAGGATCCCAGTTCGATTCTCTAGGACCCATGTAAGCCAGATGCACAAGGGGGCACAGGCATCTGGAGTTCGTTTGCAGTGGCTGGAGGCCCTGGCATGCCCATTCTCTCTCTCAGTCTCTCAAATAAAATAAAATTTTTAAAAAGATTATAATAATGCTGATAATGCAAAACTGAAGCTTTTCCACATTTATACAATACATATGTTATTTGAATGAGTTACTGTAACTATATTGAGGTTAAAAGTATAAAGTATGGGGCTGGAGAGATGGCTTAGCGGTTAAACGCTTGCCTGTGGAGCCTAAGGACCCCAGTTCAAGGCTTGATTCTCCAGGACCCACTTAAGCCAGATGCACAAGGGGGTGCGTGCATCTGGAGTTCGTTTGTGGTGGCTGGAGGCCCTGGCGCACCCATTCTCTTTCTCTCTCTACCTGCCTATTTCTATCTCTCTCTCTCTCTCTCAAATAAATAAATAAATAAATAAATAATAAATTTTTTTTTAAAGTATAAAGTATATTTTTATCATGTAATTAACTTTGACATACCAATATGTCTAAGAGAAATGCAGAAATGGTTAAAGCCTTACAGATACTTAATTATCTGATGAATCAATAGACATATGAATAAATTTAGGGTCTTTATAATTATCTAAAATACAAATAAACTAAAATTTTATTATTCTTACAACTATGAATGTCAACTATGGACCTAAACATTTTAAGAGAGATATTTTAGGGATCTATTCTTAATATATGTCTATGTACTTGACCCTTAGAACACTGATGATTTTGTTTTGAACTGTTTATCTTTAAAGAAAAGATTCTGGATGGTATTTTATTTTATATTAGTAGAAACTATTAAATATATGAACTGCTTTATTACTATAATTATATAATTGATTTGTTTTGAAACAGGATCTCACTATGTACCCTTGGTTGGTCTGGAACTCACTATGTATACTAAGGTAGTATAAAACTTGTGATCCTCCTGTCTCTGCATCCTGAGTGCTGGGATTAAAAGTATGTGTCACCATGCCCAGATTAAAAATAAATTCCTAAGCTGCAGAGATGGCTTAGCAGTTAAGGCACTTGCCTACAAAGCCAAAGGTCCCAGGTTTGCTTCCCCAGGACCCACATAAGCCAGATGCACAATGTGGCATATGTGTACCGAGTTTGTTTGCAGTGGCTGGAGACCCTGGCATGCCCATTCTCTCCCTCTCTCTCTCTCTCTCTCTCTCTCTCAAATAAATAAATAAATAAATGATATATTTAAAAATAAATTCCTAGGCTGTAGAGATGACTTAGCGGTTAAGGCATTTGCCTGCAAAGCCAACAGATCCCGGTTCGACTCTCCAGGACCCACGTAAGCAAGATGCACAAGGGGGCACATGCATCTGGAGTTTGTTTGTGGTGGCTGGAGGCCCTGGCGCGCCCATATTCTCTCTCGCTCTCTCTATCCCCTTCGTTATCTCTCTCAAATAAATAAGTAAAATATATTAAATAATAAATTCCTAATATTTATAAGCTGAATATAGTTGTTAATAACAAAATATAGCATTGTTTAAAATTTCAAACTTCCATTCAAATACTATCATTGTTTTTATTTCTTTCAAACTTTTGGACATTATAGACAATATAAAGAGTAAAACTACCAGGACAACATCATGAATGAATGAATCCTGGTATGAACAATGGACTTTGAGTGACAATGATGAGTCAATGCAAGCTGGCTGACTGCAGCAAATGTAGCCCAATGTGAAGTGTTGATGTGTGGGAGTCTGTGCATGGGGGACAGCAGAAAGGGTATATGAAAACTGCATTTTCCACTCAATTCTGCTGTGAATCTAAAACTACTCCAAAAATAAATTCTATTCAAAAATATACAAGTTTGCTAAATCTATCTTTAAAATAATAATGGGTGACTAATGTCCAATGGTGATGAAAAACAGTTAAAACCATTAGAAGAGTGATAAAGCATAAACCTGTGCTTTTCTTTTAATTTTTTTTTATTTATTTGAGAGAGAATGGGTGCCAGGGTCTCGAGCCACTGCAAACAAACCCCAGACACATAAGTCACCTTGTGCATGTGGTTTACATGGGTACTGGGGAATTGAACTTGGGTCTTTAGGCTTCACAGTCAAGTGCCGTAACCACTAAGCAATCTCTCCAGCCCAAACATGTGCTTTTAATACTTCAGAACCTTACAGATTTTACATTATTAATTTGTCACGTCTTGTATACATACAAAGAAGAGAAGCATGCAAAGAGACTGTAGCATAGTAAAAAGGACACTTTTTGACATCAAAATCTACTGCTCTGCCATACCATTCAGAAGTTATGTGACCTTGGGCAAGTCACTTCACCTTTCCACAGTCTGGTTCATCACCTGTAACCCATGTGACACCTACGCTATGCCTAGCACAGTACTCATTTCATGGCCTGCTAGGAGTCTAAGTGGACTCAGTTCTAGTTCCAAAACATTTAGTGATCCTACACATCACTATTTTACAGAAGGCTGAGCTAGCCAAGCACTAATAACAAGCAGGTGTTATGTAACAAATATATTGTGTGCAGGTACAATGTTAATCCAAAGGTGAACAAGAAATGGACCTAGCCAGTCAAGGAATACTCTAGTTTAATTACATAGACCATTACAATTATCAGAGGTAGAAAATTTTAAAATGTAAGAGTTTTACCTTGTCTTTTGCCAAACCACTTTCTGGAAAGAAAACAGAAAGTGAATATTCATAGCCGCATCTCTGCAAGTGATCTGCCACTAAAGAGTTAGAAGCACCGATTAGGAGAGTACTCCCTTCCACTGAAATGGACCTAGGTATCACTTCTCCACTCAGCACGGGGTGCATCAATTCATGAATTAGCTGGTTTCGAAGCTGGGTCTAGTACAAAAAAGAGGGAAAGGAAAACAAAGGGATAGCTTTCAGTAGGATAGATATATACAGATTTGTCACTTTACCTGGAACCCTTCTCTTTTTTTGTAGAATGACTCTATGTATGGCTGAAGCTAGGAATCTTTCCCTGCACAATTTGTCTTACCCTGTGAAACAAGCACCCAGTGGATTTGGGCAAAATCTTTCTTTCCCCAACTCCCACGTCCATGTCTACAAACTCTAAATTTAATTCCCTAAGAACCCATTTCAGCTGGTTGCAAGTGAGAACTCAAGGAAAGGGGAGCACTCTGCTACTTCATCATCCTCTTCGCATTTGCTGCAGCCTATGAAAATGGTATTGGGTCTAGTCAGTTCAATGGCAACATCAAAGTAAAACTCGGTTCCCAAAGAGAAATAATATACCAAAGACAGAAACTAGTAAACCCAAAGAAGGCACTTTCACACAAGTGTTTCCATCTTAAACCACTGTGAAGTATAATAGTTTCCTAGCCGGGCGTGGTGGCTCACGCCTTTAATCCCAGCACTCGGGAGGCAGAGGTAGGAGGATCGCCGAGAGTTCGAGGCCACCCTGAGACTACATAGTGAATTCCAGGTCAGCCTGGACCAGAGTGAGACCCTACCTTGCAAAACCAAAAAAAAAAAAAAAAATAGTTTCCTTACAATTTATAAATGAGGAAATCTAGCTGTTTAAAATCCGTTTTATATAATTTGGAAGTATACAGTTCGGTTGAAATTAGCAGTAAGTTGCCTAGATTCTTGAGGTTCAATAGGAAATAATAGCTATGGCATCCTCCACCAATCAAATTTAGAAGTATTTTAACTATATTTGTAACATACTGAGGAAGTGATATATTCAGGTCCAGTTTAATAAAAGGATGTAGTGTATCTTGCATCGAAGATCAAATAAAAACAGACTGTAAGCCAGGTGTGGTGGCGCATGCCTTTATTTAATCCCAGCACTTGGGAGGCAGAGGAGGCCACCCTGAGACTACATAGTGCATTCTATGTCAGCCTAGACTAGAGTGAAACCCTACCTTGAAAAACCAAAAAAAGAAAGAAAAAAAGAGATTGTAAAAGAAAATAAAATAAGAGTGATAAACATGACATCAAAGATGAGTTCCTGGCTGGCGTGGTGGTGCATGCCTTTAATCCCAGCACTTGGGAGGCAGAAGCAGGAGGATCACCATGAGTTAGAGGCCATCCTGAGACTACGTAGTAAATTCCAGGTCAGCCTGAGCTAGAGTGATACCCTACATTGAAAAACAAACAAAACAAAACAAAAAGATGAATTCCTATCTTGAAAACAAAAATCCTGTCATTTAGTGTTTGCTAGAAGTCACAAAACTAGCTTAGAGCTTCCCAACAGTCAATGTGCCAGGGAACTCAGTTCAGAATTAAATTTTGCAATGTTCCTAAGATAAAAATTTAAAACAGCAGGCCTGGCGTGGTGGCACACGCTTTTAATCCCAGCACCTGGGAAGCAGAGGTAGGAAGACTGCCATGAGTTCAAGGCCACCCTGAGACTACACAGTAAATTCTAGATCAGCCTGGGCTAGAGTGAAACCCTGCCTAAAAAAACAAACAAAAATTTAAAAAGCATGAAAGAATGTTAATTATGGGATCGGGGTAGAGAGTATGATAGAGCCTTGTGAGTCCTCAAAACACATCTCAACCCAAAATAAAGCAAGGGAAGATTTGACAAGTTTTATTTAATACATACTTCAGCTGGGTACGTTACAGCATGCCTGTGATAACATACTACACTAGCGAGGTAAAGGCAAGATGAGCACAATGAATTCAAATCCAGTCTGGGTGACATACAGACTGTCTCAAAAAACACAAAGAGGCTGGAGAAATGGCTTAGCAGTTAAGGCATCTGCCTGCAAAGCCAAAGGATCAAAGTTTGATTCTCCAGGACCCACATAAGCCAGATGCACAAGGGAGGCACATGCATCTGGAGTTCCTTTGCAGTGGTTGGAAGCCGTGGCGCACCCATATGCGTGCACACGTGCTCTCTGTCTGCCTGTTTTTCTGTCTCAAATAAATAAAATAAAATATATTTTTAAAAACACAAAGAAATAATTAAAAAACAAAATACAAATTCTTTTCAAATATTCAAACAAAATATGAATTAGGTCACTAAAAATATTCAGCAAAATTTAAAAGTTATAACTCATCTATGCTAGTCACTGAACTGAGAAAGTAAAACTTAGCTGAGACTGAAAAAATACAATCTGCCATTCATCCAGTTGGGATAATAAAGCCTGAATCGCCAGACGTGTTGTACTGTAAAGTGAACAAGACTAGCATGAAAGGAGGGTAGCTCAAAGATGACAGTAATCTCCACCCTACACCACCAGCGTCTCTTCCCAGGTCCCCAGTCCAGGGACAGTAGTGACAACTCGGAGACCACACAGTCATCAAGGTGATGAGAAGAAGTGATGCTTGAGCGCTCAGTACTGGACCAGAAGCTCTCTTCCACCTGCCTGGGCTCAGAGAACAGTATGGAGGAGATGGCAGAAAGAATATTAGCACTGCTGCCATCAGTTTCTAGAGAAGTTCCTTTTTAGTGATGGCTATGGATACTGGGGAGTCTCAAAAGTCATCAAAGTGCTGAAAACAAGAGGCTTGTGAAGAGTTTGGTGCTACATGTGCCCCCCCACCCAAAGCTTACAGAAGGTTACAGAAGAGAGGGCGGAAAGAATTTAAGTGCTAGACTGAAACACCTCTGTCACAGCCTCCAAGGCTCAGGGACTATTGCGGAAGAGGGGGCCAGATAGAATGGAAGAGCCAAAGGAAGGGTATGACTTCTTAGAATGCAACTACTGAGACAGAAATTGGCCTCGATATCCATTACCTTGCAGTGCCTAGCAATACCTTCGCAAGACCCTCAAAATAGAAGAAAAAGATGATAACATCAAATTAAAAGAAAGACTAATGGAGAAAGGGAGGGGATATAATGGAGATTGGAGTTCTAAAGTGGAATGGGGGGAGGGGAGGGAAATATCATATGTTTTATGTATGTAAGTATAGAAGGTGTCAATAAAAAATAATAATTAAAAAAAGAATTTAAGTGCTAGAACATATACTGTTACGATTTTTTTTCAGAATACCGTGGATACTTCTAGAACTTGAAAATGTAGTTGTGCAGGCCTATAATGCTAGCACTGGGGAAGCAGTGGAGGAGGATCACTGCAAACTGCAAGTCCACATAAAAATGTTCTTCCCCTTGGATTCAGAAATGGGATTTATCTATGCTAGGCAAAAGATGAGAGATGCAAGTGAAGATCATGTGCAGACTTGGATAGAAGCTAAACCATCAACAACAGGGGACTGCTAGCTAAATTACCCTTCTGGCTACCGAAGATGAACCTGCTCACACTGACAATGCAGATTTAAAGAAACTTGAGCAAATAAAGAAATGCCTGCCATGTAATTTAAATTTTATAAGGATACACACACATTATACCAATTTGTGGTTGCACTAAACATGATTTTTTCTGTCTCTTCTGCCGTTCTATTTTCCAGATGAATCTAAAATATTTTTATGAAGCTACAAAAACAATGAGGAAGAGTAGGGGAAAAAAATAAGGCTCACTTTTTCTTAATTTCCAAGGTTAAATGAAAGTACCTTTGAAAAGTATACTGTAATGAAACACAGACTCTTTTCTGTTAATCCAAATTTGGCATGTACTAATACATATTTCCTGCCCATATTATATATTCCAATATTTTAGGGAAAATTCCTATTTCAAAACTTGTCCTCCCAGTACATATTTTCCTTGAAATGTCATCCAAACATACTACAAAAAATATTTATTGGGCTGGAGAGATGGCTTAGTGGTTAAGGTGTTTGCCTGCAAAGCCAAAGGATCCCGGTTCAATTCTCCAGGACCCACGTAAGCCACATGCACAAGGGGGCACATGCATCTGGAGTTCATTTGCAGTGCTGGAGGCCCTGGTACACCCATTCTCTCCCTTTCTCTCTCTCAAATAAATAAATAAATAAAATATATTTTTAAAAAACCATTTATTAAGGAACCTAAGCTAGATTTACTGGATTTACCAATATTTTTTAGCTAGCATATAAAGTGATGGACTTAATTGTGATGTTTACATACACATATATATTTATGTGTGTGTATAAAATCATTGTACTTTGCTTATAGTTGCCTTGCCATTAAGATACCTTGTCCCCCTTTTCCTATACTTTTTGTCTTCATGTCATATGCATAATATACTTAAATCTGGATTGTAAAGCAGATTTATAAAACGAGGTCATTTTATCACATGATATACGTGCTAAATTAATGTCAGTTCAATAAATCTATTACATGCATATGCTCCTTTAAGGCTGAACCTCAAATTTTCCATTATAAAAATGTAATTCACAAATACAACCTGTCTTTTTATTTTGTTTGTTTGTTTGGATTTTTGAGGTAGGGTTTCACTCTAGTCCAGGCTGACCTGGAATTCACTATGTAGTCTCAGGCTGGCCTTGAACTCATGGAGATCCTCCTACCTCTGCTTCTGGAGTGCTGGGATTAAAGGCGAGTGCCACCACGCCCGGCAACCCATCTTTTTTAAAGCCAAGCTACGAATGAATTTAAATGAGGACTACCTTTTGCAGGTTATACTTAAGTTATGACACAGACATGCCTGAATCTAATACCTTAAGCGTATCCAGTATACCCCGATCCTTAAATGTCTGGTATAGCTTTTTGCGCAGTTCATCTTGGCTCAACACATCATACTTGGGGGGCATGGTGGACTGGAAGAGAAAATGGTTACAAGTTACCTGGCGGGCAAAAGGGAAGTATGTCAAAAAACAGCAATGGCCTCCAGGGAAGCCCTAAGACGCGTAGCATGGAGCTTTAAAGAAAATAAACAAGATACTTCATTTGTGCCTGACCCTAGGAAGTGGCAGGTGGAGCTACCTGAGCCATCACCCGGTGTCTGCTTCCTCCCGATCCCGTCCCGCCACGGCCGGAGTTCGTGTCCCAGCCCAAGCTGCAGGACGACAGGGAACCCCTGGCCCGAAAGCCCTGCCTTAGTCTCGGGGAGTCGGGAGGAACCAGGGAAGCTAAACACTTGGTCCAGCACTCGGAACTCCGAACTCGGGCAAAACCGCGCCACTTTAACCGCGGCTCTCGGAAGGGTGGGCGGGGCTGGGACCCGGGCGAGACGCTCGCAGGCTGAAGGAACGCTGAAACCAGGCGAACGCAGAGTAGACGGCAGCCAGAATGTCCCGGCGGCTGTCACAGCAAAACAATAAACACATTCCACCCCTCCCCAAGGCCCGCCAAACAGACTAACCTCCGTCTAGATAGCTACAGCGCACGCGCAGCACGCGCCGCCGGAAGTTCCACCCCATCTCGCGAGAACGGATCTAAAGATCTCGCGAGGATTGCTCAGGGCTTCCTCGCTGAAGCTACTCAAGGCGGGTCTGTGCGCGCGCGAACTGAGTGGGCGTTTCCGTAGTCTGCAGCTCGCTACAGGTAGGGGTTGGGGGAGTGGTGGGCGGGCGCTCCAGATCCTAGGGGGACGTCCCCGGCTCCGCGTGACACGGATGTTGTCCTTGTAATTCTATCCTTCTGAGCAGGGGACAGCAGCGCCCCCCAGCCTCGGCAAATTCCCCGCCGCTTGACTTAATCACAGCCCACTGTGCCAGTCCAGCCTATGTTTTGACTTGAAAAGTCCTTCTTGCTCTGCTTGGCGTTCAACTAAACCCGTTGTATTTAGAGCCAGAAATTCCTTTGTTGTTGGAGGCAGCCTTGTAGGAGAGGAACATCATCCTTAGTCTGTGCCTATTAAATGATAGTAATGTCCCTTTCCCGCGTGCAGGACTTTTTCTCTGGACTTTTGACAGATCCTTCCCTGGAGGCAAAAAAACACACCGGGTTGAGAACCACAGAGCTGAACTTATAAAGCACCCACCATTGTCTGCTGTGAGAAAGATGAAGATGAGCCTAGTGCAAAAGATGCTGAAATCCAATTTAATTAGACTTCCGGGCGTGGTGGCTGTAGCCTATAATCTGGGTACTCAGGAGGCTAACGCTGAGAGATTGCTTCATGTTCCAAGCCAGTTTGGCCTACATAGTGAATTCCAGGTCAGCCTGGACTACAGAGTGTCTCAAAAAAAAAAAAGTAAAGTAAAAACTTTATTTAGAAAGAAAAGAAACCAAATCCCTCAAAAGCAGTATTGAAAATATTGATCCATACCAAGATGCTTTAGAGATTGGGTAAAGAGTTTAGCAAAAGGAAACGTATTTACAGGTAGAAGTGAAGGACATCTCAGTGGAACAAGTAATTTATCTATCTGTGTCTTGATTGGTAGGATTTGGAAAGTGGGCCAAAAAAAAAAAAAAAAAAAAAAAAAAAGGAAAGTATAGGAAGGGGCAGATGAGCAAAGTGGAGATTCTGGCTGGACTTCAGAGTTTTACACTGGGCATATAAGGAATCTAACTTCTATGAGGACACAGTTGTGTCAGTGTTAACTTTGTGCTCAGTGGTTAAGGTGCTTGCCTTCAAAGCCAAAGGACCCAGGTTTGATTCCCCAGTACCCATGTAAGCCAGATGCACAAGGGGATGCAAGTATCTGGAGTTCGTTTGCAGTGGCTAGAGGCCCTTGTGTGCCCATTCTCTCTCTGTGTCTGTCTGTCTGTCTGTCTGTCTGTCTGTCTGTCTGTCTGTCTCTCTCTCTCTCTCTCTGCTTGCAAATGAATTAAATTAAATTAAATTTTAAAAAATTAGTTTGGGAGGTTAAAAAAAAAGTATACCAGTCAATTCTATCAGAGGTGAACCAACAAGATTTAAGACACATTGAGAGGGGCTGAGGAGATGGCACAGTGGTTAAAGGAGCTGATTTGCTAAAGCCTCTAACCCAGGTTCAATTCCCTAGAGCCCACGTAAACCAGAGTACAGTTGCAGCAGCAAGAAACCATGATGTGCCCACGTTTACTTGCACGCATGCAGCCACGCACCCACACACAGGCAAATGAATAAAAGACTAAGACACATAGAAAGCAAGGTGAGGGTCTGTTTGGAATACTAGTACATGATCCTATAGCTGAGAGGCGTTAAGGCTTCTGAGCAGAATAGTGAAAAGATGACAGCTGTTCTAAAATGATGTTGACTGTCATAAATACTTTTTCAATTCTGGGCATCTTGTCCACTTTTTTTTTTTAAAGCATTAGTGCCTAAAAATACTCTCACTCCCATCCTCACCTTTGTTCCCAAAGAGGAATAGAAGTGAGAATATTCTCCAAAAGCCAGCATCAACTTAGGGTTGGGGCATTGATTATAGTGTTAATAGGAAAAGCTCTCATTAGAGAAATTTACAGGATTTCATACATCTCCTCCTCACCGTACTAGACACGTCCCATGTCATGCCAGTTCAGTCTTGCAGGGCCTGTATATGGATCAAATGAAACTACTGCTGCTGGGGCACAGTAGGGCAGTTTCTAGAGGTTCCTCTGTGGAAGCCAGAAAAAGCATTTGTTTTAATAGTGTATGCTTTGTCTTGCATTTGCTTGCAACTTCAAATCCTTAACTTGGATGGATTTCTAAATTCACTGTGTTCACCCTCCCACTCTTGCACTGGTGGTCTTCCACCCCTCCCCCCTTATGCTCGCTGGTAACTCCAGATGAACAGCCCTGGATTTGTCCTATGGAGCAGTTTAGAATATATTTACAAGTCCAGAGTTAGCAAATACTTGGCCTTATGTAGGCACTATACTCCCCCCAAACGCACAGCACACATGAATAATTGATTACAGCTGTTTTCTGCTGACCACATGTTTTCTCAGCACTGCTTCCTGGCAGTGAGGCCAGATGATTAGAATTCTCTCACAAGAAACCCTTTGCCATCCTTAGTCAAATCTTTTCTCCATTAAAATAATGTCATGCTGGCCGGGTGTGGTGGCGCACGCCTTTAATCCTAGCACTTGGGAGGCAGAAGTAGGAGGATCACCGTGAGTTCGAGGCCACCCTGAGACTACATAGTGAATTCCAGATCAGCCTGAGCTGGAGTGAGACCCTACCTCAGAAAACCAAATAGATAGATAGATAGATAGATAGATAGATAGATAGATAGATAGATAGATAGATAGTGTCATGCTGTATCCTTGCCCACCAAAACCTTTTCCTCCCTTAGTTTAAACACCCTCCATTGCTACAGTTGCTCTTGTTCTATTTCCAGAGCATGCTTTGTCTAGATCTAATGCACACAGTTCAGATGCATCGATCCTTTTAAGATATTACTCCCAGAACTGTGCCTTTGCAAAGATTATTCGTGAAGAGGACATCAGTGCTTTCCTCACCATGAGTGGATGTGGTCTTTCTCTTAGGGCAGCCTAGAATGCTGCTTACTGAGCAATGAATTCAACTTTTGGGTTCCTCTAAATGAGTTTCTCTTATTCTAAGCTTCCCTCCTTCTATTATTGTGTAGTTGACTTGTGCTTGTTGGTTCTTTTATTTTTGTGGGTTTGGGGGATTTTTTTTGTTGTTGTTTTTTGTTTTTTGAGACAAGGTTTCACTCTATAGCCCAAGCTGGCCTGAAACTCACAACAGTCCTCTCTCAGCCTCCCACAGCTGTGATTAGAAATGTGAGTCAACATGCCAGCTTCAGTTGATTTTAAAACTCAAGTATAGGAGGGCTAGGAAGATGGCTCAGGGACTAAAAACATTTGCTTACAATGTCTGCCAGCAGCTAAAAATCTTGGCGTGTGCACGTGCACACACACACACATACACACACACCCAATTTTAAAATGACCTCAAGTGCTGGGCATGGTGGCGCACGCCTTTAATCCCAGCACTCGGGAGGCAGAGGTAGGAGGATCGCCGTGAGTTCAAGGCCACCCTGAGACTACATAGTTAATTCCAGGTCAGCCTGGGCCAGAGTGAGACCCTATCTTGAAAAACCAAAAAAAAAAAAAAAAATGTCCTCAAGTACAGGGCTCTATTTTTCATCCTATTAACATATCTTGTTCATTTCACCTAACTTTCTTAGCCATGGAAATCTTCTCGAATCTTAACTTCTGCATTATCTTTGTGATAAATTGTCTCCATCCAAGTTACTAAATCAGGGCTAGGCATAGTAATGCATGGCTATAAATCTAGCACTCTAAAGGCTGAGGCAGAAGGTTTATATCTGAGGCCAACCCAAGCTGAAAGAAAGAGAAAGGAAAGGAAAAGAAGAAAAGAAAAGAAGGACAGAGGAAAGGAAGGAGGGAGGGGAAGAAAGAAGTAAAGAGAGCAAAATGAATTTGGCTCAAATTCTGATCTGGATAAGTAAGTTTAAGGTCAAACTCAAGCATTTGGTATAGAACACCCATGTTTTTTGGATACGGATACTGTCAGCTATAAGTCTCACCTTACTCAGCAAACAAAGAGTGGTTATTAGGCCCCTGGCACTGTTGTAACTCTGGGGATACCACAGGGAGCAAGACAGACAGTGTCTGTCCTCATGGAAGACTCCATTCTCGGAACACTGCATATTACCACCCAGGCTACAGGTCTCCCGTTTGATCTTAGGTACATACCAAAATACCTCAGAAATGAATTTACTGCCTGCCTACCACATTTCCCTTGTAAAACGCAAAGGTTAAGTTTGATTTATTAGTATGGGCAGAATATGTGAATGACTAATGACCAGTATTTTTTATTTATATTAAATGAGTTAATTACAGGTTAAGCTCCTACTCTGACCAAAAGCAGTTACTTAATACATGTTTCCTTTACTGTTTTAATCCCAATATACCCAGTTACAGACTAGGAAGGAGATAATCCTTTTCCTGTTTCTGAAAATTTACCTGTCTGAGTATATGACCCTTTTCTGTGCCTGGGTGATTTCATAAACATCACTGAAATGTAGCTTGAACACTCACACTTGTTAAGCCAAGGCTGGCCCCGAGGCTTATCAGAATGTCTATTTTCTTACTATCTAACAGACAGTCTTGAAGTTTGCATCCTGCCCTGACAGAGAAGATGGAAATGAAGCCAACCCACATGGTCAGCTATCTCAGTGTGTATCCAGTGCTTGAAGCAGTGGACCTTTGTCCCCTTCTTTCCCAATAGTACCCTTCAGAGGCATTTGTTTTCTTAACATACCTCACATACTTCATCTTCTTGTGGACTTTTGCCCTCCTCATATAGTCCAGGATGGCCTTGAACTTGTGATCCTTCTGTCTGCCTAAAGCTAGGATTACAGCTCCTGGTTTAAAGTCCATCTTAAGTCAGTTGCTGAGCAGCTTTAAATCCATCCCAAGGAACTCTGACATACTCAAAGGTTCCAGAGAATAGGATGTGGATTTTTCCAGAGAGGGAGCATTATTCATCAGACCTATGCATTTGGAAACCAGCCTGGAGTCTTCTTTTTGCCCCAGTTTCCCAGGAAAATCTACTCCCAAGTAGCTACCTCAAACCAGCCTTCCTTAGAGAAGCTTCAGGTGTCTCTACAGTGGTAGGAATATTGAGAAGGCACACACATACATGTCACCTTAACCACAGCATTGTTTTATATGTTGAGATTCTAAGAACCACTTGTTTTGTGGGTACAGATGGTGTAGAACTTCTGTAAAAAGAGTTTGGAATCATTGATCCAGAGCTATGCTGTCCTCTCCATTGGAGCCATGAGCCACTAGCCACATGCAGCTACTTGATATTTAAACTGATTACAGTTAGGGGCTGGTTGAGATGGCTTTGTGGGTAAGAATGCTTGCCATGCAAGCATGAGGGCCTGAGTGTGATATTCAGCACCCACATAAAAAGCTGTGCAAGGTCACTCACACTTGTAACCCCTGCCCCCCCCCCCAGTCCTGAGGGGAGGAGAGACAGGAGAATCACATAGGCTCATTGGTTAGCCAGTGTGACTGAAAATGGCAGTTCCAGGTTCAGCGAGACCCCAGCTCAAGAAAATAAGGCAGAAGAGCCATAGAGGAGGATATTCAATGTTCTTCTCTGGCCTCCCCTTGCATGCATGTGGGGCACATGCCTCTGCACATACTACCACACACACCAAAAAAGTGACTAATTACAATTGAGTATAAAATTCAGTTCTGCAGTCACAGTAGCTGCATACAAACACTTCATATTTGGTGTTGGATGGCATGGTCATTGAACATTTCCATCCTTGCAGACAGTTCACTAGCGTGGGCAGCAAAGCTCTTTCTCACATTTGCCCAACACCTAGAAAAGCAGCAGCTAAGTGATTATAGCTGTTCCCTTCCTGAGACCATGGGATAATTTTCTCTCAGGGTTTTTAGTTTCTCCCCTTACCCTGCCAGGTTTTCTTGGTTAGAACTGCAGAGTTACAGCCTTTCTTGCTTCATCAGCTGTTTATGGAATCAAATTATTGGCAGCTCAAGTCAAGGAGTGAATGTGCATAAATGCTGCATGTTTTCTCATATATGGAATCTAGACTTTTAAAAACACATGAAAGTAGAAGGGGACTATTTTGAGGAGGATATGGGAGAGAGACAAGAGAGGGTGATGAGGGGTGAATATGATGCAAGTGCACTGTCCACATTTATGAGAAGGTCATGGTGAACCTATTGTTTTGCACAATTATCATATGCTAATACAAAGAAAAAAAGAAGCTCTGTCTCACTGGCCTAGCTGGGTGGGTTCCTTATGCATGTGTCTTTTAGTTCCTTTGCTGTCTGTCTCCATACTATATTTAAGCATTGTGCTGCTTTCCCATTTATGGATTCTATAAAGGGGCAAGTGTGGGGCATAAAGTGGATTATCTTCCTTGTTACATATTTCCTTCTGCTGCTTGAGATCCCTTCCCCCACTGTTGCCGCTCAAATATTTGTGGAGAAAGTAGCCCTTCCCTTGGCAAACTGTAGCTGTGAAGTCTGTTTTCCACAAGAATTCATGATATCATTGTTTATGTGATTAAAATCTCAAGCGCTCTTTCCTTCACTTTCTTTTCCCTTAGGAATTACTGTCGCTTCTTCCTAGCTTTGCATATCTACATAGTGAATTCCAGGTCAGCCTGGGCTAGAGTGAGACCCTACCTTGAAAAAAAATTAAAAATATATTTAAAAAAAAATCAAACTAGAGGCTGGGGAGATGGCTCAGTGGTTAAAGGTGCTTGCTGTGTAAGCTGCCAACTTTAGATCCCCGTGTAAAGCCAGAGAATCCCAAAGCTTATGGGCCAGCCTAGCCAGCCTTCCCAGTAGCAAAACAGCTTTATCTCAAACAATGTGGAAGGAAAGGACCGACACACAGAACTCATTCCTGCTTGTCTTTGTTACCTGTTTCACTATTTGGATCTTTTCCTCCTTCGCCTAAAGCATGAGCAGTTTTTGTATTATTTCCTTCTGTAAAGGTCCAAATAGTAAATACTTTGGGCTTTGTGAGCTAGAAGGCCACATATGCAGGTCAGAGGATGACCTCTGGGTGTTGGCCCTTTCCTTCCACATTGAGAGAGAGAGCTGTTACTGCTACTGGGAAGGGTGGATAAGCTTTGGGATTCTCCAGCTTTACCTGGGGAATCTGAAGTCAGTAGCTTGCAGAAAAAGCACTTTTAACCACTGAGCCATCTCCCCAGCCTCTAGTTTTCTTTTTTTCTTTTCTTTTCTTTTTTCTTTCCTTTCCTTTCCTCTTTCTCTCTCTTTCTTTCTTTTTGGTTTTTCGAGGTAGGGTCTCACTATAGCCCAGACTGACCTGGAATTCACTATGTAGTCTCAGGGTGGCCTCGAACTTGGCATTCCTCCTGCCTTTGCCTCCCTAGTGTTGGAATTAAAGGCATGCACCACAACGCCCAGCTTAGTTTTATTTCTTCAGTCAACCTGTTAACCCTAGTTCCAAACCTTTCAAATATCTCAGAATATCTTCCTTTTTTTGGTTGTTCCTTTCATTTTTATTCTTGCCACACCCCTCCTCCTTTTTTTCCCCCTAACAACAAAACTGTTTCTTTCTGAATAGGTATATGAAGAGACATATATCATAGAGCCTAGCACTTGCAGAGACTTTAAAAACTGTAGCACACATCCTTCAGATAGAAAGAAAACTACAGAATTTGTAGATAAATGCTACATTGTCTCCTTTGTGCCTGAGAGACCTATGATATAGCTGTTTTAAACCTTCCTCTAAATGATTCCTCCTCTAAGGTTTTGAAGCAAGCTAATTATTTCCTTTGCCTGTTCTACTCTATTTTGCTTAACTAACTGGCATACTGTATTGATCTTTCCAGGTATTAATGTGAATGCTAAACAGTCCAGTCCAAATTAAGTCCATCCTACTCCATCAGACATGAGCTGAACATTCCAACCATTTAGATCATGAGAGTTTTGTGTTTATGATATCATACGACATGTTTTCCAATTTTCCTCAGAAAATACAGTATATTGGATTTTTGTAGGACATTTAACTTGTATAGTCTAAAAGTTACTGGAAAGTGGCATCTTCTTCTGTGTTGCTAAGTTTAAGAAAAAAATCCCAGAATCCTAAGCTTTGTGTTAGTTACTTTTGGATTTCAATATTGAGTACTAAAATGTGTGTTATCTTTTGTTTAATTTAATTAGGAGTCATATTTGAAGACAATGTCTGGAAGCTACCACTTTGTAATTGTTGGCCACCATGATAATCCAGTTTTTGAAATGGAATTTTTGCCACCTGGGAAAGCAGAATCCAAAGTGCGTATGAAATCTTAAATTCCATTAGAATTTTTAGGCAATTGTAATGATATGGTATAATAGGATTTTAGAACTGGAAAAGTTGGACAGATGAAGCAACTGACACCCACAATTACATGAAACTGTCTCCGTAGTCCCACCAACTAATAGAAGCCAGCCAGAGAAGTCTTTGGAGTTTGTTTATTCAACTCGCACTTCAGAACACACTTAGCACAGACTAGCACAATGTCCAGGTCTCTTACCCAAGATACTCAATTCACTGTCACCCATTATGAAAGGCTGCCACTTGCACACTTGGAAACGTAATTCACCCGTGTATGGCCTGGAGTCTTTGCTGTGCCAAAGTGCACAGAAGTCCATTCTGCTTCACATTGTTCACCAGGACAGGACTAGAGGATACTTGACAAGATTAAGAGACCCTTTCTCCCATGCTATCCTGCTGTCTTGTGCAGCACTGCTTGTCTGTGGTGACTATGTTGCTCCCTTCCCAGTGACACTCTGGCTGTGTCAGGAAACTCATGTCGCAATGGTTCCAGACAAACTCTGTTCAAGAACGTGCTACCTACCATTCCAAGTCAGCATAGTCTGGAGGCTAGTCCCAGCCCTTTTGTCTTTTGGAGCTAGTCTGTCTTCCTAATAATTTGCTGACAGCTATGATATGGTTCTCCCAACCTCCACAAATAGGCGTTGACATCCTTTATGAAAAGGAGGGTTTTATTATTTAAAATTAACTGTAGTGACTATCTTAAGTGTAAGATGCTTTTCGGCTATTATGTCACCAAAATACAGTAGAGTTTTACTTAAGATATTTTTTTCCAGATGTTGCTAATGTTATTTTCCTACATCCTTGGCTGAACAGTGCTCACTTGAACTTTGTATTGTGGTCACTCCATAGCTATAGTTGCTCTGTGGGATGCTGCTACTCATAGACACTTTCTATGCACTCTAGTGGACTTGGGGTGGGTAAAGAGAACATGTAACAACACTCTATCACTTGACTTGGTCTCGGTTCTTTTTCTGGCTACCACTCCGCTTTTTTTTTTTTTAAAGATTTTATTTTTATTTATTTATTAGAGACAAAGAGAAGGAAAGAGAGAGAGTGAGAGTGAGAATGGGTGTGCCAGGGCCTCTAGCCACTGCAAACGAACTCCAGATGTGTGTGCCCCCTTGTGAATCTGGCTTACATGGGACCTGGAGAAATGAACCGGGATCCTTAGGCTTCGCAGGCAAATGCCTTAACCGCTAAGCCATCTCTCCAGCTCCCACTCCCCTTCTGAAAGCATTTTCATAGTGTATGTATAATCCCTCAATAGTGAACATCTGTCCAGGCATGGAAAACACTGCGGTGAGCCAGATGCAAACTACATCCATTTCTCTAAGGATTCAGTTAGCTTTGTCATGGCAACGTTAGTGAAGTAAACATGCTTTGGCTCTGCAAGGGATTCCTGGGCAACTGGCAGCTGCCTCCAGCCTTGTCATGGGAACAGCCTCCTCAGCAAGAAAGTTATGCTAGCTTCCTCTGGCTGTTGTCACAAAGTACTAAGACCTGAGTGGCTTGGAACAGAAATGTATATTGTGTGACAGTTCTAGGAGGCAGTTACCTGAAACCTGGGTGTCAGCAGGGCCATGCTCCCTCTTTGGCTGTGACATTTGCCCATCTTCTCATGGCATTCTCCCTGTGTGCATATCTCCAAATCTCTTCATTCATTTATTAGTTTCTTGAGACTGGGTTTGACTCTATAAGCTATACTTGCCCAAACTTGCGGATAATCCTCCTGTCTCAGCCCCCTAAGTGCTGGGATTACTGCTAAGAGCTGCCACACCCAGAAAATCTCCCTTTTTCATAAGGCCAACTTTAGTGTGACCTCATCTTAACTAACCACATCTTCAATAACCCTCCTTCCAAGTCAGGCTGCATTGTGAGGTCCTAGAACTTAGGACTTCAACATATGAATTTTGGGGAGGGCTCTATTCAGTTCATAGAAGGTATTCTGTGAAAAAAAAGCATTGTGAAATAAAATTCCATGAGGTTAAGACTATAACCAAGCTATGAATTTCCTGTCTACATTATGATGGGTCACTCCCACTTTCTCTCCAGTTAGGCCATTTCAGTCCATTCCTGGCCCTAACAAGACAGTCTCTACCATTGAAACAGATGACTGCTCACAGCGGTGGCTGGGCATGACCACCATCCTTTTCTAGATCCCTATACTATGTTAGCTCTAGTCTCCTAAAAGAAGCTTTTGGCAGGTCACCACAGTGCCATGTCATCTGTCTCTGTTACTTCTTTGATACGCAGGAAGCCTAGCCCTCCTCCTTGCCTCAGCTACTGAGGCCTCAGGCTCATAGCACCTCTTCTCCACGGTACTCATTACCTTCCTCTTTGACCCCGGCTTACATAAAGTGCTCTCTTTGATCCACCTCCTCTTACATTGTGTGTTTCTCTTCTAATAAGATACAAACTTGTTCTGTTAAGACACTTGCCTGCAAAGCCTAAGGACTCATGTTTGACTCTCCAGATCCCATGTAAGCCAGATGCACAGTGACACAAGTGTGCAAGGTTGCCCAGGCGCACAAGGGGGCACACATAGCTAGAGTTCGACTGCATTAAATTGGCATGCTAATTCTCTCTCTCTCTCTCTCTCTCACACACACACACACACACACATAAAAAAGCCAGTCTGTTGGGCTTGCCTCAAAAAATAAAAATAATAATAAATAAAGATATGAGGTTGTTAAAAGTTAAATTTAGCCAGGCATGGTGGCACACACATTTAATCCCAGCACTTGGGAGGCAGAGGTAGGAGGATTTCCATGAGTTTGAGGCCACCCTGAGACTACATAGTGAATTCCAGGTCAGCCTGACCTAGAGTGAAACCCTACTTCAGAAAAACAACAACAAAAAAAAAGTTGAATTTTTTTATCCTTAAATGCAATATTCTTTCTTCAAAAATTTAAATGGTTACAGAATTTGGTTACTGCCTGCTTCCAAAAATGAAAATATTATTTTTTGTATAGTTTCTGGATTGTTTTTGCTCTTATTGTGTCTTAGATATCAAGACTACATAACAGAAACTTTTTTTTTTTTTTGGTTTTTCGAGGTAGGGTCTCACTCTAGCCCAGGCTGACCTGGAATTCACTCTGTAGTCTCAGGGTGGCCTTGAACTCATGGTGATCCTCCTACCTCTGCCTCATAACAGAAACTTTTATCCCATGTTGGTAATAAGTAAAGTAAAAACAAATAGTTCCCCCCATCCCCAGGAAAACCATATGAAACTAATAGTAGGAAAGTCAGACATGGTGGCACAAGCCTGTAATCCCATACCTGGGAGGCTGAGACAAGAGGGTTAGGAGTTCAAAGTCAGCCAGGGCTACATAGTGAGGCTATATCTAAAAAAGAAACCCCCACAAATAATTTACAGAATGGATTGTAGACATTCCTAATACCATATGGAAATGTTAATCTCTGGCTGCGCTCTGTCATTCAGGATGATCATCGACATCTGAACCAATTCATAGCTCATGCTGCTCTCGACCTTGTGGATGAAAACCTGTGGCTTTCCAACAACATGTACTTGAAAACTGTAGACAAATTCAATGAGTGGTTCGTGTCAGCATTTGTCACGGCAGGACATATCCTTACTTTGTTAATACAGATACTTAGGGTTGTTAGAAAACTAGAACTTGGAGCATAAATGCTAGACTCAGAATTGTTTCAAAGAGGCAGGTCAAAATGAAAAGTCTTCATTGATGGGGCTGCTTTTTGTTTGGCTTTTGTCTTAAGGGAAACGTTTTTATTTAACAGATAAGTTTTTAAATTATCTCATAGAAAACTAAGGTTTATCTGAACCATAACAGGGATGATTTTACTTCATATGTGTTTTCTAACTTTATTTTATTTTATTTTTGCTTTTTTGAGGTATGGTCTCACTCTAGCTCAGGCTGACCTGGAATTCACTATGTAGTCTCAGGGTGGCCTTGAACTCACAGCAATCCTCCTACCTCTGCCTCCCAGTATTTTCTAACTTTAAAAGAGTATACATTCTCTTTAATATAAAACTAAGTTAGCTTTAAACCCAGTTTATATACTCAACTTTACCATCACAAAATAGATTTTTGTGATTAATGTGTAACTAATTGTATTAACTGGTAGCTTTCAAGTTTTCATTTCTAGTAAAGATTGTACCTTAATTATTTCACATATGAGATTTATTATGCTTCATGATGTAAAGCAAGAAGATGGAATAAAGAACTTCTTTACTGATGTCTATGATTTGTACATAAAGGTATGGTAAGTTCTATAATTTTCATATATTTCATTATAAAAAGAGATTGGCTGGGCGTGGTGGTGCACCCCTTTAATCCCAGCACTCGGGAGGCAGAGGTAGGAGGACTGCCATGAGTTCGAGGTCACCCTGAGACTACATAGTGAATTCCAGGTCAGCCTGAGCTACAGTGAGACCCTACCTCGAAAAATCAAAAAAAAAAAAAAAAGAGAGAGAGAGATTGACCCATTTACGTAATTCATTTATACTGCATGGTTATCATTTTCAACTAGCATTCCCCAGTCAGACCAAGCTCTGGCAGCTTTCTCAGCAGGCAAAGCCCTCAATACCAAATTAATATGTATTCAGTAGAACAACTCATGGTAGTCCTTTTAAAATAATTGTGAAGATAAATCAGTGTCACTCTTCTCATTTTGGCACATATAATTGAATTTATTAGGAAACCCTAAAGAAGGGGGAAATGCTTTATAATTTAAAATGTTTCACATCTACTTCAGAAATAAGTTACATTGCAATGAATATGGATTACAAACTGACAGGAAGTGATTCTTCCTGTCAAGAATCATTCGAAGAGAATGGTACTGTCTGCATTTGTTGATAGAAATAAAACAGGTTATCATGGTTAAATTACAATGCAAACAACACTATGGTCTCAGTTCAAATGTGATCTGTATCTGGACAGGACTACTTACAAATCAGCTTGGTGGTGAAACTGACCATCGATATTCCTAGTCAAAGTAGCAAGGAAGGATTTTGGCCCTCTTATAAAGGTGGATAATGGGTTGGAGAGATGGCTTAGAGGTTAAGGTGCTTGGATGCAAAGCCAAAGGACCCAGGTTTGATTCCCCAGGACTCATGTAAGCCAGATGCATAAGGTGGCACTGTATCTGGAGTTTGTTTGCAGTGGCTGGAGGCCCTGGCATGTCTCTCTCTCTCTCTCTCTCTCTCTCTCAGAATCTCTCTCTCAAATAAATAAATATTAAAAATATTAAAAGTAAAGATGGATAATAATCAAATGACTAAGGCTTAAAAAAATTTTTATATTACATAGTGAATTGCAGGTTAGCTTAGACTAGAGTGAAACCCTACCAAAGATTAACTTTTTCTCACATATGATATGATGCACTTAGTGTATTAGCTAAATAATTGAAGACTAGGGCTGGAGAGATTGCTCAGTGGTTAAGGCACTTGCCTGCAAAGCCTAATGACCCGAGTTTGATTCCCCAATAACCACACAGAGCCAGCTGCACAAGGTGGTGCATGTATCTGAAGTCTGTTTGCACAGGCTGTAGGCCCTGGTGTACCCATTCTCACTGTCTCTTCTATCTCTCTCTGCTTGCAAATAAATAAAATATTTTTTATATTTATATATATATATATATATTTTTGGTTTATTTTTATTTATTTATTAGCAATAGACAGAGCGAGACAGAAAGAGAGAGAGAGAGACAGAGAGAGAGGATGGGTGCACTAGGGCCTCCAGCCACTGCAAATAAACTCCAGATGCATGCACCACCTTGTGCATCTGGCTTACGTGGGTACTGGGGAATTGAGCCTCGAACTGGGGTCCTTAGGATTCACAGGCAAGCGTTTAACCACAAAGCCATCTCTCCAGCCCCATATTTTTTTATTTTTATTTATTTACTTATGAGAGCCAGAGAATGGGCATTGGCAGAGCCTCTAGCCACTACAAACGAACTCCAGACTGGTGCCACCATGTGCATCTGGCTTATATGAGTTCTCGGGAATTGAACCTGGGTCCTTAGGATTTGCAGGCAAGCAAGAACCTTAACTGCTAAGCCGTCTCTTCAGCCTCAATAAAATATTTTAAAAAATTAAAACATAGGGATGGAGAGGTAGCTTAGTGGTTGAGGCATTTGCCTACAAAGCCAAAGGACTTAGGTTCGATTCCCCAGGACCCAAGTAAGCCAGCTACACAAGGTGGCACGTGTCTGGAGTTTGTTTGCAGCAGTTGGAGGCCCTAGCATCCCCATTCTCTATCTGTCTCTCTCTCTTTCTCTCTTTCTTTCCAATAAATAAATAAAAATTAAAAAGAAAGTTAAAATATTTTTTTAAATTAAAAATGATTACCTTTGTGTTAAAGGAGCATACTAAAACTCTGATTGGAAAAAAAAATAATAAAACAGGGCATGGTGGCTCACACCTTTCATCCCAGCATTCAGGAGGCTGAGGTAGGAGAAGTTCCATATGTTCAAAGCCAGCCTGAGCTACAGAGTGAGAAGGTCACCCTGGACTAGAAACAGACCTTTGCCTCAAAAACAAAACAAAACAAAAGGGATGGAGAGATGGCTTCGTGGCTAAGGCATTTACTTGCAAAGCCAAAGGATTCCAGTTCGATTCTCCAGTACCCACGTAAGCCAGATGCAAAAGGGGACACATGCATCTGGAGTTCATTTATACTGGCTGGAGGCCCTAGCATGCCCATTCTCTCTCTCTCTTTACCTATTTCTCTCAAATAAATAAATAAATAATATTTTTTACAAAGTCAAGAAAGAAAAAGAACTAACTCTTTAAAAACAAAACAAAAAGAATCCAGCAGGGTGGCAAATGCCTGTACTCCTAGCACTTGGGAGGCAGAGGTAGTAGGATCACAAGTTTGAGGCTAGTTTGGGCTATACAAGGAGACCTTGTCTGGAAAAAAATTACCACACTAGTAACTTGCTAGCAGTATAACTTTTTCTTAACTCTGAACATATGATAGGTTTTTCATTTGTTTATAATGAGCCTCACAGATTTTTCTACATGTCAAGAATGAATACAGGTAGATTAGCATTTCACACACACAGTAAATCTGGAAAGTTAATGAATATAGGCACTACCTATCATTCTACCATTGGATTAGCCACAGGTAGATACTTCTCAAACTAAAACACCAAAACAAACAAACAAACAAACAAACCAAAAAGGCCAGGTGGGGTGGTGCATACGTTTAATCCCAGCACTCAGGAGGCAGAGATAGGAGGATCACCGTGAGTTCGAGGCCACCCTGAGACTACAGAGTGAATTCCAGGTCAGCCTGGGCTAGAGACCTACCTTGAAAAACCAAAAGAATTCTTTTTGTCATTTATTTTCAATAAGAGAGAATGGGCACACCAGGGTCTCTGACCATTGCAAACAAATTCCAGATGGATGCACCACCTTGTGCATTGGGCTTTACATGGATACTGGGGAATTGAACCTAGATCCTTTGGCTTTGCTACCAAGTGCCTTAGCGGCTAAGCCATCTCTCCAGCCCCCCTTTTCTATTTTTTTTTTTTTTTTTTCAATGTAGGGTCTCACTCTAGCCCAGGCTGACCTGGCACTCTACAGTCCCAGGCTGGCCTTGAACTCACAGCAATCCTTCTACCTCTGGCTTCCAAATGCATGTGCCAGCATGTCCAGTTATTTTTTTCTTTTCTCTTTTTATTTATTTATTTATTTATTTTTAGTTTTTGAGGTAAGATCTCACTCTAGCTCAGGCTGACCTGGAATTCACTATGTAGTCTCAGGGTGGCCTTGAACTCTCGGCGATCCTCCTACCTCTGCCTCCCGAGTGCTGGGATTAAAGGCGTGTGCCACCATGCCCGGCTTTTTGTTTGTTTTTTGAGATAGGGTGGCAGAGGTAGGAGGATCGCCAACAGTTCAAGGCCATCCTGAGACTACATAGTGAATTCCAGGTCAGCCTGAGCCAGAGTGAGACCCTATCTTGAAAAAAAAAACAAAACAACAAAAAAAAATCCCTGAGGAGACATTTTTGTTGTTCCAACTGGCTCATTTAGCCAAGGTTGGCCTCAAGCTTACTATGTAACCATGATTCCTCTGCCTCCACCTCCAAAGTGCTAGCATTAGAGGCCTGTGCCACTGTGCTTAGGTAAGAAGACATGAATAAATGAAACTATAAAATGCAGCCCTCAGACTTGTGAATGTCTTTGATGATTTTTAATTTAAAACATAAATTAGGGCTGGAGAGATGGCTAAGTGTTAAGGTGCTTACCTGCAGAGCCTAAGGACCTGGGTTCATTACCCACGTAAAGCCAGATGTACAAGGCGGCGTGTGTGTCTGGAGTTCATTTGCAGTAGCTAGAGGCCCTGCCATGCTCATTCCCTATTTTCCTCTTTCTCTTAAATAAATAGAATATTAAAAAATATTTTATTAAATATATTTTATTTATTTACTTATTTATTTGAGAAAGAGGCAGACAGAGAGAGAGAATGGGCAGGCCAGGGCCTCCAGCCACTGCAAATGAACTCCAGATGTGTGCGCCTCCTCTTGCATCTGGCTTATGTGGGTCCTGGAGTATCAAACTGGGATCCTTTGGCTTTGCAGGCAAACACCTTAACTGCTAAGCCATGTCTTCAGCCCCTAAAAATATTACTATTTTTTGGGGGGGGTGGTTTCCAGGTAGGGTCTCACTCTGGTCCAGGCTGACATGGAATTAACTATGTATTATCAGGGTGGCCTTGAAGTCATGGCAATCCTCCTACTTCTGCCTCCCAAGTGCTGGGATTAACGGCGTGTGCCACCACGCCCAGATTCCTAAAAATATTTTTTAAAAAATGTTAATTAGGGACTGGGAAGATTGCTCAGTGGTTAAGGATACTTGCTTGCCTATGTTTGATTCCCCAGTAGCCACATAAAGCCAGATGTAGACAGTGGTGTATGTATTTAGAGTTCATTTGCAGTGGCAAGAGGTCTTGCTGTATCCATTCTTTGTTTCTCTCTCTCTCTCCCTGCTTGCAAATAGTATCTTTTTTACAAAAGTATATTAATTTCCGTTTAAAGACCTATGATTTGTCAGCATTTTCATTTTAACAAGTTTGTTAATACCTTCTTTCCTAGTTTGCGATGAATCCATTTTATGAACCCAATTCTCCTATTCAATCAAGCGCATTCGACAGAAAAGTTCAGTTCCTTGGAAAGAAACACCTCTTAAGCTAAATGCAGAAAAATTCTGAAATTAAGTGTCACAATGGGGTATACTCAGGAATGTGTGCATTGTAAGTAACTTCATTAAATGGCCTGGAAAACTTGTCTATTTATAGTTAATGTATTTATTTCAAAACTTGAGAATAGCCGGGTGTGGTGGCACAAGTGTTTAGTCCCAGCACTTGGGAGGCAGAGGTAGGAGGATCACAGGCAGTTCAAAGCCACTCTGAGACTACATAGTGAATTCTAGGTCAGCCTGGGCTAGAGTAAAACCCTACCTCAAAAAAAAAAAAAAAAAAAAGAAAAGAAAAGAAAAGAAAAGAAAAAAGAAAAGGAAAGAAAATTCAGAATAATATTGGCTTTCCTGATTGAAATAATTTGATCTTACCAGTTTAAAAACAAAAATCACAGTCAAGATTTAGTAGAGACTTAAAGCTAAGATTCTGCAGATGATGAAACTAATAGCATGTACTTAGATGTATTTGTACATAGGGGGATGCTACAAAGTGTACTATACACTTTATTGCCCAAAAAGCTGAAGCAAAAATCTTTTATAGTGCTGCAGTATTGCATGTTTACCTCTGCCCAAGGCTGAGAATAGAGATTATATCATAATTCTAAAATCCAGGATCATTTAAAATGAGCCAAAGTTAGCCAGGCGTGGTGGTGCACACCTTTAATCCCAGCACATGGGAGGCAGAGGTAGGAAGACCACCCATGAGTTCAAGGACATTCTGAGACTACATAGTGAATGCTAGGTCAGCCTGGGCTAGAGTGAAACCATACCTCAAAAGTAATAATAATAATAATGATAATGAATAATGATAATAATAATAAAATGGACCAAAGTTACAGGCCCCAGTAAAATGTGTTTCTTGTCACCTTATATTTACTTTCTGTTAGTAAAGGTTTAATGAATTTGTTGGTGTCTCTACTAGTAAAAAGTTGTAATGAAGTTTCAGAACTGTTATTTAAAAAAAGCTTACATTATGATTTGTACTTGGCCTTTTAGGCTTCATACCAGAGGCAAGGGAGATGTGGTCTCTTCTGCACTGTAAAAAAAAAAAAAAAAAAAAAAAAAAAAAAAAGTGTGATTTGGTAGCTAGGCATGGTGGAACATACCTTTAATCCCAGCACTCAGGAGGCTGAGGTAGGAGGATTGCTGAGTTCGAGACCAGCCTAGGACTACAGAATGGGTTTCAGGTCAGCTTGGGCTAGAGTGAGACCCTACCTTAAAAAATGTGTTATTTAGAGCCAGGCGTAGTGGCACATGCCTTTAATCCCAGCACTCGGGAGGCAGAGGTAGGAGGATCAGTGAGAGTTCAAGGCCACCCTGAGACTACATAGTGAATTCCAGGTCAGCCTGAGCCAGAATGAGACCCTACCTCGAACCCCCACCCCCCAAAAAAGTGTTATTTAGAAGCTGGGAATTCCAGCACTTGGGAGGCAGAGGTAGGATCGCTGTGAGTTTGAGGCCACCCTGAGAATTCCAGGTCAGCCTGAGCTAGAGTGAGACTCTACCTCGAAAAACCAATAAATAAACTGTGTTATTTGGGCTGGAGAGATGGCTTAGTGGTTAAGGCATATGCCTAAGAAGCTTAAGGACCCCGGTTTGATTCTCCAGGTCCCACGTAAGTCAGATGCACATGGTGGCACATGAATCTGGAGTTCATTTGCAGTGGCTAGAGGCCCTGGTGTGCCCATTCCCACTTTCTCTCTCTCCCTTTCTCTGTCTCTAATAAATAAATTAATTAAAAAATATTAAAAACAAAAAAGTCCAGTCTGTTGGACTTGCCTATAATTTGTAAAAAAAAAAAAAAATGTGTGATTTGACTGTAATATAGAACATTTATACATATGGAAAAGAAAGAGAATCAGAGATTTTCTTTTGAGCACTGGAAAACTTTTATTCCATTCGGAGTAACTTTGAAGCAAGTAATTCTGAGCTAAATCTTGTATGTAAAGTTGCTGGCAATTTTTACTGGTTTCTTAAAGATTTATACCCAAGATTATGATAGCTTGATGTCTAATTTTTTTTTAGTTTTTTGTTTTGTTTTGAGGCAGGATCTCACTGTAGCCAAAAGTAACCTAGAACTCTCTCTGTAGCCCAGTTATTGCAATTACCTTCTGGTTATTGAAACAAACATCCAACAAGAAGCAGTTTATGGGAAGCAAGGGTTTATTTCAGGCTTACAGATTCCCAGGGAAGTTCCATCAAGCAGAAGCTGGCTCACTTCCATAGATCTAAAACAGACAAACATAACCAACAGCCAGCAAGCATAAACAGCCAGAATTCAAACTGGCTCTCTATTATACACCCAGTAGGGCTGGACTGAAGATCCACCCTCAGTGAAACCTCCTCCAGCAGGAATCTGCCTGCTGCAGACTTAATTAGGAAGTTTAAGGGAAAACACTTGAGCCTGTGGGGGACATACATTTGCATTCTACTTTCTGTTGCAGTTACCTTCTCGTTGCTGGGACAAACATCCATCAAAAGCAGCTTATGGGAGGAAAGGGTTTATTTCAGGCTTACAGAATCAGGGGTAAGTTCCATCATGGTGGAAGAAGCTGGCTTGCTCCAGCATACACAGCAGAGAGAAAAACCAACACCAACAAGCACCAACAGCCAGAATTCAAACTGGTTCTTTACATACCTTAAAGCTGGACTAAAAGATCTGTTCCTATTAATACCTCCTCAAACAGGGCTATGCCTGCCTGAGATTTACAGAGTAAACTTAATCAAACATACCTCAGGTTTAGCTGGGCATGGTAGTGCACACCTTTAATCCCAGCTCTCAGGAGGCAGAGGTAGGTGGATTGCCATGAGTTCGAGGCTGCCCTGAGACTACATAGTGAATTCCAGGTCAGCCTGGGCAAGAGACCGAGACCCTACCTCGTGAAAAAAACTCAGGTTATGGGGGGCAAACACTTGCACCCAAGCCACCACACCAGTCTTGGCTCAAACTTACAGCAATTCTGTCTCATGAGTTCTGGGATTAAAGGCTTGAGCCACCATGCCCATTTTGATGTCTAATCTTGTAAAAATATTATTTTCATGTGTGCATGCCAAGGTTGCTTGCCACTGCAAAGGAATGCCTGCCTGGCTTTACATAGGTGGCTGGATCATCAACCCTGGGCCCACAGGCTTTGCAAACAAGGGACTTTCACCTCTGGGCCATCTCCCCAGCTCCAGTGAAATCTAATTTTAAAATACAACACAACCCCACTATGGCTGTAGTCCTGTATCCCTACTGAAAAGTCTGCAAACTAATGTGATAAATTGGAACCCATGAGACAGATCACCTCCCACTAAGTGCCAAAGGCACTCAAGTAGAAATCCAATATTTTCAGCCATGCTAATAGGAAGACTCAAATGTGTATTTATGTGCAACCTGCCCCACCTTCAATGAGCATGTAACCCATGGGGCTACCATTCCAGCCCACCAGGAGCAGTATCAAGTTATAGCAGGAAGTTGTAGGGGTGAAGAGACTTGAGTTTCAGTCCTAGCTTAGCTATACAGTACCCTGCAAACAGCCTTCCTTTGCTCTGGGTTCGTGAGGGCATAATGGAAACCAGGACCATACATACTGTGTGAGTATATGACTGAGTTAAATGTCAACGTTTGTGTTACTGTGTCAATGGAGGAGCTCCAGGGGGAAGTCTAGCAATGACTGGGACCTCAGAAGTGGTCTCATAGGAAAAGTAACATTTCTAGGCACACAAGTATGGAAAAAGCACTGGGGCTGATATGAAAGAATCAGGTCCTATGTAAAGGGAAATGGGTGGAGCATTAGGAAAACTAAGCTGACAAAGACTGAATCGGGTAGGTCATGACTACCAGGCATGAAACTGTATTGCATGTCAGCAGAAAAATTGTAGCATATGTTTGTACTGGAAAGGTGATCCGAATAAAATCCACAAACCTGGTTTGTCACTTTCCGTAGCTAGAAATCTCCTAACACATTTTACCGTGCATCCATGTTTCTGCAATGCAGGTATCAATCAGTCCTGTGCATGTTTGTGAATTTCCCAGGCTCCAACTCTTCCTGGTTGACAATCCACGGCTTCCCAGAAAACACTTGTCTGGCCGGACTCTACCTTTCATGAGGAACTTAACTATCAGTCTATTTTTGTACTTAACACTTTACTGCCATTGGTGAGAACTTGCATCGTAATGTCATTAGCCTAATATGAAAACTTAAGTTTGGCCAGGCGTGGCAGTGCATGCTTTTAATCTTAGCACTTGGGAGGCAAAGGTAGGAGGATGAGTTTGAGGACCCTGAGACTGCATAGTGAATTCCAGGTCAGACTGGGCTAGAGCAAGACCCTACCTTGGGAAAACAAAAACAAAAACAAAAAAAACCTTACATTTGTATAGAAAGGTTTTAAAACAAGGAACAGTTGGGATATTTTAGCTTCAACTAGGGAGTCTTCTACAAGGACAAAGTGGCGGAAATGTATCTAATTGTCCATCTTCCATATCCCACAATGTAATTTCATTGGTGAAATACACCTTTATCTGTTCTCCAAGTTCAGCAATGAATGTGTCTTTTTCATAAAACGATTTTATCTCAAAAGGCTGTGCATTCATACATAGCCTGATCCTAGCTGGGTATGACTATGGAAAGGACAGTCAATGGCAAAAACCATATGGTAACTCCAGTACCATCAGGGCCTCCTTCCCCTGGGCGATGAAGCGTAACTTACAGTTCCCCCACCCATCTGCTCACTGCCTAGGAGACTGGAAAACTGCTTGTCAGGATTCCTGCTGCCACAGTCCCCACCTGCTTTGTTCCCTATTGTTCATCTTGTCTAGGTAAGACCGACCATCAAATTTAAAAAGCAATGCAACATAAACACATCAGATTTTAATCTTTAATATTATTGCCGTAGGAATTTATTTCCCTGAACCAAGAATAGAATGCTAATTACATAAAAATATACACATATAAAAGTAGATCTCCATTTTCCCTGGGGGGGGGAACAATCTAAGTGTAACTTCTAGAATAGTCACGTTTATGTATGAATTACAATTCTTGGTCATCTTATTTATTAGCTCTAACATTTTAAATTAAAGGAACATTAGATAACCGTTACAATGTATAAATGTAAGATACCATTACTGAGTAAATAGATTCCTCCCGAGTGAATAAGTGCCTTCTCCCACCAACTAATGAAGCAGCAAATATGCATTAAGTGAATTTTATTAGTAGATGAACATTGCTGCAGACACTACTCATACCCACCCTCACGCTTACTGTTTGTGCATGTGTGAGTTGGTTAGAATGCACCGACAGTCTCTTTAGTGATCAACAGCAAGACGAGTTGGGCTTGGGCTTTCGGTGCAGGTTGACTGTGTCTGTCTGAATCAGGTGATCTGATCTATCTTCGGTAGCCAGAACTCTTCGAACTGCCTCCTCAAAGGCTGCTGCAACATTGGTGGCATCTTTTGCACTTGTTTCAAAATAAGGATAGTCGCCGTTGTCCCTGCACCAGGCTTGGGCTTCTTCTAAAGACACCTGCCGTTCACTTATATCGACCTTGTTACCCAAAATCACAAAAGGAAAGCTTTCTGGCTCTTTTACATTGGCATAATATATAAATTCTTTCTTCCAGTTGCTCAGATTCTGGAAGCTCTGTGAATCATCGACACTGAAAGTAAGCAGGCAACAATCAGAACCTCTATAAAATGGTGTCCTCAGGCTTCGGAATCGCTCTTGACCAGCTGTATCCCAAATCTGCATGGTAACAAAATGTCCATCCACCTCCAAATCTTTATTTAAGAATTCCACACCTATTGTATGGAAGAGTTGGGCATCAAACTTATTGGTTACATATCTGTTCATAAGAGAACTCTTCCCAACTCCACCATCTCCAAGGAGAATTACTTTAAAAAGTGATGATTTTCCTGCCATTATCACTGTTAGGAGTTTTCACTTCAGAACCCTGTAAAATAAAAAGGCACCATTACACTTCTTTATATCTGAGCCATCCACTACAAAATTCTAATAGTAACAGCATTTAAGTGAAACAAAACATACAGCCCTATTGTCACTTAGGCATGGACCAGCCCCTAACCCATCATTATTCCCTAGGAGGGCTGTTGAGGGCTCACTCTGCCCCTTTCTCGGGTCACACAGCTAGCTGTGAAACTGGCACTCCAGACCAAGGGTCACCCCAAAGACCTTGCCCTGAACCATCACTATAAGCCTCTACCTGCTTACAATAGCCCCAGCCATCATTTGTTAAAGATGTGGTAAGATTGCAAAGGCCACAGGTTCCTTTACAACTTCTAACAGCCTCTTTACCCAGGGATGGTGCTCCCTGATGGTGCTCCTCCTGCCACGGATTTTCACTACTGCCCCTCCCACCTCCAGACACAGGTTGTAAGGAAAGCTTAAGAGAAAAGCGAAAGAGAACACCGGACTTGATCTCTACAGACAGACAGTTATTGGAAGGTATAACCAAGGGCAGCAGCCTTCCCATGGGATGAAGGCTGAAAGCATTGACTCAGGCTGGGGTTCAAACTTATAAAGATGATCCTAAAACAGACTGAATCAGCTGCAGGTCCAAGGGAAGTAGATAAAGAATCAAAGTTATTTGTATCCTTGCTCAGAACTTTTTATTTTATTTTATTTTATTTTGCAGAATTGTCTAGGGAGGACTGGATGTGTCTGTTCTTTATGGCCTTCTAATCTTAAGTAATCTTAAGGTTAGTTATTAACTCTTTAGTTCCCTCTAGTTTTCCAGGAAGGCTATTAACCCTTCACAGATGCTGTGAATTAGGAAAGCCAGAGACTTCCAGAAGTGATCTGGCTGTGAAATAAAACCAACTGAGAACGTGGAGTTTATTCTCTTAAGAAAACTTTTGGAGCCGAGCATGGTGGCGCATGCCTTTAATCCCGGCACTCAGGAGGCAGAGGTAGGAGGATTGCCATGAGTTCAAGGCCACCCTGAGACTACACAGTGACTTCCAGGTCAGCCTGGACTACAGTGAAACTCTACCTCCAAAAACCAAAAAAAAAAAAAAAAAAACACCTTTTGAAGCCAGGTGTGGTGGCACATGCCTTTAATCCCAGCACTCAAGGAGGCAGAGGTAGGAGGATCACGGTTGAGTTTGAGGCCACCCTGAGAGTACATAGTCAGTTCCAGGTCAGCCTGGGCTAGCAAGACACTATCTCAAAAAAAAAAAAAATCAAAGGAAAACTATTTTGAGGTGCTAAAAATCAACATCAGAAGCAACAGACTTTTGCATATAATTGAGTGCATTCTACTCATAAGACTCATTTGGGCAGCTCTACCTCTTAACAAATATGAGCCTGTACCCTTAGGTGTGTGTGGTGAAGTGAAATAGATATGAAATGTGAATGAAATGAAAATGTGCTATTAAATTATGCATACTCTTTAGACAAGTCTAGGGGCACGAATAAAAACATCCCTAATACTACAGATGCCAGCCAGTAGGGATGAGCTTTCTGATGCCTATCAACAGATGTGCTGACGGGAAGCACTGCTTCTACTTAATGTTTCTGTCTTCATTTTTATTATGGAAATATACACAAAACTTCTGAGTAAGAAAAATGTAGTGAACTGCACCTAGTTTCATCTTTGCCAATTATTAATGTATGCAAATCCTGTTTTCTCCCTAACTTCTACTCTCCTTTGTCTCACTATATTGAATCAAATATCATCTGATTAAATATTACAGTACTACATGTATCTTTTAGACTTTTTTGGCTTTTTTTCAAGGCAGGGTCTTACTCTAGGCCCAGGGTGGCCTCAAACTCACAGCAATCCTCCTGTCTCAGCCTCCTATGAGCACCTGGACCAAAGGCATGCACCAACATGCCCAGATTTGTCTCTTTTAAGTATATTAAAATTTGTGAAAGAAATCTCAGTACTGTCCAAAAGAAGTTTATACAATGGTGGAAACATCAACACAGCAGTCACTGGCCATATGAAGTAGCTCAACACTTGAAATGTGGCTGGCTGATAGAAGCAAGGAGGTGAGGCATTTGTGTGCTGTTCATTAAACCTTAAATCTACCCACTGAACTACTCTCAGCCCCATTATTTTATATTTAACTAATTTAAATGGCCACACTAAATGAGCCTGTAGTAGTACTGGAACCCCAGAGCAAAAAGTCACTAACATTATCATGAAAGTAGATACAGTGAATTCCACAGTGGGAAAACAATAAAGACATAAGCCAGACTAGATTGAATTTGCATAGTTGCTACAGTAAACATTATTTGTCTGTCTTCTTGTTATATGTAACTGTACCCATTATAATGTTACTGTGCACTAAGAATTCTCCATTTCTACCTACATCATCTGCGATTCTGGTAAAAACCTGTAACAGCTTGTATAGTGAGGGGAATCAGCTGAGTGGGGAAGCATGAATAAAAAAAAGGTTCTGACAGATGGGCATATTGAAGGGGGCATGCCTGTAGTCCCAGCACTCAGGAGCACATACATGATAGCATTCTTAAAGATTATAATGTACCCATGTAAGCCAGATGCACAAGGAGCACATGCAACTGGAGTTCGTTTGCAGTGGCTAGAGGCCCTGGCGTGCCCATTCTCTGTCTGCCTCTCCCTTCTCTCTCTCTCCTTGCAAATAAATAAATAATTTTTTTTAAGATTATAATGTAGTGGAAAATTACCATCAACTAGTTATATCATAGCCATTACAGTACAATGAATTACTAATAAGATGTTGGTGTAAACCAACCTGTGTTGTTGATTGTATGAAGTGTATTACACACAGTTATACACAGCGTATAGTATTTGATAATGTTATGTTATTGGTGTATGTGTATACCATGCTATACTGTTATTCAAGTAGCTGCTTCACACATCTCATGATCAAGCAATCTCTCATCTGCACCAAGGGCCAAGTGACTGACCCACCCTCTAGGTTTGTGTAAGCACAATTTAAGATGTACGCACTATATTGAAAACACATAACGAATGTGCCCCGTTGTTAAGCAATAAATGATTGTATTCTAGCAGAGAAAGCAGCTGGCACTGCCCCAAAATCATGACAACTCTTCAATGGTTTATTCTCCACAGATTCAGGACTAAGGTCAACTTCTAAGATAAGACACTTGACCCAAGCCTCACTCTTGTTACAGTCACCCTGAAATGCACTGTCACAGGAAGCTGACAGCTCACCATCTACACCTTCTGTCTTTGCCTGGGCATATTCATAAGCTGCGCCCTCAGCTGGTGATCCTTCCACCCTCACCAGCTCACTGCAGTGTCCTCAGACTTGCTCAGCATGATCACTCCCTCCACTGGGAATCCTTCCCTGGCAGCCCCCTCACTGTTGTTCCTGTCACACTTTTTTTTTGTGGTTTTTTGAAGTAGGGTCTCGCTCTAGCCCAAGCTGACCTGGAATTCACTATGTAGTCTCAGGGTGGCCTTGAACTCATGGCAATCCTCCTACCTCTGCCTCCCTTGTCACACAATTTTTAACATAGAGAAATACAAAGTTTTGTGATCTGTTGAGGGAAAAAGAGATTGCATAATCATAGTTTATTATATCCATTCTAGTGTTTTAATAAGTCTGCTAACCTAATTTCCATACTAGACAGAAAATTTTGTTGTATGGCACTGAATTTTTAAAAACTTCAAATTCTTTTTTTCCCCCATAGGTTTCCTACTTTTTGACATTAGTCAGACCACAGAAATCTGATGTTTGTACCAAGAAGTAGGATACAAGTTTTTACTTTTCATATTTATCATTTGGGGTTCCCTCATATATTCCTATTTGAGAATATATAGACTTTTTTATACCATAATTAATAGACACATAACCATCTCTTTGATTATAACCTTAGAGTTGTATACAAATACACATTGGTGTTATAAATATGCAAACCATTTTGGTTCCCACTGACATCTAGCAGAAGCCAGCTTCATTCAATCTAATTAACGTAGTCACAATGATCTTGTGAATGTTAAAAATGTTCCCTGTTCCTTTGTCAAAACAGTAGGCTCCTCTACAATTTCTTTTGCATACAATAAATGAGTAAAAGTATCGAATCATGTTAGTTTTTAAATTTAACTAAAAATGTAATATGAACGCTCATATTGCACAGCTGGAATCACTGTGCAAAGGCAAAAATCTTCACCAAGATTAAGTAATGTAGCCAAGCTTACAAAGATACCCAAATAAGGAAAGCATATTACACACAGGTCAAGAACCTTACCTTAGTAGTTCAGTCCAAGCATCATTATCTGTAAAGAAAAATAAGAAAGAAAGCTTACATTAGTGATGAACATTTGTTTTTCTTAATTTTTTTTTTTGCTATGGTACTGAGGCTTGAGCCCAGGTCCTCGTGTATGTTCACAAACACAACAGCATTAAAGTTTAACCCCAACCCTCTGTTTACTTATTTTGAGACAGGTTCTAAGTCACCCAGGCTGCCTTGAGCTTGTGATCTTCCTGTCTCAGCCTGCCTTGGATTACAGGCCAATGGCAGCAGGTCCAACTTGTTTTCACAATTCAAAGAGTAAAAAAGAAGTTAATCTTCACACACAGACGTAGCAATAAAGTTATATTTATATACATTATATTTATTATATATTACATGTCACTAATCCTTTAAAACTTGCCCAAATTTTGGGTGTCTGAGAATAACCAATAAAAATAATGTTCCAGGGAATAAAGATAACATCAGGAAAACAGAGAAATCATGGAAGAGAGAAGCACCAATGTGATCTAGGAAGAGTGAGGCTAAGCTTTAAGACAAAATTGCCAACTCCTTTAAGAGCAAGTAAGAGCACACAGCCAGCCAGAAGAACTTGTTCCTAGTATCAACAAGCCAGAGCACAATGCCTAGGGTGCTTGAGCTTAATTAATATCCTGAAACCTTTTTTAGGTGGCTATTTTAACATTCTGAAATCTCATGGGAACAACAGCACCTACCTCAGAGGGTCGCTGGGAAAATTCACTCAGATAATGGCACACTAATGTACCACAGTGCCAGGCTCATTAGGAGTGCAGGAATCTTCTGTGCAATGAAAACACAAAGAAGTCTTTAACAAGCAGCTTTACACACAGGTTCTTTTTTTGTTTGTTTTTCGAGGTAGCGTCTTGCTCTAGCCCAAGCTGACCTGGAATTCACTAGGTAGTCTCAAGGTGGCCTCGAACTCAGCGATCCTCCTACCTCTGCCTCCCGAGAGCTGGGATTAAAGGTGTGTTTCTTTTTATGGCCATTTGTTTCACATCAAACTTCAGTGAGAGCTACAGGCAGAAAAAATTATATGCAAGCCAAATGAGCAAATTCAATTTGAAGGTTTCCCAGTGAGGCTTATGTGGAACTGTGCTAAAGTACATCTCTTGATAAAGGGCATTTTTGTGGAATTACACAAAGCAATCCTTGGCTTATAAATCAATTAAAACTTACAACTTTTTAAAATGACATTTTGAGTTAAGGATAACATAACAACAATAGCAGCAAACAATGATTGAGCCTGTGACCCTGCATCACAATCTTTTCTTACTCCCATTGCAGAAGAAGATGCAGAGTTTGACAGAGGTTAATCTGCTGCTCAAGCTCACACAGCTGGTCAAAGGTGGAAGAAAACCTCTAGAGTGCAGGCACTTAATCCTCTGGGCTACTTCAATAGCAATTGCTTTTGCTTTGCTTTCCTGAGGGTTTCTCTGTCCTTGTTGCTGGCGTAATGAAAAGTAAGTCCTTCAACTGTTTGCTTTATTTCAAGATCTGCACAAGTTAGCTCGACAAAACTAGTAGTCCAACCTGCCAATATTTAGTATGAAACACATGTGAGGGTTCTGTGTTTTAAAATATGTTTGAAATGACAGTCAAATGTTTGTAGATGTCCGTCCGAATCATCTCCACAGAAGCCCAGAGGTGCCCAGGGTGGGTGAAAGCAGTTTTTCAATAAGTTGTTAATGAGCACCTAGTATGATGCAACTCACACATAACCTGGCCCTGAGTGAGAGTAACACCTATGCACAAAGCCTTCTAAGTCACAACTGTGAGGCACACAGTATAAAGTACAACCATTTGCACTAAGCCAAAAATAAAAAGAACAGCTGGGTATGGTGGCACACACCTTTAATTCCAGCACTCGGGAGGCAGAGGTAGAGGAGGATCCCTGTTAGTTAGAGGCCACCCTGAGACTACATAGTGAATTCCAGGTCAGCCTGAGCTAGAGCGAGACCCTACCTTGAAAAGCCAAAAAAAAAAAAAATTAATTAATCAAAACAACTTAAAATAGTGCAGAATACCCATTTCCCTTGGTGAGTGAGAGGCACAATATGCAAACTTGGGGTTCCCTTAATCAGACCCAAGCTTTGCATACCAATATCTCATGGAGCTGTGTGTGATTCCAGCCATCAGAGGGAATAGTTTGCATGCAACATAATCCTGTAACAGAAGCCAACTATTTCACCTGCTGAGCTACAGTTAAGAAAAAGACAATACCTTCCAATGCAAAAGGAGAACTGGGTTCTGTTACACTGTGTTAATGAGAAATCACACTTAGGTTTCCAGTGTCATGTGTTCCCACCATGTCTTGATGACTGCTTTAGCCACTTAGGATGAAGCCCTAATCAACATCTGACTCCAAGGGAAGGGGGGGTCTGACCAAGGGGAAGCAGGAAGATGAAAGAACTGGGAAGAGAACAAGAAGCCAGAACCAGAAGTGGGACCAACACAGGCCAAGGCTCTGCAGAGGAAGCCTGACCCTGGCATGAACTGGGAGATCCTGAAGTAGGTCGGAGAGTGAGGAGGGAACCCGGGAGATGGACTGGGGAGAGGGGCCTATAGCAGGTAGGGCAGAAGCTACAGAAGGATTTCTATCTGGACCTGAGGGATTACAGAAAGCCATTGAAATTCCTTCAGCAATACAAGACTCACACAGAGCCCAGAAAGGTAACTGGCTGCAATAGGCAAGTGAGCTACAAGTGACAGGAGGAAGGATTCTGGCAGAATTGGGATGGATGCCTTATGCTCCTTCTCCATTGCCAGCGGGCTTAGGAGTGAACAATGAGGTGGTTCAAATATGTCTAATATCTGATTCTCCAGAAAGCTGTTTGCTATGAAATCTAGCTTCTCCTTGTCTGCCCCACTCTCAGTGAGCCCCTCGATGCAGCTAGCACTAGGCCCCTCCTGAACACTTGCATCTCTAGCCGAATCCTCTTCCCCCATGTTCCTAGCATTTGCCACCTGCTATTTGGTAATCAACATACATATTATGTCTAATAGAAACCAAACATGCTTGCTAAAAACAGTCATGGTACATGTACATGTATTCTTCTACTATGAAAGTGCCCATACTTCTCAGTTGTTAAAGCTTTTAGGAAAAAACAAACAAAAAACTACAACAAAAGAAAACATACCTACGCCTATACTAAAACCACTTTTCTCCAAAAAGATAGAAAGTGAAGCTGTGTAAAAATGTTTAGCTAGATAAATGGAAGCTCTCTCGGATACCTAATTAAGGAACGCTCTGAAGAAGATGAGAAGACATGGGCTATAGGAGCATATGTGGAGAACTGGAATTGCATCATATAAAAGCTCCCAGGTAAAGTCTGTAAGAAAACCTAGATAATCAATACTAAATTCATTCATTCAAGTTCTATTTTTCAATATCAAGGTTTTTTTTTTTGTTTTGTTTTTTTGAGGTAGGGTCGCACTCTAGCCCAGGCTGACTTGGAACTCACTATGTAGTCTCAGGGTGGCCTTGAACTCATGACGATCCTCCTACCTCTGCTTCCCAAGTGCTACGATTAAAGGTGTGTGCCACCATGCCCGGCTTTCAAGTATTTTTTTAAAGCTTTGTTTTCATTTTAAAGCCTTGCTTAACTGAATGCTACAGATGAAATGAAATAATTTTCTTTTAAATTTCCCTAAAATCCTTACCAATCATCAAGGATACCACCTTCTGAATTTTGCAGTAGTTCACATGTTAAAAGTAAGAATCTGGTGGGCAGAGTGGCTCATACCTGTAACCCCAGTACTCAGAAGACTAAGGCTGTGTGTTCAAGGGCAGCCTGGGCTAAAGTTAGAACTTGCCTCCAACTAGAAAGGAAAGGAGGAAAGGGGGCTGGAGAGATGGCTTAGTGGTTAAGGCACATGCCTGTGAAGCCTAAGGACCCTGGTTCGATTCACCAGGTCTCACGTAAGCCAGATGCACAAGGGGCACACATGTTTGGAGTTCCTTGCAGGGGCTAGAGGCCCTGGTATGCCCATTCTCACTCACTCTCTCTCTCTCTTTCCCTCTCTCTGTCTCTAATAAATAAATAAAAATACAATCTTTAAAAAACAAGAAAGGAGGAAAGGAAAATATTAGAGTCAATGTGATACCAAAATCAAAAGCAGTAGCAGAAATACTAGATAGGCAGGACATCATCAAAATTAAAAACTTTAGTGCTTCAAAAGACACCTCTTCAAAAGACTGCCTCCATAGTGCTGGAATTAAAGGCGTGCACCACCATACCCAGCTTCTAGTGCACGCCTTTAATCCCAGCACTCAGGAGGCAGAGGTAGGAAGACAGCTGTGAGTTCAAGGCTAACCTGAAACTACATAGTCAATTCCAGGTCAGCCTGGGCTAGAGTGAGACCCTACCTCAAAAAAAAAAAAAAAAAGAGACACACTCAAGTGAAAAAAAAAGCCCACAAAATAAATATTTGCTAATTATGTATGGCTCTGTGGTTAAAAATGCTTGCTTGTGCTGGCCGTGGTGGTGCACGCCTTTAATCCCAGTACTTGGGAGGCAGAGGTAGGAGGATCGCTGTGAGTTCAAGGCCACCCTGAGACTACATAGCCTGAGCTACAGTGAGACCCTACCTCAAAGCAACAACAACAACAACAAAGTGCTTGCTTGCAAAGCTTGTCAGCCTGGGTTCAATTCCCCAGCACTCATATAAAGCCAGGTGCACAAAGTGGCACATGCATCTGGAGTTTTTTTGCAGTGGTAGAAAACCCTAGCATGCCCATTCTCAATATATTTCTCCCTCTCCTTGCAAATAAATAAAAATCTTAAAATAAATAATGTCAAATAGTAAATTTAAAATGGGAAAACTGTAACATTATTTACCAGTAGGGAAATGCAAATCAAAACTACAATGAAATAATCTTTGACAGTCACTAGAATGATTCAAATTAAAACAGACACTAACTTGTCAAAAATTGGGTGAGAGCCGGATGTGGTGGCACACTTCTATAATCCCAGCACTTGGGAGACAGAGGTAGAAGGATCGCCATGAGTTCAAAGCCACCCTGAGATTACATAATGAATTTCAGGTCAGCCTGGGCTAGAGCGACACACTACCTCCAAAAACCAGAAAAAAAAATCAGGTGAAACTAGGAACCCTCATACTACTGGAAGGAGTTGTAAAAGGGTACACTGACAGCATGAAATAGTTTGCCAATTCCTAAAAAAGTTTAACAAAGAATTATCAGATGACCCAACAATTTCTCTCCTAGGTGTATACCTAAAAGAACTGGAAATGTGTGTTATGCAGGGTAGGGTAGGGCATGTCTTTAATCCTTGCACTCAAGTGGCTGGGACAGAAGAATGGAGTGTGAGAGTCAGCCTAGATTTTGTGGTAGGTTCCATACTAGTGTGAGCTTCACAAAGCAAACACATAGCAACAAAACATACAAAAAGGAAGGGAGTGAGAGGGAGGGAAGGAGGGGAGAAGAATGTTAACATAAAAGCTTGTATATGAATGGTTAAAGGTGCTTTCTTGTAAAACCTGATGCACAAAGGGTACTTGTGTCTGGAATTCCATCTGCAGTGATAAGAGGACCTGGTGCACCCATTCACTTACTTACTTTCTTCCTTCCTTCCTTCCTTCCTTCCTCCATCCCCCCTTTTCTCTCTAAAGTAAATTTAAAAAATTAAAATATAGCATATCCATACAGTGCTCAATGGATGCACCTCTAAAACACTGTTCTGGGCTGGACAGATGGCTTGGCCATTAAGGTGCTTGCCAGCAAAGCCAAAGGACCCAGGTTTGATTCCCCAGCACCCAATAAACCAGATGCACAAGGTGGCGCATGCATCTGGAGTTTGTTTGCAGCAGCTAGAGACCCTGGCATGCCCATTCTCTCTCAATTAAATAGATACATGGATTAAAAAATAAACATAATATTTTAAAAAGAAAAAAAAATCATTGTTTAACTGGAACAAAGCCCAGTACTGTATGATTCAAAGCTTCCAAAATGTCCAGAATAGGCAAACTCAAAGACAGAGTAGATTTAGGGGTGCTGATGGCTTGGGTAAGGGTGATGGTGAGTGACAGAAGTAATTATTAGCCGGGCGTGGTGGCGCACGCCTTTAATCCCAGCACTTGGGAGGCAGAGGTAGGAGGATCGTCGAGAGTTTGAGGCCACCCTGAGACTACATAGTTAATTCCAGGTCAGCCTGGGCCAGAGTGAGACCCTACCTTGAAAAACCAAAAAAAAAAAGAAGAAGTAATTATTAATGGGTACAAAGTTCCTTTTGGGGATGATGAAAATGTTCTGGAATTATCCAGCAGTGATGGTGGCAGAGCTTTGTAAATGCACTGAAAACTACTGAACTATATTTGAAAAGTGTGAACTTTAAAAAATATTTTATTTATTGAATTATTTATTTAAGAGAGAAAGAATGAGACAGGAAGAAGCAGATACAGAATGGGTGCACCGGGGCATCTAGCCACTATAAAGGAACTCCAGGCACATGTGCCACCATGTGCATCTGGCTTACATGGGTTCTGGGGAATGGAACCTGGGCCCTTAGGCTTCTCAGGCAACCATAACCACTAACCCATCTCTCCAGCCTTTTCCCAACTTTTCTATTGGGTACTTTTTTTTCTATACCAGCAATTGCTTATATATGGTTTTTCAAAATGGTACCCTACTCCCTGGGCATCTCTAACCTCCTGCTGACTTCCAAAGCCATATGTTCACATAAATCCTGGAGTAAAATGCAAAGCATCAAGAACATAATTCCCAAGCTGGGAATTTTTGTTTGGATCGTGACCTTAGCCTAGGAGGCATCTCCCTACCTCAAAGGCTATGAGAATCAGTCATCAGAGGCCTAGTTTATATCACCTCAAGCAAGAAGTCTGAAATAGCAACCTAATCTTTTTCCTAAACTTATTACCATATCTACCTTGATTATAATTTCTCATATGCTTGCATGCTCTAATACCTTTGAGTTGTATATGTGTCTATTTCTCCACTACAATGTCAATTCCACGGGGGGGGGCATACACAACACCTATAACACCTATGCCATCCATTCATCTGTCCTGTTACAGTCCGTCACATCTGGTACAATGCTCTACACATGGTGAAATGCAAATTAATGCTAAAATAAGTCACGTCCTCCTTTTTTATTCTATTAGTACTTTTGTAATCATAGGTCTGTTTCTCTATCAGTTCTTCCTCTATTTTTGAGGTATATTAAAATGTACAGGAAGGAATAAAAAGTTCTTAAAAAGGGCTGGAGAGATGGCTTAGCAGTTAAGGTGTCTGCCTGCAAAGCCAAAGGACCCAGGTTCAATTCCCCCAGTACCCTTGTAAAGCCAGATGCACAAGGTGGTGCATGTGTCTGGAGTTCATTTGCACCCTCTAGAGGCCCTGGCAGGCCCATACTCTCTCATTTTCTCTATCTCTCACTCAAATAAGTAAAATAAAATATTTTTCAAAAATTCTTACTTGCAAGTCTAGTAAAAAACCACTTTAAAGTAAGTGACTATTGATGGTATGGAACAAAGAGGGAGCAAGCATTGTAAACAAATGCATTTCTGTAGCAAGGTACCAGAGCAAAAGTAGGACTGTCAACTGCCTCTGAAAACCTCGGATTCTGAAACACATAATCCACAACCCCCTGGCTAGTAGTTCTCACTTCCAAAATTTTAAATTCAATTTATCACTCCTGGTTTAAATATAGAAAGGTGTTTTGTGTTCCCAAACTCACAAGTTTGCTTTGCATTCATTCACCCTGAATGTCCTAATTAGAGGCATATCTATCATTTCATTTCATAGCTTAAGCTGAGCTTTAAGTCAGGCATCATGACATAAACCTGTAATCCTTGTACTTGGGAATCAGAGGCAGGAAAAATATAGGTTCAAGGCCAGCCATGGCTACATATATCCTGTCAAAAGCAAGAACAATAACAACAAAAAAAGCTAGAGGTTCAAATAAATGAACAGGGAATAAAAATACAGATAATCTCAAAATTATTTCTATATTCACTTGGAATGTTATTTCCTTATGTCTTAATTTGGGTGTATCTCAACCTAACTAGTTCCACTGTTTGTTTCTAAGGACTTTCTGATTGTCCTGAAATATATGAACAAGAAGCAAGTAAAGGAACCTCATTGGAGGCTAGGACTACTGCAAGAAGGAAAAAAATAAACCAGGATTAAGACAAATACCATAGAACTAGACCAAGCTGGAGGCAAGACTAAGCCAGATGAAATAAGTTACCTGGTGAAGTACTTAGTAATACTTCAAAGATAGAGGCAACTCAAAAATGTTAAAACAAAGCAAAAAGACCTGTGCAAATTAAGCCACACTGTCCCTACTGGAGCGCCTATCCTATTGAAATCCATTCCAGTAAGTACTCTCTTTAGAAGATGAATCATCTAATTTAACTTATAAACATGTTCATTTTTCATAAAACAAGACAGCTCTGTATGTAGGTGTGGTAGGAGGGGTAGGAAGGGAGGGGCAGAAAAGGGCAAAAGATTCAGTTAAGGGGTTGGAGAGACGGCTCAGCAGTTAATGGTGCTTGCTTGCAAAGCCTGATGGCAAGGTTCAATTCCCCAGTACCCATGAAAAGCCAGATGCACAAGGTGGCCCATATCTGGAGTTAGTTTGTAGTAGCAAGAGGCCCTGGCATGCCCATTTCTCTCTCTCTCAAATAAATGTTAAAAAAAAAAAAAAAAAAAACTTCAGTTAGCAACTGAATCTCATTAAACCATTGTGGCAGTATAGAGAAAAAGGATCCCTCAGCTTTCTGTGGTGCTGAAAATGTTGGACATCAGTACTGTACAGAGAAACCCAATTTTTCATTTTAATTTTAATCAGTCTAAAGTGCTGTGTGAAGCTAATGGTTACTGTATTGGACAGTGGAAACTTACGGTGCGGTTAAGCTACAGTTTGTAAATGAGCCTGAGGAAGGCATCCCCTAGAATTGCATGTGGAGCACGAGTAGGAACTTGTATGCTTGAGCTTTCTTCTGGAAAGACTTTTAGTCTTCAGATTCTTACAGGAGTTCAGACTCTCAAAAAATGATCATTTTTCTATCACATGCAATTGGTTTGTATATTGCCTAATACCCTCACCACTTTTCATCTTGACTTAGCATCACTATTTTCCCTTTCTCTCCCTCACTGACAAGACTCTATACACTTTCAGCATGAACTAACTGAAAACTGCTAAAACCCAGGAAGTGAGGGTAAACTTTTGTTCATTATTTCATTTCTGTGAGGGCCAAGCATAATCTACTTGCACTAAGGCACTAACCTGTAGAAGGCATTAAACATAGTTCTTGGGTTTTTGTTTGTTTGTTTGTTTGTTTGGTTGGTTTGGTTTGGTTTCTTGAGGTAGGGTTTCACTCTAGTTCAGGCTGACCTGGAATTCACTATGTAGTCTCAGGGTGGCCTCGAACTCACAGTGATCCTCCTACCTCTGCCTCTCAAGTGCCCAACTTTGTATTTTTTACTTACTTGTGCCCACATAACCCAGATGCACAATACGGGGTATGCATCTGGAGTTCATTTGCAGTGGCAAGAGGCCCTGGTCCACCCTTTCTCTGTCCCTCTCTGCTCACAAATACATAAAATAAAAAAATTTTTTTTTGGTTATTTGAGGTAGGGTCTCACTCTAGCTCAGGCTTACCTGGAATTCACTATGTAGTCTCAGGGTGGTCTTGAACTCAAGGTGATCCTCTTACCTCTGCCTCCTGAGTGCTGGGATTAAAGGTGTGCACCACCACATCTGGCTACAAGAATATTTTTTTAAGAGCAGGGATAGTTTTATGGCTGCATGTTAAAAGACAAAATAATATGGAAAGAAACAGATAAATGTCAGAAGAAATACTGGGTAGCTGAGTGTGGTAGCCCAGGCCTGTAATATCAGCACGCAAGAGGCTGAGGCAAGAGAACTCCACCTTTGAGGCCAGCCTAGGTGACAAAACAAGACTTTGTTTCAAGAAAAAGAAAAAACCTCAGAATTATGGATGGGTATTCCAGAAGAAAAACAAATTATTTAATGAATGAATTTGTATATTAAAAGTATGCCAAAGGCTGGAGAGATGGCTCAATGGTTAAAGGCGCTTGCTCGCAAAGCTTGATGGCCCAGGTTCAATTCCCTAGTATGCACATAAAGCCAGATGCACAAAGTGGCACATGCATCTGGAGTTCCTTTGCAGGGGTAGAAGGCTCTGGAATGTCCATACTCACTTTCTCTGCCTGCCTCTTTCCCTCTGCCCCCCATTTTCTCTAATTAATTAATTAAAAGATATATATATATCAAAGCAGCATAACAAACCGAATCTTACATGCAAAATATGTGTTTCAAGAAAACACTGGTTCCCATACCTCTCTTCCAGTTGGAAGTGTCTTTAATTTAGGGCAGGCAAAACTAGGGGCCCAGAGAAGTTCTATATGAACCCTGAAAAGAGCCCATATACAAACACCAAGAAGCCACAGCAAAGGAGAACCACTGCTTAACTGTTAGAGAACAGAGTAGAGTAGGGGCTTCCCAGAACACAAAGAGGGCAGTTGTTATGCTCAGCATACAGAACTCAACTAGATTAGAGGCTCCCAAATTCAATGCAGGAGACAAGCTGTCACCAGCCCACTATAAGACACTGCAGGTAGCTCTTCATGAAGTTCCACTTACTGGACGTAACTGACATGTCTCCATCAGTGGACTCCAGTTTGTCCCTGTTGAGATGCTGAAACAAACTTCTCACAAGGAAGCTTTCCAAACCTAGACTTATATTTCTCCATCTGTCTGCATAACTCTCAATTTAGTCGCACTAAACATGGGCTCCAATGACCTCCAGTCCCCGGAATGTCACCAAAAGTCCTAAGAGAAGGCCTACTGCCCAATTCAATTGCTTCTTCTCAGTCCTCATGAGTGCCCTCGGGCACGCACAGCCTAAAAGCAAGTAAAGAGAAAAGGGCTTTGTGTGGGACTACATCTGACCAGTCACCACCTGATGTCCAGCTAGTACAGTGATTCCCCTCAGGAAGTACATGGCATTAGGAATGCATACTTTTGTAAAATAACTAGAGAAATGGAGGCCCATTTGAGAAAGTATCTTGCACATACCATACATTTAACCAGGAGCACAGGTGGGGCCTTCAAGCCTTCGCCAGGACTCCCCATCATCCATTATTGCCTCTATTAGGTCTAAACAGCCTGCCATCCCCATCTGCCCCTGAAAAATGTTTCTTATTTAATCATCCACAAAACGGCTCTGACAGATGCTCTCCTTTCTCTCCTCCTCCTCTCTTCAGCTGTCTTCATCCAGATGGCTCCCTTTCTAACAAGCTCACGTTGATGGTAGCTTGCAATGTTAACATACATTCCTCTTCCCACATGAGGGCTTCCTGGGCTATAAAAACCAGTGATTCCTAAAGTCCACCTACACCCTCTCACATCCTAGGACCAGGCAAGAATTTCTAACCCCTTTTATAAGAAATCTGTTAACCTTGACAGCAGTTCAAATTCAACAGCTAACACCAACCACCATTTCCAAAATCTCTGTTTTACCCAACTGCCAACCATACAAAGCAATGTGTCCACTTCCTTCCCTACCTTTGTTTCATCAAATAACAAATAAAACCCCATGCAAACCCCCAAAGGAACAAACAACTGTAGCTGTGAGACAGCAACAAAATTTAGAAAATGGAAAGCAGGGCTGGAGAGATGGCTCAGCAGTTAAGGCACTTGCCTGCAAAGCCTAACAACCTGGGTTTGATTCCCCAGGACCCATGTAAAGAACACACAAAGTGGCACATGCATCTGGAGTTCCTCTGCAGCAGCTGGAGGCCACAGCATTCCCTTTCTTTCTGTCTCTCTCCTTTCTGTCTCTGCTTGCAAATAAATAAATAAAATTACTTTAAAAAAAAGAAAATAGGGGGCTAGAGGGATGGCTTAGCATTTAAGGTGCTTGCCTGCGAAGCCTAAGGATCCAGGTTCGATTCTCCAGGTTCCACGTAAGCCAGATAAACATGGTGGTGCATGCGTCTGGAGTTCGTTTGCAGTGGCTATTTTCAGTTTTCTAAGGGAAACACAGCAATGCTGGCATTTGTAGGGCACCATACTCAAGGAAGCTCACAATTTCCACACTAAGCTGTACACATTCCTTCTGATGACATCCTATCACTGTGTAGCAAAGGACTGCTGCACTATGCAATAATTAAACACAGACTGGGAGGATGGCAGCAGCTGTTTGCTCCAAAACAACTATTTTTTTTTCAAATTCTACTTTAAAATGCTAGAATTCATTCCAAAAACTACTCTGCATTCACTAACAGGTGGTCTTCTAGCCGTTTCTGTTCAATTTCTTTAAAAAAAAATTTCTTTATGTATTTGCAAGCAGAGAGAGAGAGAGAGAGAGAGAGAGAGAGAGAGTGTAGACAGACACACAGAGAGAATGGGCACTCCAGGGCCTCCAGGCACTGCAAACAAACTCCAGAAGCATGTGCCACCTGTGCATCTGGCTTACATGGGTATGGGGAAATTGAACCTGGGTCCTTAACTTTGCAAGAAAGTGCCTTAACTGCTAAGCCATCTCTCCAGCCCTTCTATTCTATTTCTAGCTTCACTATGTATATATCTTCAGAGATGTTCACCAGCTCAAACATGTAAGCTTCCAACTGCAGACTGGAGTAAGCAGTCTTCTAACTGAAAACAGTAACCTAGACATTTCTTGAGTTTTTAGAGTGTCTTATGTAGTCTAAGCTCACGTAACCCAGGATGATCCTGAACGTATGATTCTCTTGCCTCCATCTCCCGAGTGCTGGGATTACAGGTGTATGCCACCATGCCCACTTTATATGGTGCTGGGGGTGGAACCCAGGGCTTCACACGGTGCTAAGTAAGCACTCTATCATCTACCTACATCTCCATGCTGATCTCTAACATTTCTGAACCCATCAGAATCCTTTAAACATTCCTATCTATTAAGATCTGTGAAAGACGTTTTCAGGCTTCTCTAACACTGATAAAACGGACACTCTATGAGAACCATTTTGAAAGGTATCTTAGCTTATGTACCCTCAAACCTAATCCAATTCAAAAGAACTTGAACTGAAATAGCTAATAGCTAAATTAACTAGCATAACTATATTATAATTAAAATAGCTCCTTTTTTTCCTCTTGGTTTTTCGAGGTAGGGTCTCACTGTAACCCAGGCTGACCTGGGATTCACCATGTGGTCTCAGGCTGGCCTTGAACTCACGGCTATCCTCCTACCTCTGCCTCCTGAGTGCTAGGATTAAATGTGTGCGCCACCATGCCCAGCACTAAAATAGCTCGTTTATACTGCTCTACTGTCCTTCACACTAACATAAAAAATGTGGTCATGGAATGAATGCATGAAGTCATTCTATACTGCTTCTCCAGCCCCTGTCAACACAATGGCATACATCTGTAATGCCTAGGGCCTAAAACAAAAGTGGAGTTTGTCCACAGAGTATGAAGTCAGGACTGCCTGCTTCACTTCTATATTGGGTAGAAGAGGGGATTTTTTGGAAAAACAAATGTATGGCTGTCACCTTATTTAACATTCATGAACTACATTTAGCTTCCCATGTATTTTTTTAAATATTTTTACTTATTTGAGAGAGGGGGGCAGATAGAGAATGGGCATGACAGGACCTCCAGCCACTGCAAACGAACTCCAGACGCATGCACCCCCCTGGGGCATCTGGCTTACATGGGTCCTAGAAAATCAAATCTGGGTCCTCTGGCTTTACAGGCAAGCACCTTAACCACTAAGCAATCCCTCCAGCCCCTCAGTGTCTGTTTTGAACGCAACAGTATTCTAAAGGCTGAACTTACCATGGTAAAAAATTAACACGAAGTAATGGAAAAATTCAGAATGTGGAAATACCAGAGCATAGCTTCACAACATGGACAGTATCAAGAGTCACATTGAGAAACAGATTTCTCTTCCAAGTTATCTTACCTAGATACCCTCAGGCACCCTGGCAAAGCAGGCCTGGGAAAGCCTTGCTTTTCCCCTTTCCTTCCCCACACATCTAGGTGGCTCTAGGTTTCCTCTCTCAGGCAGCCTAATCATCCATTTGCTTCATCATTTCCCACCAAACTCCTTGAGGCATATTAAGAGTTCAGCTCTTAGCCGGGCGTGGTGACACACGCCATTAATCCCAGCACTCCGGAGGCAAAAGTAGGAGGACTGCCCTGAGTTCGAGGTCACCCTGAGAGTACATAGTGAATTCCAGGTCAGCCTGGGCTAGATTGAGACCCTGCCTCAGAAAACCAAACAAAAAAATATCGGGAGGCAGAGGTAGGAGGATCGCCGTGAGTTCGAGGCCACCCTGAGACTACATAGTTAATTCCAGGTCAGCCTGGACCAGAGTGAGACCCTACCTCGAAAAACCAAAAAATAAAAAATAAAATAATAATAATAATAATAATAATAATAATAAAGTTCAGCTCTTCCCTTCCCCCACAAATCTTTAATAAATGGCCTCATAGATGCCCTACTTAGTCACAGGCCCTATTTTCTTATACTGTTTCATTATCTAAATGGCTTTCAAGTTAGACTCACTGGATACCACTTCTAATTGGCTTATTTCCTCTTGCTGCTTAACCACTCAAGTGCCCGGGGCAGAATTATATGCCAGTTAATAATTTGCTGTCTCTGTGTAATGTCATACAATCTCACAGACCTTATGAAGTACAATGTGGTGATCTAAGTTGACTACAGCAACAAGACAACTGATTCCCTGCCACCAATTCCTCTTGACCTTTCCCAGAATAAAAACACATACCTTTTGTTGGATCCCACATGCTGGCAATCATATTCAAGTGTGAAACTCAGCATCCTCCACCTCTCACTCCTACCCTCATAGCACACAACTTCTGAGACAGAGAAACCCATCGTCATTAGCAAAGAAAAGCTCTTTACATTGGCATGAGTCAAAAACCAAAGCTCATAGCAAGACACCATGACTACATGAATATCGCTTTCCCAGGAATGCCTGAAAGATATTCAACCCAATTTGACTCCTCCTCTCATATCAACCCCTATCAAAGTTCACCAGATTGTCTGAACTGCCACTAGAATAAGCAGTACATATTTTGAAAGACCTAGTCTTAGATAAACATGAAAATGGGTTGAAAAACACCAAAGAAAAAATGATACAAAATTTTTGGTTTTTGTTTTTTCTTCGCGGTAGGGTCTCACTCCAGCCCAGGCTAACCTGGAATTCACTATGTAGTCTCAGGCTGGCCTTGAACTCACAGCGATCCTCCTACCTCTGCCTCCCGAGTGCTGGGATTAAAGGTGTGCACCACCACACCCAGGCAAAAGATTTTTTTTTAAATTTCATCATTTATTTCCTGATGTCAGAGATAAAATGCATGCCTACCTATTGTCTGAGGCTAAATTTAAGGAAGAATTTTATTCTCAAGAAGAATGGCTTCTCTGAGCCTTGGAAGGCGTGTTGTTAAATCTCTGTTAGTGCTGACAACAGCCTGATTTTCTACTTTTGGAAGAGGGGGCAGAAAGAATTTAAGCACCACAGGGTGAGAAGGTGTGCTCTGAAACATTGTCACCCTCTCCCCCCACCAGAGACTGGTGCATTCATGACCCCACAGTGATTACTGATAACCCCACTGAGGAGGGCCCTCAGTGGAATGCGGGCAGGAATAGGGAACCCAAGAGTAGAACCCGATGGACATATAACCAATTTGCAATGTATTTATATAATAAAAGTTCTCAATAAACAATAAAATAGGGGGCTGGAAAGATAGCCTAGCAGTTAAGGCTCTTGCCTGCGAAGCCTAAGGACCCAGGACCCATGTAAGCCAGGTGCACAAGGTGACATATGTGTCTGGAGTTCGTTTGCAGCCTCTAGAGGCCCCGGTATGCCCACTATCTCTTTCAAATCAATAAAAGTATTTTTAATAAAATAAAATAAGGGCTAGAGAAATGGCTTAGCGGTTAAGGCATTTGCCTGTGAAGCCAAAGGACCCAGGTTTGATTCCCCAGGACCCATGTAAGCCAGATGCACAAAGGGCACATGCATCTGGAGTTCGTTTGCAGTGGCTAGAGGCCTTGTTGTGCCCATTCTCTATGTCTCTCACTCTCTCTGCTTGCAAATAAATAAATTTTTTTTAAAAAAAAAACACACACACAAAAGAAATAAAATAGGACTAGGGAGATGGCTCAATGGTTAAAGGTGCTTGCTGGCAAAGCCTGCCGGCCCAGGGTTCAAGTCTCCAATACCCACATAAAGCCAGATGCACGAAGTGGTGTGTCTGGAGTTAGTTTACAGTGGCAAGAGGCCCTGGCCCATTCATTCTAAGTAAAATAAAAAATAAAAATATTTTTAAATAAATAAATATTTTTAAGAGGCTTCTGCAGGTTAGAGGCCAACCTGGGTTACTTAGTAAGTTTGATGCCAACCCGAGCTACACGGTCAGATCTTGCCTTAAAAAAAAAAAAAAAAAAAGACTAGCTTCTGGACTTGGTTTTGTAAATACTCAGACGAGATTAACTATGCAAAGTTGTGAGCAATTCAGTAACTTTCCCCTACTGCATCGAAGTTTACCACAATAAATGCCATGATGAGTACTGCTGTGTTGCATGGGGAGGTGTTGTGTTTCCTTAATGAACACCTGACCTACTCGTGAGCAGTCCAGGCAAAAAATTCTGTTCTAGGACCCTGTCAGAACCTACTTTATGATTGGGACTAGAGGACAAACTTCAGGAAGGCAGGGCTTCTGGTCAACACATTTGTATCAATAACAGGCTGGATGGACTCACCAAGTCCCACAAAAAGCTCTCAAGTGTTGGTCACTTTTGCCCTAAAACAATAAATGGGTACTAAGGCCAGGTATGGTGACACAAGCCTATAATGCCAGTATTTAGGAGGCTGAGGCAGTAGCATCAGGCATTTAAGACCAGCTTTGACTACAAAGTGACTTTGAGGCCAGCCTGGGCTACTTAAGACCCTGCTTCACAAAAATGAAACAAACAAAAATGCATTATGTTACCAGATATGTTCTCCAACCGTCTTTCAAATGGATATACTTCTTAGTCAAAAGAATTTTCCAGGGCTGGAGAGATGGTTTAGTGGTTAAGTCACTTGCTTACAAAGCCTAAGGACCTGGTGGGTTCAAGTCCCCAGTACCCATGTAAATCCAGATGCACAAAGTGGCACATGTATCTGGAGTTCATTTGCAGTGGCTGGAGGCCCTGGAACACCCATTCTTTATCTGCCTCTTTCTCTCCCAAATAAATAAAATATTTTAAAAAAGAATTTTCCCCAGAAGGCTTTTAAATAACGCAAATCCTACCCTAAATTATAGTAAAATGAGATTTCATTTGCAGAGTTACAGAAGCAGGCCTGAGGAAATGGCTCAGTGGCTAAAGGCATGCTGACTTGCTAAGCCTGCCAGCCCAGGTTTCCTGGCCTGGTTCAATTCCGCAGTATCCACATAAAGCCAGACACACAAAGTGGCGCACATATCTGAAGTTCATCTGCAAGGGCAAGAGGCCCTGGCGTGTCCCCTCCCTCTCTATGAAATAAATTAATTTATTAATTTAATGTTTTAAAAAAGAATTACAGAGCTGGGCGAGGTGGCACATGCCTTTAATCCCAGCACTGTGGTGGCAGAGGCCAAAGAATCAGTAAGTGTTCGGAGTCACCCTGAGAGTACATAGTGACTTGCAGGTCAGCCTGGGCCAGAGCGAGCCCCTACCCTTGAAGAAAACAAAATTTAAAAAAAATAGAAGTAGTTGAAATGTGAGCCCTGGAGACTCTACCCCGAGGCTAGCAACACTTTGGGTCAAATTACAGGAGTTTCTCTTTTTTGGCGCAGGAGGGGGGGGGGGTGTAAGGGTTGGGGTTAGGGGTAAGGGTACTGGACTGTGAGTCAAAAATGCCTGCAGACATTTTCAACTATCCCCTTAAGCAGACAAAACTGCCTCCCAGTTCAGAACTGCTACTCAGAAAATCAAAAACCTGTTCTGAAATCAGCTCTGTTCCCTCACTACCCTGTGACCTTAAGAAAGAGATCTAATCTTCGGTGTTTCAGCAAATTCCTCACCTGTAAAATGGAGCCATCACTGCAGAATTGCTTGGAGAATGAAAGGACACATCACACATAGACTTGGTACCAGAATGGGCCTACCCAATAAATGGTAAGAAATTGGGGAAGTTTAAAAAAATGCTAGAATGAAAGGAATTTATGTTCAGGCTTCTGGAATAGTGCAGTCTAGATGAACGTGGTTGGTTAGTGAAATAGAAGGTGAAGAAAAAGGCTGGAAAAAGGAATAGTACCAAGATATTTCCCTACTCTCCAATAGCTGGGATGTTCTAGTTTCTGCTGTCTAATCTTCCAAATATTAAACCAGAAATATACTTAAATTTCAAAAGGTTGAAAATAAATACGCCCCCAAGTCAAACGTTTTCATATAGGTTTATTTTACTACAATGTACATGAAAACACGCCTCTTTTAGATATAGCATTCCAATAAGATACCAACAGTTCTTCACAACTAGTGATAACTCTGACTTAACAGTCTAAAAAAGACTAAAGCCAGTTTTCTTAAAAAGTTCCTAACTGATGGGGCTGGATGATGGGCTTAGCGGTTAAGCGCTTGCCTGCGAAGCCTAAGGACCCCGGTTCGAGGCTCGATTCCCCAGAGCCCACTTAAGCCAGATGCACAAGGTAGCGCATGCATCTGAGTTCCTTTGCAGTGACTAGAGGCCCTGGCACGCCCATTCTCTATCTATCTGCCTCTTTCTCTCTCTGTCACTCTTAAATAAACAACAAAAAAATTTTAAGTTCCTAATTGAAAGATCTGGGTTTCCATCAACTACTGTTTTGCTCCACTGGACAGCTTTGAGATTACAGGTAATGTAGGGATTTTCCATTAGTGTGGTGAGAAAAAAAAAAAAAGACGAACTGAAAAAAAACAACAACAACAAAACAATCAAATTCTGTCGGTTCATTTCATGAGGCCACTATGAAAAAGACTGGGGTCACGTGCCAATTTGGAAACTGTCGAAGTTACTCCTCAAAAGAACTACAGTCACGGGATGTGTCATCATTAAACAACAACAAACCAATATCTCCACCAACTATTTGGTCAGCACTTAAAATTCTCATCTTGCCTTTTTTCCTTCTGAAGGTGGAAGAAAGGAACCCGATTCTGAAGCCTTAGACCATGTCTGAATCAGACAGAGCCCCCAAACCGCCAGCATCCCCTCGCACTGGCTGTACCTTCCGAGCTCCTAACCTACGTGGGGTCTTCTGACGACATCAGCAAGCTGACTTTCAGCTGGACAGAATGCCAGAGGTCTCCCTGGCTTTCCCCGTCATTAATCACTCGGGTACAGGGCTTTGGTCTGGGGTGCGTGGGTGTGTGTCCCCATGGGGTGCATATGAGTGTACCCAGGTGACTGCATTACTTGTCCGTCTCCGCGTGTCCCCCACCCCCACCCAAGTGTTGGAGTTTGGGATCTCCCTCCCTGGGGAAGGCAGGGGGTGAGTATGTGTGTACGCGCCTGTGTGTCCTGCGTCAGGGAGTTGGAAGAGGGGGAAGAGTTGGAAGACGGTGTCCCGCCGCTGGCTGTCTACAGGCGTCAGCTCCGCACGTCCCTCGCCCAGAGGCCCCAGCGCCCCAGACGCCCGCCCGCCCCTAGCCTGTTCCTGCCAGGCTGAGGAGCACCCCGATCCCCGCTCACCTTAAAGCCTCGCGGAGGACGCCCTGGGAGCGGTTGACCAGCTAACCTGGATTCAATAAGGGCAGAAAGAGGGTCAGGGGCTAGGTGGCCTCCACCGAGCTACCCAACCTCCGACTGCTCCCGTCTGGGGCAGAGGGAACAATATGGCGGGAGCCAGGGGCGGGGCCCGAGGCGAGGGGGCGGGACCCTGGACGGAGTTCTGCTGGGGGCGGGATGGGGCGGGTGACGGGGCGGGGAGGGGCGGGGCTCGGAGGCGAAGACCCTGAGTGCCAGCCCTAGGAAGGAGGGGACGCGAAAGCGTTAGGCCTGAGCTCAAGGATCCTCCCCCACTACCCTTGACTGCAAAATCTCAGATTTCTTTTGTTTTGTGTAGGCTGCTGATCTAGTCCTCTCCCCTGCGTTCCTATGACTGCAAGCACGAAATATTTTTAAAAGTTGATTCGAAGGGAAGAGATCTCATGAGCAAGGTCACAGGATATTAATATTGCATATTAAAACGAACATGCAAACAAGTAGGTGAAAAATGGGGCTGGGGAGATGACTCAGTGGTTAAAGGCGCTTGCTGGCAAAGCCAGCCTGCCTGGATTCGATTCCCTAGTACCCACGTAAAGCCAAATGCACAGTGGTACATGCATCTGGAGCTTGCAATGACAAGAGGACCTGGCACATACATACTGACCATAAATAAATAAAATAAAAAGAAAAATGAATAAGATTGATTGTGGAATAATAAGTTTTCTAATTTTTTGTCTTCCTTTAATCTTTTTAAAAATATTTTATTAATTAATTAATTTATTTATTTATTTGAAAGAGGAGAATAGACGCACCAGGGCCTCTAGCCACTACAAACGGACTCCAGACACTTGCAGCACCTTGTGCATCTGGCTTATGTGGGTACTAGGGAATCGAACCTGGGTCCTTAGATTTCACAAGCACACCTTGACTGCTAAGCCATCTCTTCAGCCCTACCTTCCTTTAATCGTCTTGAAATACTGCCTATGAGATCTCTAAATAGAAAACAGTAATGGGAAAAGGTGGTATCGGAGGGATTTTCTTGCTTTATATGTAGAATTGAGCGCATGGTGATATGATGCAAGTCCCTGGAGGGAGAAGGGACAGATTCTTAGTACATTAAGTTTATTTCCAAGGAAAGGAACACACTTCTATGATTGGCGGGTCCACAATAATTTACATAATCTCTGCCTCTTTGTACAGTCATTTTCAGGTAGTAACTTTTCTTTGGCACTAGAAAAATCACATTTAACAAGGTCTCTCACAAATATAATACAATTTTAAATTGTGAAAATAAGGCACATAATAAATATTGAGTTCTAGTTTAAGCTTAAATGAGTTTTCCTATAAAAAGAAATCTATTTTAAATGTAAAGGATATTTCCCCAAAAGAAATGTGAATAAATGTGTACAAGATACAATGCTGAGGGAACTGGGGATGTAGCTCAGTTGATAGAGTGTTTGCCTGGCATGCAAGCTCAGGAGGTGGAGGCAGGAGGATCAGAAGTTCAATGTTATCCTCAACTACATAAAGAGTTTGAGGGCAGCCTGGACTATATGAAAGCCTGTCTAATAAGGGAAAAATCAAGGGCTGGGGAGACAGCTTAACGGTTAAGGCACTTGCCTACAAAGCCAAAGGACCTAGGTTCAATTCCCTAGGACCCACATAAGCCATATACAGAAACTGGTGCATGCATCTGGAATTTGTTTGCAGTGGCTAGAGGTCCTGGCATGTCCATTCTCCCTCCCTCTTTTTCTCTGCTTCTTTCTCTCTGAAATAAATAAAAATAACTTATAAAAATTTGAGCCAGGTGTGGTGGCAAACGCCTTTAATTCCAGCACTCAGGAGTCAGAGGTAGGAGGATCACCGTGAGCTCAAGGCCAGCCTGAAACTACATATTAAATTCCATGTCAGCTTGAGCTAGAGTGAAACCCTATCTCAAAAAATCAAAAACAAGCCGGGCATGGTGGTGCACACCTTTAATCCCAGCACTACATAGTGAATTCTAGGTCAGCCTGGACTAGAGTGAGGCCCTACCTCGAAAAACCAAAAAAAAAAAAAAAAATAGAACAAAAACAAAAACAAAAAAAATTGAATTGAAGCCAGGTGTGGTGGTGCATGCCTTTAATCCCAGCATTCAGGAGGCAGAGGTAGGAAGATCACCGTGAGTTCAAGGCCACCCTGAGACTACATAGTTAATTCCAGGTCAGCCTGGGCCAGAGACCCTACCTTGAAAAATCAAAAAAAAAAAAAATTGAATTCATTACATGATTATACCTTGCATGTACAAGGAAAAACAGAGAACTCAATGTAGGCAATTTTACCATTAAATGACATTTAAATCATCAAAAATTTGATATTTTCTCCAAGTCATTGGCCAAAATCCGATTTCTTCTCAATATCGTATATATCATATAAGTATGTAACTATACTAACCAATAATTTTTAAATATTTAATTATATTTTAAAATTATATATTATAAAATATTTTTTCAACAAGTTCAATAACTTTCTTTTTCACTTAATATATATTACCCATTTCACTTTTAAATCTATACATTTTTAATATTTCAAACCAATGTTGTACTTGTCTGGTTTTCCCACCAACTAAGTTCAGCACATTTCTTACACTTACAGAAATTTTGATACTATGACAAATTTGAAATCAAGTAAATTTCAACATATAAGGGAGTGCCAGAAATCTGAGTTATTCACTGCTTAGCCTAAAAAGGAATGAAAGGGACTAGGAGTGTCACACCATGGTAGAGCATTTGCTTAGCATCTGCAAGGCCCCAAGTTTGGTCCACAGCACTGTAAACAAAAGGAAGTTTAACAACAAATTCAAGTAGGAACATCATTCTGTGTTTTTCCCCAATACAAATTTATTCTTTTGACCCTTGAAATACATCAGAATCAGAGAATCTCGTGTTGAGACCAGCTTTGATTTCATGAGGACAAGGTAAGGGACATCTTGAGGTTAAAGGAGGTACAGTAGATGGAAAGTTAAGAGGAGTTAATCAGCTGGTAATTATTTATCATTTTCCTTAAGTCAGATGGTTCTTGTTTTCTTTGAATGTCCTGAATTTAATGATGATGTTATTTTTGGTTTTCACTTTGGGGAATTCTTCTTTTGTCCAAAGAATAATTTTGCTTTTAAAAGCACTGTGCAATTTGTAAATAACTTTTTTTTTTTTTCAAAGACAAGCTGGCACTGCCAATTCTATCTATTGAGAATTTTTCACATCACCCATGGAAAGATTGCTGTTCTGCAGAGTGCCTGTATGGGAAACTGGCCTATATAATCTGTGCCCCATTGAATTTACTTCCTCAAAGACATAGCCAGGAGGTTCAGAGTAGGAGGCTGGGCACCTGGCAATTTTCTTGTGGGTAAAGCTGGTGGAGTAGGTGGTCTCACCTTCTACAGGGAGATTTTCTGGAGGACCAGTCCAGACAGGTTTGCAACTTTTGGTACAGATGGGCATGTGGCGCACATAATGAGCCCGATTGGTGGTCATGTAATCCATAGGTGCAGTATGAAATTTCATCTGGATAACAGGTTTGACTGGATCTCTCCGTGAGATGGTCCAGGGCTTGTAGTCGTTCTTGGTGGTCGAAGAGCCTTCAAAGGGGCCAATCTTCTTAATCTCCGGCACTGGTCGGCAGGACTTAGCAGGAACAGCATTAGGGTAGGAATAGTCCGCTTGCACAGTTGTCAGAAGATCCAACGTTCCTTCAGGAGGGTCATAAGGAATGGGATCTTTGGGCACAATTTTTGGTGTTGGCCAAGCTTGGAACTTATCTCGAAACTCAGTGCTGCTGGGAATACAGGTTTCTGGCCCAAGAGGCCTGACTGGAGGAGGGTTCCACCTCTTGGCAGGCTCCCCTGTCAAGCCCTTGTAGGAATCTTTGTGGGTGGTGAGGCCATCAAAGGGGACTTCACAGGGTTGAAACTTCTCCACCTTATGCACTAATCGCTTCTTGATAGGGTGGGCCACGTAGCTGGCCTTGTAGCTAGTTTCGTCCTCTAAAGGGAGGTCGTCCAGATACCGTACAGATGGAGGTTTGTAACTCACGGTATCCACAAGAGTCTTTCTGGGGAAATCCTCCTGGTGTGTAGTTTTGTGATCAAACTTTCCCGAAGCAGGTAGGTAGTTGGGTGGTGGACAGATCATAGCTCTTCTCTCTTGGTGCCAAGGCAAATAATCAGCTTTGTATGTCGGCACATACTCCACCTTGTCAGGACATGGATTTTTAGTATCCCGAGGTTTGATGACGTTCACTCGGCAGATAGGGTAGTGGTTGTAGTGCTGTCTATACGTCGTGAGGAAATCCATATTCTCTTGGCTTAGAACGATGTTGTCATTATGTTGGGCTTTCACCGGTTCGCTTTTGAGAGGCACAAAATCTCTTTTGGTTGTACTTAGGCCTTCCATCGGGACAGGTCCTTTCAGATATTCCATTTTAGGTTTGAACGACTCACTGGGCAGGTAGGAATGGTAACTTGGGTACTTTTCCGTGTATTCAGAGAGATGACATACTGGTTCTGTTTTCTCATAGATCTTGGTAGGGACATGGGGACAATGATGCCTGCCACAGGAGCACAGGTCACAGATGCACTTCCTATTTATGCGAGCCATTCTTTCAACATCACCTCAGTATATATGTCCGGGCATCACCCTCTTCATGGACCCCGACAGCCTTGTTGGGATGGTCGCCAATACTCAAAGGCTTTGACAGATCTAGATATCTGAAAGAAAACAAATGGCCCGATTATCTGCTTCCTTCCAGAAGTTTTCTTGCACAAGAAAGTAGCAAAGGCGGTCAGCCTATGGTTCTGGGCTGCCTGCCCTGTACAGCACCTGCAGCCTCTGCTGCAGGAGGACCAAGGCACCTAGAGCAGCTAGCCTGGTCCTCCAGAAGCCTCGGGGCCCAGGCTGTAAGTCGTCTATGATGACATCTCCAGGCCCTGGAGGAGTGGCAATGAAGTCATAAAGGCCTCTTGTGAGGTCAGCAAGTTTCGTTGGCAGGCCCAAGCCACAGGTTCCTCATTTGACCTTAGAAGACATGACTGCTGGCTTTGAAGAGCTCCTGAGTTCACAAGCAAATGCACTGTCACATGTGAGAATGACATCGCCAGCACATTGTCCCCATGTCCCTACCAAGATCATAGCGGTAAAATTGCTCCCTCCACATCATAGTGGCTGACAATACCGACTTATATTTTTAAATATTTTTATTTATTTGAGAGAGAGAGAACGAAAGAGAATGGACATGCCAGGGCCTTTTGTTGCTGCAAACTCCAGACGCATGCTCCACACATGGCTTTATGTGTGCACTAGGGAATCAAACTTGGATAGTCAAGTTTTGCAAGTGCTTTTAACCACTGAGCCATCTCTCCACCCTGCAACGACTTATTTCTCACTGTAATATAACTTAATCTCGTCTTAATCGTGAGTCAGCTGTGGTACCATTCCATATCATCTCGCCCCCACCCAGGACCTACATTGAAAAACCTGGGCTAATGAGCTAATTGCAGGAGACCCTTCTGGCTCTTAAAGGTTCCAGCAGAAGTGACAATCACCATTTCCATCCATTTCCCATTTGACGAAACAAGCTACACATTATTATCATTCTCCGAAAAGGAGGGGCTCTGCAAATGATATGGCAAAGCTTTATCTGAGTGATGTGGAATTCTGTCCCACTGGGAGAGGCAACAAACATTTGAGTAATAATACACAATCTAACACAGCCCTTATGACTCATGCCTCATTTTCTTAACCTGGTAAGTTTTACATTTCCTAACAGATGAAATAAACTTAATTTTAATAACTCATTTTTCTGCACATTAAGTGTAAAATGTTAAGAACAGTAACATTCAATCCTGTTTATTAAAACTAGATGGAGTGTTTCTAAAATGTATGGTGGGGTATGCAAAATCCAAACACATATGCGCTCATATTGAAATTCTAGTGTGACATTCAAAAACAATATGTTTTGTAAAACTTGCACTAAGCATCAGCCATGCTCAGATTTTGATGGACAATTAAAGGGGAAATCATGTTCATAAATAATGTAAATTAGACAAGAGATAGATAAAGTTCAGAGGATGGGTTTGTTTGAAATTCCCTAGGTTAATAAAATTGAGTAAGAAAAGAACTATTCTTCAAAACATACCTTTTATTTTGTTTTGTTTTATTTTGTTTTGTTTTTGTTTTTCAAGGTAGGGTCTCACTGTAGCCCAGGCTGACCTGAAATTGAGTATGTGGTCTAAGGGTGGCCTAGTGGCCTCGAACTCACAGTGATCCTCCTACCTTTGCCTCCCAAGTGTTGTGATTAAAGGAGTGTGCCACCACACCTGGCGAAAACATGCCTTTTGAAGTAATTTTTTTCCAAGGTAGGGTTTTGCTCTAGCCCAGGCTGACCTGGAACTCACTATGTAGTCTCAGGGTGGCCTCGAACTCATGACAATCCACCTACCTCTGCCTCCCAAGTGCTGGAATTAAAGGCATGCGCCACCATGCCTGGCTGAAGTAATTTTTTTTTAATCACCACGTATATTTTTGTTTTTAAATTTTTTTTATTTGACAATTTCATACATGTATATATGTATTTTGATCATATTTACCCCTCATTGTCCTCTCTCGTCCCCCTCCCACACCTACCTCTTCTGAACTAGTCCAACTTCTACTTCAATGTCTTTATTTTGTGTGATGTACTAAGTTTAATTAGGGTTGCATATGCACACACATGGGTCAGGGATTTTTTGCCAAACTATGGGCAACTTATTCAACTTTTTTGTTGTTGTTGTTTTTTTAGGTAGGGTGTCATTCTAGCTCAGGCTGACACTCCAGATGCAATGCACTACCTTGTGCATCTGATGTGGGTTCTGGGGAATCGAACCTGAGTCCTTAGGCTTCAGGACAAGTGTCTTAACCACTAAGCCATAACAATAAATAAGTTATAACAATTGGTATGTGTATTTGGGGGAGACATACAGGAGAGGAAAGGATACTACAGATACTAAGAATTCCTAATTTTAGGTTTTGCTAAACATGATCGTTTTAGTAATAATTTTTTATTCAACATTTCCTTATTAAATAATGTAAAAAAAAAACTAAAGACACTCTAGAATCTGAGGTAGGAGGATCCTTGTGAGTTTGTGGCTACCTGCATAGTGAATTCCAGGTCAGCCTGAGCTAGAGTGAGAACCTACCACGAAAAACAAACAAAAAAAATTAAATAAAAATATCCTTACTTCCTTTTTCTTAAAGGAAAGAGGTCTTATGACTTTTATCTTCTGGATAAGAATGAGGTATCTTGCTTTTAAAAAATACTATCTGAAACACCTGTGTCACACCCTCCAAGGCTCAGGGACCATTGCGGAAGAGGGGGCGGATAAGAGTAAGTAAGAGCCAAAGGAAGGGTACGACTTCTTACAATGCAACTGCCCAGACAGAAATTGGCCTCGATATCCATGACCTTGCTGTACCTAGCAATACCTTCGCAAGACCCTCATAATAGAAGTAAAAGATGATGACATCAAATTAAAAGAGAGACTAATGGAGAGAGGGAGGGGATATGATGGAGAGTGGAGTTCTAAAAGGGAATGGGGGGAGGGGAGGGAAATACCATGCACTCTTTGTATGTAAGTATAGAAGTTGTCAATAAAAAAATAATTATTAAAAAAAATAGGGGCTGGAGAGATGGCTTAGCGGTTAAGGTGTTTTCCTGCAAAGCCAAAGGATCCCTGTTCGATTCTCCAGGACCCACGTAAGCCAGATGCATGAGGGGACGAATGCATCTGGAGTTCATTTGCAGTGGCTGGAGGTCCTGGTGCACCCATTCTCTCTCTCTCTGCCTCTTTCTCTCTCAAATAAATAAATAAAATATATTGAAAAATAAAAAAAAATACTATCAAATTTTGTATGTGGTTATTCAAAATTCATTTTTTACACAAAAGTTTGAGGTGTATGTAACAGATATAAAGGTTAGGGATTAGAGAGCAAGCTCAGAGGTTAACGCACTTTCTTGCAAAGCCTAAGGACTGGAGTTTGAGTCCCCAGTACCCACATAAAGCCAGATGCACCAAGTAGGCACATGCATCTGGCGTTTGTTTACAGTGGCTGGAGGACCTGGTGCGCCCATTCTTTCTTTCTGTCTCTTTCTCTGCTTCAAATAAATAAATAAATAAATAAATAAAAAGAAAAATAATATTAATTTAAAAAATAAATAAAGGTTAAAATATTTAGGCAGGGCTGGAGAAATGGCTTAGCAGTTAAAGGCACTTGCTTGCAAAAAAGCCTGCCGTCCTGGGTTTTGTCCCCAGTACCCATATAAAGCCAGATGCACAAAGTGGCACATGTGTCTACAGTTCATTTGCAGCAGCAAAAGGCTGCTGTTCTCTCTTTCCCTGTACAAATAAATAAATATTTTAAAGATGTTTATGAGCTAGGTGTGGTGGCGCATGCCTTTAATCCCAGCACCTGGGAGGCAGAGGTAGGTGGATAGCTGTGAGTTTAGGGCCAGCCTGGGACTACAGAGTGAGAGGTCAGTCTGGGCTAGAGTGAGACCCTACCTTGAAAAACCAAAACAAACAAACAAACAAACAAACCAACAAACAAAAAAACAAAAACAAAACAAGGAAAAACAAAGTAAAAGAAAATTTAGCCAATTCAGTTAAAATGAACTTGAACTAAGGTCAGTAGAGACCTTTTGGTTAGTAAATTATGTTTTACTTCTTGAAAAAAAGTAGGGCTGAGGCTGGAGAGATGGCTTAGTGGTAAAGGCGCATGCCTGCGGAGCCTAAGGACCCAGGTTAGATTCTCCAGGTCCCACATAAGCCAGATGCACATGGTGGTGCATGTGTCTGGAGTTCATTTGCAGTGGCTAGAGGCCCTGGCATGCCCACTCTCTCTCTCTCTCTCTCTCTTTCTCGCCCTCTCTGTTTCAAATAAATAAATAAAATTCTTTAAAAAAAACAGGGCTAGAGAGATGCTAAGTGGTTAGGACACTTGCCTGCTATGCCTAAGGACCTAGATTTGATTCCCCACTACCCATGTAAGCCAGAGGCACAAAGTGACACATGCGTCCAGAGTTCATTTGCAGTGCCTGGAGATCCTGATGTGCCCATTCTCTCTATTTGCCTCTTTCTCTCTCTCTCATAAATAAATAAATAAATAAATAAATAAATAAATAAATAAAATATTTGAGGAAGCCGGGTGTGGTGGCACACGCCTTTAATCCCAGCACTTGGGAGGCAGAGGTAGGGGGATCGCTGTGAGTTCGAGGCCACCCTGAGACTACGTAGTTAATTCCAGGTCAGCCTGGGCCTGAGTGAGACCCTACCTCGAAAAACCAAAAAAAAAAAAAAAAAAATTGAGGAAAAAAAACAGTCACGTGAAAGAAACCAGACAGAAAAGGCCACATAGTGTATGAATCTATTTCTGTGTGAGCAAAAATGGTAGATTTATGGTTGCCAGAGGCTGGGGGAGGGAAGAACAGAGAGTGAGTGACTATTTCTGCTTGGGATCATGAAAATATCCCAAATCTTTTCTGGCAACAAATAACACATCTTTGTGGACATACTAAAACTCACTGAATCAGAAGCAAAAAAAAAAAAAAACCCAAATTCACATGAACTTAAAAAAAAAAAAACCCATAACTCGTAACATGGTGGCATGTGCCTTTAATTCCAGCACTCAGATGGCCTGAGGTAGGAGGATCACCATGAGTTCAAGGCCAGCCTGGGACTACAGAGTGAGTTCCAGGTCGGTTTGGGCTAGAGAGAGACCCTGCCTTGAAAACAACAACAACATCAAAATCAACTCTTATAACTTGAGCTGGAGAGACAGATTAGCAGTTAAAGGCACTTGGCTACAAAGCCTATCAGCTTAAGTTCAGTTCCCTAGTACACATGTAAAGCCAGATGCACAAAGTGGTGCATGTGTCTGAAGTTCATTTGCAATGGCAAGAGGCCCTGGTGTACCCATATCTCCCCTTACTTTCTCTCTCCCTCCCTCCCTCCCTCCCTCTCCCTTTCTCTCTCTTTCACATACACAAAAATATGTTTTTTTTTTTTTTTTTGGTTTTTCGAGGTAGGGTCTCACTCCGGACCAGGCTGACCTGGAATTAACTATGTAGTCTCAGGGTGGCCTCGAACTCACGGCGATCTTCCTACCTCTGCCTCCCAAGTGCTGGGATTAAAGGCATGCGCCACCATGCTCGGCTACAAAAATATTTAAAAAAAACCTCATAACTTGAAAAACAGTGTATATATAAACATATATATGTGTGTATGTGTGTGTGATAATATAATCCATGTATATATTTTCAAAGAATCACTTCTACAGTTACTAACATATATAGTCAAGTATAGTCTATCATACATAGTAATAGATAACAAAGTTACCAGTAGAAAAATAAAATCAGCCGGGCGTGGTGGCACATGCATTTAATCCCAGCACTTGGGAGGCAGAGGTAGGAGGATCGCCATGAGTTCGAGGCCACCCTGAGACTACTTAGTTAATTCCAGGTCAGGAGTGAGACCCTACCTCGAAAAAGCAAAAAAAAAAAAAAAATTAGAGGCTGGATATATAGCTCAGTAGTAGGATGCCTGGGATGTGCAAGATCCTAGGTTCAATCCCCAGCAAAACAAACAAATACAAATATATTATATATAAATATGATAAATATTTATATATAAATGGAAAAATAAAATCACCATTTTTACCTTTGTAATTTCTTTCAACAATTTTCGTTATTAAATTCTTACAGGGTCTCCTGGCAAGTAAAACAATGAAAATTGAATAATTTTTTTGAGAATAGGTCTTAGGTAGTCCAGGTTGGCCTCAAGCTTCCTGTGTTGTTGAAGCTAGCTTTCAACTCCTGATCCTCCTGTCTCACTTCCTATGTCCTGGCATTACAGGCATGAGATACCATGCCCGGCTCCTGAATTTTGTTTTTGCTTTAATTTATTTACTTCTGTGATAACAGCAATGAGTGCTAAAAGGGAAAATAAGAGAGAAAAATATCATAAGACACAATTAGCTTTATATTAGAGTTTCGAAATACATGGCTCAAGACTTTAAAATGTGTGCTTAAAGATTCTACATGGAGCTGGGCATGGTGACACATGCCTTTAATCCCAGTATTTGCAAGACAGAGGTAGGAGAATGGATTGCTGTGAGTTTGAGGCCATCCTAAGACTACATAGTGAATTACAGGTCAGCCTAGGCTACAGCAAAATCCTACCTCTAAAAAACAAAACCAAAAAACAAAACAAAACAAGTTTAACATGGAATCAATGAGAATTCCTTATTGGGGTTTTTTACTTCAAGTCACACAAGCATGAATTTGCCAGTAAGTGTAGAAGCAGGTGCTGGAGAGAAGATTAGAAGCTTTTTTTTTTTTTTTTTTTTTTGAGAGAAAGACACAGAGAGACAGAGAGGGAGAGGAAGACAGAGAAGGGGCGCACCAGCAGCCTCTCAGCCACTGGGAATGAACTCTAGGTGCGTGCGCCCCTTTGTGGGCAAGTGTGGCATTGCGTCCTTGGGTCACTTTGCATCTGGCTAAACATAGGACCTGGAAATTGGAACTGACGTTCTTAGGCTTGGCAGGCAGGCACCTAAACTGCTAAGCCATCTCTCCAGCCCAAGAAGCTTGATTTTAATTTTGTTTTGTTTTTGAGTTTCATGTATGTATATAACGTATTTTGGTCACATTCGCCACCCATTACCATCTTATCCCCCTTCCACTTATAATGAACTCCTTCTTCTCCCCAACTATTTCCTCTCTTTAGTGTCTTTTTTGGTGACTCACTGAGTTTAACTACAATTGATTGCATGAGCATAGGTGTGTGTGGAGGGTATTTACTGGATGGGCAACTTAACTAGTGGCTACACCACTGAAGAACATGAATCTCTGTGGTAGTCTGAATGTCAAATGTCCTTCATAGCTTCACGTGTTTGTTATTAAGCCCCATACTTAATCTACAGCTGGTGGCAATTCAGGGGCTTGAGTGTTGCTTGGGGTGGGCCTTGTTTGGGGTGTAAAATCTCAAGTCTCCCTTGCCAGAGCCAGCTTACACTTGCTACTACCTCCCAGTTGCTTCCTCCACCATGATAAAACTCGCCCTCAAAACTATAAGCCTGAAATAAATCCTTTCTTCCCTTATGTTGCTTCTGGTCAGCTATTTTGTCTCAGCAAGTAGAAATTAACTGCTACATTCCCCACCCTCAACAGCAATTCATTGCCAATAACTCATAAGCCCCTCCTCCATCTATAATGAAATGTTGACAGGTCCAATCTGGTGCAATTTTTGTGCAGGAAATCACAGTTGTTGTGAGCTCATAAATGCAATGGCCATGTTGTGTCCAGAAAACAGTGTTCCACAGCATTCTTCCCCATTATTTTGGCATTTAAATTCTTTCCACTCCCCTGGAAGCTTGATTTGAAACATGCTAAGTTGAAGATGCTTATTAGATATTCATGTAGAATTGTCAGATTGATTTTGATTTATGGGTCTAGGCTGCAGTAGGGTGACACAGGCCTGGGAAAAAGGGGAAAGCCATCAGTATGTTCTGTAAGCCATGGAATTAGATGAAACCACCAAGAAAAGAGTAGACACAGAAAGGGTCTGAGGATAGAAATGTGGGACATTCCAAAGCTCAAAGGTCAGGAAAGAGAGAGGAACTAGCAAATAACAAGGAAATAGAAGGGCCAGTGAGAGGGAAAAGCAGACAGAATGCAACTGGCAGTAAATCCTGAGAAAAAGTTCACAAGAAGGAAGTAAAAAAAAAATGGATGTGGGGTGCGGGCCTGAACTCTCCGTGCTCTTGAGACTGAAGCAGTGGGATTGCCTTGAGCTTGAGGCTAGCCTGAGTGCTGGGATTATAGACATGTGCCACCATGTCCAGTTTATGTGATGCTGGGGCTTGAACACAGCCTTGTGCATGCTAGACAAGCACTCTATAAATTGAGTTACATCCCTAGTACCTCATTTTAAAATTATGGATTTGCTAAAATGACTTAAGATAACCACTAAATGTCTAGAAACTTTCTGCTCAGCAATTTGTGAGACTTCACAAAGCTTCTGTGCAAAAGTCCACCTGATGAATAGAAGCAGAACTCCTCAGTTTGAAAAGACCAAAAGCTGTGTGGGACACCGATTGGATAAGTGTCTGGTCCTATTGTGGCCAGGGAAGGAAAATTGAAACTGGTTTTGTAGCTTTGTGACAGCCATCCTTCACAGAGGGGCATTTTAAGTGAAATCCATCAACGTGACTCAATACCTCATAGGCACTTTTGGAAATTTAGGCTTTTTGTTTTGGTCCACAAAGGTAGTTTTGGCAAATTACAATAACATTTGGTATCTTAGAAGCAGCTGCCGGAGAGCTATGTCTATGGTTATATCATTTCAAAAGTGATTACATTCCAAAGATTAAAAAGTAAAGTTTATGAATAATATTTTAATTTCTTTTGCATCTTTCCATGACTGTTTTAGATTTTAAAAATGTGTCATTACTTGGAAAGGATTAATGACTACCTGGAGTTACTCCTATTTCTCATTTTGAAAATAATATCTCCAATTTTTTTTTGTATGTGGAGTGTGGGGTGTGTGTGTGTGTGATGTGTGCACCCCATATACGTGAGTGTGGACACCAGAGAACATCAGATGTCCTTTCAAGGCTCGTCCCTGCTTCTTTCCTTGAGATAGGTTCTTTCTATCCACCCAGAGTTACTATCAGTGAGACCCAGTGATTCTTCAGTCTCTGCCTCCCACAGACTGGGAGCCATACTCAAAATTTTACATGGCTTCTGGGGGTTAAGTTAGTCGTCTCTGGCCCAGAAGGCCCTTGTTAAGGAACTAGTGCTTCTTACTGCTGAACTAGCCTAATTTTACTTTTTGACTGTCCCGCCTGTAGGGCATTCATGGTAACTTAAGAGTACATGATAGCTTGGATATTTTGTCAAAATTGACTATCCCCTAGGTCATATACATAGAACATGAAGATAGAAAGATCCTGTATGGTTTTGTTAAAAATAGTTCTGTTTATTTATTTGCAAGGAGAGACACAGACATACACAGAGTATGAATGGGCATGCCAGGGCCTCTAGCCTCTGCATACAAACTCCAGATACATGTGCCACTTTGTGCATCTGCCTTTCTATGGTTACTGGGGAACCGAACCCAGGTTGTTAGGCTTTGCAAGCAAGCTGCTGAACCATCTCTCCTGTATTTTTAAAAAATATTCATTTTTATTTATTTGAGATACAGAAATATATATATATATATATATATATATATATATATATAGAGAGAGAGAGAGAGAGAGAGAGAGAGAGAGAATGGGTGTGCCAGGGCCTCCAGCCACAAACTCCAGCAAACAAACTCCAGATGCATGCACCCCCTTGTGCATCTGGCCTACATGGGTCCTGGGGAGTTGAACCTGGGTCCTTTGGCTTTGCAGGCAAGCACCTTAACCACTAAGCCATCTCTCCAGACCTCTCCTGTATTTTATAGTAAGTGGTATTTGAAACTGTGTTTATATATTTATATTCCTCAAATTCATAAACATATAAGCATGTAAGTTTCCCTTAAAAAGCTACATGTTCTCAAAACCAAGTGTGGTAGGGCCTTACCTGGGAGGTAGAAGCAAGAGGATCAGGAGTTCAAGACCAACCTCAACCACACAGCAAGCTTGAGGCCAGTCTAGGATACATGATACTATCTAAAAAACGTTGCATATTCCCATATTTAAATTTTTAAGTCTTATTTATATTTTGAGGCAGGATCTCACTCTAGTTCAGGCTGATGTGAAACTCACCCTATAACCCAGGCTGGTCTTTACTCATGGTGATTCTCCTCCGTCAGCCTCCTGAGTGCTGGGATTACAGACCTGAGCCACCATGCCCAGTTTAGTATTTTATTTTTAAAATCACTTTTCCAGGGGTAGAAGGCGACTGGGGAGATGCCTCAGCAGTTAAAGATGCCTGTTTACAAAGCCTGTTGGTCAGGGTTCAATTCCCCAGCACCCACGTAAAGCCAGATGCAAACATGGTGCAAGCATCTGGTGTTTGTTTGCAGTGGCAAGAGGTAGGAGGATTGCTGTGCTCGAGGTCAGCCTGGACTACAGAGTGAGCATTAGGTCAGCCTGGGCTAGAGTGAGATCCTGCCTCAAAAAACAAAATCACTTCACAAAAAAGAGGGGTAGAGAGATGGCTCAGCAGTTGAGGAACCTGCCTGCAAAGCCTAATAACCCGGGTTTGATTCCCTAGTACCCATGTAAATCCAGATGCACAAGTTGACGCATGCATCTGAAGTTTGTCTGCAGCGGCTGGAGGCCCTGGTGTGGTCAATTCTGTCTGTATCTCTCTCTGCTTGCAGATAAATATTAAAAAACAAACAAACAAACAAACAAACAGATCACAGTGTCACAGAAAGGATTCAAGAAGGCTCTCCTGTGTTAAGAGAACTGGTGCCTGGCAAAGTGAAATATACATTCTGCATTTCTGACTATGCTTGGTAACCCAACATTTCTCTGGAAACCTAACTTTAAGTAATGCAAATACAATTATATGAGGTTGTCATTGGTTCTGACAGCTTGTTGTCAGGCTCTTTTGAAACCAAGATGCTACTTTTTATAATCTGCATACTTACAGTAAGTACCTCTGGGAGATATAAATATAATTTTAGTAAAATATTTTGCATTTACCAGGAGTTATAAATAGCCAAACAATCTGATCTAAAAGATGAATGCCCAGGCCAGGCCCAGCTCCAGCGAAGGCAGTGAAGTACTGCCAGCTGCAGGCTTCCTGCCCGACTTAGAAATGGTATCAGGGAATGAAAGGAACCTCTCATCACAGGAAGTACCCGAGGAAGAGACAAAGCTACGATTGTATCCAACTCTTATAAAAGTAAGAAGGACAAAGGAGAGTGACTGGGGAAAACCCATGAGAAAAACCCTCCTGCTTTCAGGTATAACTGATGTTGTTTAGACCTTAGGCAGTTGTGCTCAGTAACTGGCAAACAGGGTATAGGTTATACTTCTGCCGAAATTCTACACTTTAAAAAAAATTATTATGGGCCACAGTAGAGAATTCTGGATTGGGTCTATTGTGAAACATCCATTTGTAAAATTGCCGTGGGCTTTGTCAACTCTAACAATGCAGGGAGGCCACACTTTCTTTACTTTTTTTTTTTTTAACCAGATATGACATTTGGAGCACTGCAATGGCCACTTAACTGGTGTCTCTGCATCCATGCTTGCTTCCCTGCCCATCTGACTCATGAGAGCAGCCAGGGTGAGCTTCCTAAAGGGCACTCATGACTACAAATTCCTTAGCTTCAGTGACTTCCAATTATGTTTTAAAAAACAAAAGAGGGGGGCTGGAGAGATGGCTTAGGGGTTAAGGCGTTTGCCTACAAAGCCTAAGGACCCAGGTTCAATTCTCTAGGTCACATGTAAGTCAGATACACAAGGTGGTGCATGCATTTGGAGTTCGTCTGCAGTGGCTAGAGGTCCTGGTGCGCCCATTCTCTCTCTGTCTCAAATAAGAAAAAAAAATAGGGCTGGTGAAATGGCTTAGCAGTTAATGTATTTGCCTGCAAAGCCCTAGGACCCCAGTTTGATTCCCCAGGACCCAAGCCAGATGCACAAGGGGGCTCATGCTTTTGGAGTTTGTGTGCAGTGGCTAGAGATCCTGGTGCACCCATTCTCTTTGTCTGCCTCCTCTCTCTCTCTCTCAAATAAATAAATAAAATTTTTAAAAAGGGGCTGGGGGGATGACTTAGTTAAGGTGCTTACACGTGAAGCCTAAGGACCGATGTTCAGCTTTCCAGGTCTCACGTAAGCCAGACGCACAAGGTGACGCATGTGTGCAAGGTCACACATGCACACAAGGTGGTGTACGTGTCTCGATTGCAGCAGTGGAGGTTCTGACACACAAATTCTCTCTTGCTCCCTCTCTTGATCTCTCATAAAAAAGGCCAGTCTGTTGGGTTTCCCTAAATAAAAAGAGGGGCTGGAGATATGGCTTAGTGGTTAAGGCACCTGCTTGCCAAGCCTAAGAATACCTGTTCAATCTCCAGGTCCCGTGTTTAGCCAGAAGCAAAAGTGATGCAAGGGTGCAATGCTGCACTTGCCCACAGGGGCCGCACATGTCTGTAGTTCCTTCACAGTGGCTGAGAGGATGCTGGCACACCCATTCACTCTCTGCCTCTTCCTCTTTCTCTTTCAAATCATAAAAAAAGAGGGCTGGAGGGATAGCTTAGCAGAAGCCTAAGGACCCATGCTTGATTCCCCAGTACCCATGTAAGCCAGATGAACAAGGTGGCCCATATGTCTGGAGTTCATTTGCAGTGACTAGAGGCCCTGGCGTGCTCATTCTCTCTAAAATTAAAAAACAAAACAAAACAAAACAAAAAAACATTCCCAAAGTCCTTATCATGACCCCCAACTGCTTCGTGAACTGTTTGCCTCTTTTGCTTCATCCCTCATCCATACCCACCTCAGCTGTCCTTTGATTGTATCAGGCACTTCCCACTGTAGACTCTTCAAACTTGCTGTTTTTCCTATAAGGGTGATTTTATTTTTAAGTTTTATTTATTTGAGAGAGGGAGAAGGAGAGAGATTAGGCACACCAGTACCTTCAGCCACTACAAACAAACTTCAGTCGCATGTGCCACCTTGTGTATCTGGCTTACATGGGTCTTGGAGAATCTAAACTCAGTCCTTTGGCTTTGTAGCCAAGTGCCATAACTGCTAATCTATCTCTCTATCCCTAAAGGCAATTTTAAACTAGAATCTACCCCAACAGCTTATTTAAGGAAACTCTTCCTCCCTTTTGGGGAGTTAGGACATAGTATGTCAAAGAAAATATAGCTAGATAATATAATGCTATCTCACTGACCAAAAGAAAACAAAAGCCCACATTACTATTTCCCTATCTCTCGTTGCAAAACTGACAAAGCTGATGATATAAAATAAAGAAGTCAGCACACCATTTTATATCTTAAAGAGTAAGAGATTTTTCCATTTCAAGTGCTTTTATTTATCTGAGAATTTAAGTTTACAAATTCCAATAGAAATAAGAACAATCCATTCCTCTCCAACACAAAACCAAAATACCAACAATGACTTTGTTTTCATGTGCCGTGTGTGCTCTTTCACAACCTCAGACTAGTTTTAAAGATCATTCTAAGTCATATGAAACGTACTTTGTGAAGCTTAAGTTTTGGATGACTTTATGAGTTACTGTTTCAAGGACTAACATGTTACATCATAAAGAGCAGCCTGCACAGCCACAAGGAGAAAAGATATCAAAATGGAATTCAGTCTTGATGGCCTCAAGCTGATTTCTAAATGATCATCTGAAAACACAAATGTCTTATATCCCCTATGGGGAATTGTCTCAAGGAGATAAAGTATACATACTGACAGGCTGACAGACTCCAACGAAGGAAAACAGGAGAGTTGGGAGAGAAGAATGGGTGAAAATGTGTAAGTTTATAGATAATTCAGAATTAAGCTTTTTTTTCCTTTCCAGGAAGGGTCTTACTCTAGCCCAAGCTGACTGGAATTCACCGTGTAGCCCAGCCTGGCCTCGAATTCACAGCAATCCTCCTACCCCAGCCTCTAGAGTGCTGGGATTACAGGAGTGAGCCCCCACTCCCAGCTGAGAAGTACTCAGCTCTCAGAAGGCTGAGGCCAGTTATGAGTTTGAGGCCAGCCTGGGATATAGAGTGAATCCCAGTCTTAACCAAAAATCAAACCCAGCTAAAAACCAGAAAACAAAAAAACATATTATGGGTTTTTAAGGGAAAAAGTAGGTCACAATCACATAAAAGGCTTTTTGTGTTTAAACAAATACACAAATTGGTAAATACTAAAAAGTTCTCAAAAAGCAATTTTCTCTTCATTTAATAGTTAAGTAAATAAATGCTGACAGATTCAAAGGCTGAAAACTGCCATCGTTTTCATTTAGGCAGAATTAGAAATCCAAATGTAATGCCCATGCCCTTAAAATATGAACCTTCCTAACATTAGAGACATGTCATAAGACGTTATGAAGAACTTGTGCTAAGAAAAAAATACATAGGTCGTTTAGATCAGGAAGTTGACAGTAAGCCAAAGTGTAATTTATAGAATTTATAGCATAAGGTTTTGTGGACTACAAGAGACTTTTCAAGTGAGAAAATAAAGGGCAAAAGAATGAAGCCATACCCACCCAAAGTTAGAGCCCAAAGACACTTGGGTGTACTTACGAGTACTTAGAAGTACATTTTTGCAAAGACAGTATCAAGCCATTCTCAGACTGTGAATCTGGGTTTTGTTTTAGCAGGGTCTCCCTCTATATACCTACATTGGACTCACACTTGGATCGTCCTGCTACAGCATTCTCAGTGCTAAGATAACAGGGATGCATCACTATGCCTTTTTTTGAGACAGAGTGTCACTCTGCAGTCCAGATTAGCTTAGAACCCACACACATAGTCCAGGCTGACCTTGAACTCATGGTAATCCTTCTGCTTCAGCCTCCCTAGTGTTGAGATTACAGGGGCCAGTATGAGGTCCATTCTTATGGTCGTGTAGCCTGGGCAAGTCACTGCAACTGTGGGCTCAATTTCTCATCTGTAATGTCTCTAGAAAAACACTTGTTTCTTAGAGCTATAAAAAAAGGATTAGATGAGAGCCTATTATGGGTAGTTCTCAACTTTTGGGGCATCTTAAAATATACCAAGAAATGGCCAGAGTGAAGTTGTTGCCTGGGTTCCATCTCATAGGTTCAGATTCAATTGCTTGAGGCTTGGCTCTTGGCACCAGTTTCCAAGCTCCCCAGAAGACTCTAATACATGAGCAGCCATCCCTGAGAACCATAGGACTATTGCTATGGCACTGTTTCTCAAAATAGCCTGGAGGTTCACCTGGGGAGCCTGCCAAAATATACATTTGGATGAGCGAGCCTCAGGCCTGAGTCTACACTTTTTAAAAAAAAATTTTATTTATGTTATGGATTCACGTGTGTGAGTGCGGTGTGTGCATGCCACAATGTGCATGGAAGTCATAGGACAACTTGCTAGTCCACTTCATTTGAGATAGGGCTTCTCTCCATTTCACTGTTAATTTTTGGTTTGCTGTGCTTGCCATGAGCTTCTAGGAAATGCTCTCATCCTTGTCTTCCATCTCCCAGTCAGAGTACTGGGATTACAGAAGCCTGTTATGGCTTTGGGCTTTTTATGTAGAGTCTGGGATGTATTGAACTTGAGAACTCAGGTTTGAGTGGCAAGTGCTTTATCCATTGAGCTTTATCCCGAGCTAAGAGTCCACATTTTAAACAGGATTCCAGGGTATCAAGAGCTACTCTTATTCCTATTGAGTACAGCAGAATTCTGAATGGTCACAAAGCACAATGCAATAATCTTTTACTCTTTACCTACAAATAACTTTTAGTGATGTTGGCCTGCGCTTTGGCATACAACTCTCATTCCTTATTCTCAGAGCTGCATGGCGGCATATACCTATAATTCCAGTGCTCGGGAGGCTGAGGCAGGAAGATCACAAGTTTGAGGGCAGCCTTGACCATACAGTGGGAGCTTTTCTTAAAAACCAAACAGCAACAACAAAAAACACTACATGAAAGATTTTTAAAATAAGCACAAAAAAGTTACACCCATAAAGCATATGCTTTGAGTTGCGTTAAGGGAAAATTAATTTGCAAATTATAAGCACACCCAGTTGCTATGATACCACTGCTCTCCACACTCATTACAAATGACATAGGTCATTTGTTCATCTGGATTTGAATTCCGCACCCAACTTGGAAGGAAAAGTGTTCCTCTGGCAATTACAGTGACTTTGCAGTTGTATTTCTCACAGCGCTTGCACTTTATTTTATTTGTCTGTGTGCCATCAATCACATGGGGAAGGTAATGTTCCTGGATACTGGATTCGGTGTAGGAAGCTCTCAGCTGCTTCAGTGTCTGGCTTGCCATGTCCAGGACAGTCATTTCTGCAAATTCTTTGGCAGACATCGTCCCAGCAAGTAAGTTTTGTTGCAAATGAGAATTCTGGGGGTTCTTCAAATTGGCAACTTTGCTTCTGATACAAGTTTTATATTTTTTGATGTTGTTTGGATAAAGAGAAAAAATGTGTTCTTCAATTTCTCTTGCAAAATTTTGCCACAAATCTGCTTTGGTCAGGTCTGTGGAAGAACTACTTAAAGCTCTGTAAAGCAGGTCTATACATTTAGTTCTCACAGACATGGTGGGATCCTGCAACTCACTTGGTTTCTTGCTAGTGGATTCAGGGTTGCCAGCTCCCAAATGATCTTTGTTAAGTTCCATTTGAGTAGTGTTATTTTCAGACCCGACTGCTCCAGTGGGGTTTGCAGCATCTTGGGATGACAGCAGAGAAAGAGAACAACAGAGGCCTAAGATCTCATCCTGGCTTGGGGCCTGAGAAAGTCCTACATTCTCTTCTTTATTAGCACTCACAGGGAATAATTTAGGGCTGTCCCTTGGTTTGAAGTGTGTACTCATATAAAAAGCTCTCCACTTTGCCAGCAAACACTTGGCTTTCTTTTTCAAAGAGACTGAGGGGCAGTTTTTGAGGACTCTGTACACAGCTCTGACCACATCCGTCTCCTGGAGATGCTCCTTAGTCACATAAATCATTTCTAGCTCACTAAGATGTTTGCCAAGATCCTCAAAATACCTTTTAGACATGAGCTGCTCAATCTGGAAAGCTCTGGCAGCAATCTGGTTTTTGTCAGACATCTTTACAGCTGCAAAAAAAAAAAAAAAGAACATTGAATTTTCTTTTCTTTTAAATATATTTTATTTATTTATTTGACAGAAAGAAAGAGAGGAAAGAGAGAGGGAGAGAATGGTGCACCAGGGCTTCCAGCCACTGCAAACGAACTCCAGACACATGTGCCCCCTTGTGCATCTGGCTTATGTGGGTCCTGGGGAATCGAACCGGGGTCCCTTGGCTTTGCAGGCAAATGCCCTACCCACTAAGCTATCTTTTCCAGCCCATGAATTTTCTTAAGTCTCACTTTTGCTAGTCACAGCTCCTTCATAGTGAACTAGCACTTTCTGGCAGTTACCTATGTAATGTTTTCAGAAGGAGTAAGGTATAAACAGGTGTGGAATGTTAGATAACATGGTTTGCTTTACTTTCAAGAGTTTTATTTTCAATAGCTGAAGGAAAGGAATGGCACTGAACAATTTCAGCATAACATTAAGAGGCTTGCTAGAGGATCAGCTGTAACTCTCTCTACCTCCAACATTACAAATCAATATCCTTCTGGATCAAGAGTGGTCAGTTCATTTGTGCAGAATTTGATGATCATGTTAGGGCTAAAATCATGCTCACATCAGTATCAATAGGGTAATGATGAGCAATACTGGGATATTTTCACCCTTATATTCAGCTATGTAACTGAAATATTTAATGTTTACAATCTGTAATAATTTTATTTGTAAGCAGGAAAGAGAGAGAGAGAAAGGGGGAATGGCATGCCAGGGCCCCTTGCACTGCTTTGTGCATCTGGCTTTATGTGGGTATTGGGGAATTGAACCCAGGCTGTTAGACTTTGCCAGCAATTGCTTTTAATCTCTGAGCAATCTCTCCAACCCAAAGTGGTACTTTTCTGAATATAAAAATAAGAGTTACAACAAAAGGGGGGTGTTAATATCTGAAGCAAATTAAAGCAATTGTGAGATGTCAGAGGTAGCAAAGCATCTGGAGCTAGGTCTGGCAGACCACTAAAGTCAATAGAATGCACTGTGCTGCCCTCTGAGCTGACAGAAAAACAGGGTTATCATCCAGATGATTCATTACATTGGCATAACTAGTCCCTGTACAGTTTGGCTTCATTAACTTAAAAAAAAAAAGAAAACTCTTTTTTTTTTTTTTTGAGGTAGAGTCTCGTTCTAGCCTAGGGTGACCTGGAATTCACTATGTAGTCTCAGGGTGGCCTCGAACTCACAGCAATCCTCCAACCTGTGCCTTGCAAGTGCTGGGATTAAAGGTGTACGCCACCATGCCTAAAAAAGTTTTTATGAAAAATTATTTGAGAGAGAAAGAGGGTGTGTGTATGTGTGTGTATGTGTGTGCTAGGGCTTCCTACCACTGCAAACTCCAGATGTATGCACCACTTAGTGCATCTGGTTTTATGTGGGTAATTGGGAATCAAACTTGGATCCTTAGGCTTTGCAAGCAAGTGCCTTAACTGCTGAGCCAGCTTTCCAGCCCTTAAAAGGATTGTGCAGTGGTTAGGGAACTTGCCTGCAAAGCCTAAGGACCCATGTTTGACTCTCCAGGTCCCATGTGAGTCACATGCAAGATGACACAGTGTGCAAGGTTGCATATGCTTACTAGGTGGTACACACATCTGGAGTTCAATTATAGTATCTAGAGTCCCTGGTGTGCCAATTTTCTCTCTCTCCCACTCTCACTTACAGTCTGTTGGGCTTGGTTCAAAAAAAAAAAAAATTTTAAGTGTAAAGAGGAACCTTGCCTACATGAAACCCTTGGGTTTATATTTGTCTATCTGGTCTGTGAACATGAATATTTTTTACAAAAACTGTTTATGAGCATATATAGAATTGGGACACACACACAAAAAATATTTTTCAAAATGGGCCATGGAACTAACAGAGTTCTCAAAAGAAAAAAAAATTAGGGGCCAATAAATATATTTTTTTTAATGTTCAACATCCTCAGCCATCAGAGGAATGCAAATTAAAATCATGTTGAGATTCTACCTCACTTATTGGAATGGAATAAAAGGTATTCTGAGGTTGAAAAAAATCTCTCCCAAAGAGATTTTTCACATAATGTAGTTTAACATAAGGACTTGTAGGGTTGTTTGTCCAGCTAATTGAAATGCACATAATAATAACTATGACCTTAGGTAAGAACTTGCTTTTCCTCCATTGCCACCTGCATACACATGAGTGCCTGTACCTGTCATGTTTCTGCCCAACAGTCATTAGAAAAACAACCTAATTTTGTGCGTGTTTCTTTTTCTTGAGACCCTCAAACTTCCAAGGTGAATAATTACAAAATCAAATATTATTTCTCCACACCTGATTTTTCCTAGAGCCATACATACCTCCCATTGGGAACTAAGAAATAGGGTGTACTGTGTTTTCTTAGTTGCATTATTTAACTTTTGTGAGACTAGCAAAAGAAGTAGAAGGAAACCTAAGTACCAGCATTACTGTTAAAAATTAATGTAAAATCCACTTTTCATAAAGTGTTATCTTTCTTAAACATGCTGTCAGGAAGCAATTTAAAAAAAAAAAACTATCTGAAAGTTCATACTGGTCTAGCTAGTTAATGAATAAGTATTCAAGTAATACCAAGAGAAGGGCTGTGTTCCTGAAACCAACCTGTGCTAGAGCCCACAGATCGGCTCAGCCTTGTGCTCTGCATGGGTGATCTGCAGATCCCAACCAAGATACTCAAGGTTGCCAAATCACAACTCAAGAAGTTCGGCTGCTGCTGTTAATTGTTTCTTATAAGTTTCTGAGGGTAAAATAGAGAAACATATTAGCCTTACTGAGAATGCTTTAAGTAACATGTTTAGCCCCCATTAACACAAGTTGCTTCTGAGTTTCTCAGTCCCTTTTTAATTTGAGAGAGAGAGAGAGAGAGAGAGAGAGAGAGAGAGAGGGAGAGAATTGGATGCAAGGGCCTCAGCCACTGCAATCAAACTCCAGATGTTTGCACCACCTAGTGGGCATGTGCAACCTTGCGCTTGCCTCACCTTTGTGCATCTGGCTTATGTGGGATCTGGAGAGAGTAGAACATGGGTTCTTAGGCTTCACAGGCAAGCGCCTTAACCACTAAGCCATCTCTCCAGCCCCTCAGTCCCTTTTGAGACTGCTACTGACTCTTCTTCCTTATCTGAAGGTGGCTTCAGGTTCCCTGGCCTGTGAAGGTGCCACAGCCAATGGTAAAGCACTTTGAAGAGCACTGTGTGACAGTGTGAGTGTCATGCTCAAGGGCCTTACCTTGATTTCCTCACCATGGTGACTTTTGTTTGGAACTGTAATAAATTATGAACTGCATGGTTTTAAGATAATTATATTGATCAGCTGCCCCTGAACAAAAGCCATACCTCTCTTGATTAAAAAAAAATTGTTGCATCTTTGTAGCAATATCATTATATTTTATGCCTGCTTTTGATTTAAAAATTAAATAAACTAAAAAAAATCAAGTGACACAAATGCTTGTGAGGGTGTGGAGGAAAAGAAGCCCTTATTCACTATTGGAGAGAGTGTAAACTGGTACAGACATTAGGGAAATCAGTGTAGAGGTTACTCAAAAAAGTTAAAAATAGATCTACCATATGATCCAGTTATACCATATATCCATATTATTGGGTATATATCCTAACGACTCTAATTTTACTATAGAAATATCTGCTCATCTATGCTTATTACTGTTTTATTTACAATAGCTATGAAATGGAATCAACCTGGATGTCCATCAATTGAATGGATAATGAGGTTGGAGAACATACACATATATATATACAAACACATACACAATGGAATTTTAGTCAGCTATAAAAAAATGAAGTTTTGCCAGGTGTGGTGACACACACCTTTAATCCCAGCACTTGGGAGGCAGAGGTAGAGGGATTGCCATGAGTTTGAGGCCACCCTGAGACTACATAGTGATTTCCAGGTCAGCCTGAGCTAGAGTGAGATCCTATCTCGAAAAACCAAAAAAAAAAAAAAAAAAGGAAGAAGTAGTTCTGAAATTTGCAGAAAAATGGATGCACCTAGAAAATATTATACTGAGGTAATCCAGGTAAAGAAAGACAAATGCCACAGGTTCTCTCTCAATGTAGAGCCTAGCATTGAATTTTTAGATTTGTATGTAAGTTGGAGTAGGAGTCAGTAGTAGAGGCAAGGAAGCTAGAAAGGGGCCATGAAGGGGGAAGAGGCAGGAGGGCTTAAGGGCCAGGGATAGCAGATATGTAAGTAGAGGGACAAAATACTGGGAATGAAAAGACCTAAGAGGGATCAGGGAAGGGGGATGGAAGAGACATTAAGAGGAAGTTTAGCCCAAACTAAATATAATATGAAAAAGCCATATGGACACCTATGTCTTTGTCAGATAATTTAAAAATATAATTTAAGCCATAGGAAAATCCCATTGCCAGTGGTGGGAAACGTCCCAGTGAGTTGTTGGTCTGGGAGGTCCATGAGGCCCCCAAAACAATATAGGCTAATGCTTACTAGAATGTAAAACCTTATTGCCAAAGACACCACATGCTGCAGAACACTGCGAAATAAAGCTGGAACTTAGCTGGAAGCCTCCTCCCTGCTGGCTATCTGTCATAGTGCTGGAAAGTGCTATGTAGATTGCTGGGGGAAAAATCATCAAGAGTCTTAACCAGCAGCAGACCCCGAGAACTATACAACCAGCCAGCCAGGCAAGATGAGCCCAGCAAGGTGAGTGGCCTAACTATTAGGGAGTAACCAAATTGCTTGCTGGTTGAATTTGAGAGGCCTGTTCTACAGGAAGAAATTCATGCCTGGTACCGACAAACTAGTCAAAAGCCTATGCTTAAAAAGTCGTAGGGCCTAGAGGGGAATGCAGAACTATTGTTTGGCTAAATGGATATGTTGTACCTATCAAATTGCCCTCTAAACACTGATATTTATGCTCATAGAACAATGCTGCTCTCACTTCTGATCAGAGAAGCTTCTTTTGGCAGATGATGGTGACTACTGAGGAGACTCAAAACTCATCAAAGTGCTGAGAAGTGACAGTTAAACACTCAGCATTGAGCCGGGCGTGGTGGCGCATGCCTTTAATCCCAGCACTTGGGGGGGGGGGCAGAGGTAGGAGGATCCCTGTGAGTTCGAGGCTACCCTGAGACTACATTGTGAATTCCAGGTCAGCCTGAGCTACAGTGAGACCCTACCTCGCAAAACAAAAATAAAATAAAATAAAATGAACTCAGCATTGAGACATCTCTGTCATACCCACCAAGGCTCAGAGAATGTTGCAGACAAGGTGGTGGAAAGACTGTAAGTGTCAGAGGATGGGGAGGAGTGCTTTGGGATGTTATATTCTGAACACAAGGTGGCCACTGCTCACAGACCTCATAGCTGTGGTTACCTGCACAATATTGGACCTAACTGCTTGTGGTCATGGATGATGAAGGAAGGCCAAAAAAGAGAAAGATATATCCCTGGGCATGGTGGTGCATGCCTTATATCCCTGCACTCGGGAGGCAGAGGTAGGAGGATCACTGTGAGTTTGAGGCCAGGCTGAGGCTACCTAGTGAATTCCAGGTCAGCCTGAGCTAGAGCAAGACCCTACCTTGAAAAATTTATGCATCCACAAACCAACAGGTAATCTTCTTCCCTGTATTATTTTCATTTGCCCAGTTATACCTCAATGTTGCAGCTGCCCTGTGACACCCAACAGTGCCTTGATCATATGCTGCGCACTGACCTACAGGAGACCTGAGAATGCTTCTCTTACTGCATTTGACTCAGGGCCTCCTTGTGGTCTTTCTTATCGTGTCCTCACCCCTAATGTAAACATGTGTGATGCTTCTTGCCTGTAGTAGGTAGCATGAAGAATTTAACTGGTTATTCTTGAATTTCTTTTCACAATAAACCAATTTTTATAATATTCAAATTAAAAAAAAAAACAAAAAAGAGAGAAACATATCAAAATAGAAGTAAGTTTGGTTGGAGGGAAGAAGGGGTTCAATGGAAGGGGTATGCCTGCAAGAGTGATAAGATGGGATTATGATCAAAATACATTATGTACCTATGAAATTGGTATGGGGAAATAGATTAACCTACTGCTATCTTCCCTCTGGAAGGAGACTCTGCCAGTTAGAGGTTGCTGCAGCTTTGCCTGCAGAGGAATATTCACGATTTCCTTAGACATCGATCACTTTTAAAGGAATCCATCTCCCCTCAAACAATGTCGCAAAATATGAAGAAGGAAGGACCCTTGGACACTACTATGAGGATCTCACAACTGTTTCCCTGTGGATAACTCAATGACGACAAGAATCAGAGTCTGCAATTTTACCCCATGGGGGAGCATCCATGTACAAAATCTTGGGCAGCTCTTTTTGTTTTTGTTATTTTAAGAATCAGTTTAATAGTCAGCCAGTGGGCCACCAGTTTAGGATCATCAGGCATATTTCCTAATTACTGAGAACTCACACTTAGATAATTCTTTTCTCTTTTAATTTTTTTTGTTTCTGTTTTTGTTTTTTGAGGTACGGTCTTGCTCTAGCTCAGACTGACCTGGAATTCACTATGTAGTCTCAGGGTGGCCTCGAACTCTTGGTGGTCCTCCTACCTCTGCCTCCTGAGTGCTGGGATTAAAGGCGTGCGCCATCATGCCCGGCTATTTTTTTTTTTTTTGAAGTAGGATTTCACTGTAGCCCAGGCTGACCTGGAATTCACTATGTAGTCTCAAGGTGGCCTCGAACTCACAGCTATCCTCCATACCTCAGCCTCCTGGAGTGCTGGGATTAAAGGCATGTGCCACCATGCCGGGCTCTCTTTCCCCCTTTTAAAATTCACTTTTAAAGTCCAAAGCCAGAAAGAGGTCTTCCTAAGAATCAAAGACTCAATAAGTAAATAACAAGGTAGCATAGTTAAAAGGAATACCTTCGACTGCTGAAGGTTTCTGTGAAGTGCCTGCTTCAGATTTTAGGGAGGTCAAGCAGTCATGTCACAATGACAAGGTCACACACTGCTCAGTATACTTGCACCCAGACTCAATGGCTGGAGTTTCCCCACAAAGAAGCATCGGTTCATTCTGGTTGGTTACAATCTCTTTTTTACTGCTTTCACCTGATGCACAGCACTTTTTTTTTTATAGGCTTCAGCAAGGTATTCCCTTATTTTCCTGCTTAAAGTCCTTTAGAGGTTGCCTTCCACTCTCAGGATGGAGCACAGACTCCTTGGCCAATACATGAAAAACATCCCTCCAACGTCCACCCTCTGCCTTGACTACTCTGACCAGAACAACATGGCCCATTTCACAGCTGTGTGCTTTTCCCTATCAGCTTCCTGAACCTGTCGTTCCACAGGTTCAGGTGGTTGCCCACCCCTCCCCCAGCTGCAGATTAGAATCACCTGGAGGAAATGAGGCAAAAACTAAAGCAAATGCCAGGACCTCACCTCACATAGAATGGAGTCTCTGAGGGTAGGGCCTGGATATTTTTTTCACTTTTACAGGCAATTCGGATTTAAACCACACACAGGCACAACACTTATAAGCTACCATTAGCTCCAAAGACAGCTGCAGTCCTGCTCCTGGGGCCAAATGCACAGAAATTCTCTCAGTTCAGACTTTGCTAGCTCAATCTTATTAAATGAGAAAATATTAAAAACACTTCTTGTACCCTTCAAGCGAGAACCTCTGCATTACAGCTAGTGATTGTAATGTTGTGTCACGATGTATACAATTGCTGAAATTGACTCCCTTACCTCTTAACAGTGGAAGACAATGTCCATTTATTGGGCAAGTCTACATGCCATCCACCCTTATGCCATCTCAATCTGCACAGAAAGTCTGAGGTATGGAGTCCATCTTGCAAATGAAAAAAAACCTGTGAAAAGAATCAAATAAATACATACTGGATTTTGCTTTGATTTATTACAAGGTCTCATGTAGCTCAGGCTGGCTGAGGATGATCCTCCAGAGGCTAGGGTTACAGGTGTACCCCATCATGCCTGAGTGCTTGGGAATCAAACCCAGGGCTTTGCTTATGCTAAACAAGTACTCTGCCCACTGAGCTACATGTCAAGCTCCTTTAAGTGTTTTTTTTTCCCACGACATTTACATTTAGAAAACATTTTTATTTGCCTCTCTCACAAAACTGAAAGAACCACATCTATTTTGCTTATTTGAATGAATATGCCAGATAAACAAACACCTTGCTCAGTATTCTTTTAGCTGGGTGCAGCGGTGCACACCTTTGATCCCAGCCTTAGGGAGACTGAGGTAGGAGGATCACTGTGAATTCAAAGCCAGTGTGAACTGCAGAGTGAGTTCCAGGTCAGCCTGGACTAGACTAAAACGCTGCCTCAAAAAAATAAAGAGAAATATTTACTTTTGTTAAGTAATGCTCTCTCTTCTCTGTTTGTGAGCTGCATTTCTTGTCACTATAGACCACTTTGCTTGTACACATTGCGCCTAGGTCTAGTGCCCCTCAACTTCTTTCCCGGAAGACCAAATCAATCTCCATTGTAGTTAAAATAATCATTTAAAAATCCTACATCATGAGACTAGAAAGTGGCTCAGGAGAGGGGCTAAAAAAATCTTAAGGTGGGGGTGGGAGGATAATGGAATACAGATAACAAGAAAGCAAACGGGTGGACTATCTAGGGAAAAAGAAGGGGACCAGCCAGAGGGGTCAGGGGACACAGGAGAGGGCAGTGTTGGGATGGAGATGAATTAGAACAAAGTATAATGACACATATGTATGAAAATGCCTTAATGAAACATGTTGGGCCCTGCCCGGTGTGAAGCCTAGTGGTTAGCCCAGCCAGTTTGTACTTGGCCTACTCCCGGTGAGGCCTAGTCGAACTTCCGGAGCCTGAGTAGAGTTTTGCGACCTGTCCTTGGAGTGACTCAGCACCTAAGCTGAAACTGCCTCCGCCCAGCTACCGCTGACGTGGTGAAATACTATTGGCCCTTACACCTTTCTCTCATCCTTTTTCCCACCCTCAAAATATATAAACACCTTCCCATGACAATAAACTTAGAGATTTCCGCCAGACGGACTCCCAGCTCAATGTGGCTTTTTTTTTTCTCCCGGTGTTTTGGGGGGGGGAGGGGTTTGAGCTGCCGACACCCGCCTTCCCACTATGCCTCGAGAGAAGCGCCTGGCCCGACTCTCTCTCTCTTCCAATCTACCTGCCGGTGGTGAAGGAAAAGAACCGGCAGGAACCCATTACTGTGTATGCTAATTAAAAAAATTTAAAACAGGGCTGGAGAGATGGCTTAGCAGTTAAGGCACTTGCCTGTAAAGCCTAAGGACCAGGTTTGATTCCCCAGAACTCACGTAAGCCAGATGCACATGGTGGAACATGTATCTGGAGTTCGTTTGCAATGGCTGCAGGCCCTGGCACATCCATTCTCTCTCTCTAAAAAATATATGAGAACAAAATATAAAAGAAATTATTTTAAAAAAGGATTGAGGATTTAACTCAGTGGATGAGCACTGGGTTCAGGCCTCAGCACCAAGAAAAAAAAAAACCACAAAACAAAAAATAAAAATAAAAAATATTGCCTAGAGAGATGGCTCAGTGGTTAAATGCACTTCCTACACAAGAATGAGATAGAAATCTCCAGAACCCATGTAAACATCTGTGTGTGGCCACATACATCTGTAACCCCAGTCCTGTGGGGAGCAGAGACCAGACAAACACAGCTCCAGAAACATGCAGGGGAGTGATGGAGAGGGAAATTGCCATTCTTCCCTGGCTGCAGCAGGTAAGCACATGGGGTGCCCCATCAGCATAAATACATATATACACTTACACACACCACACACAATACTACATCACACATACTATGCATGCATGAAAAAAAAAGCCCATTCAGCTTGGGGTGGTGGCTTATATCTGTGATCCCAAGCATTTGATATGCTGAAGCAGGAGGATCTTCACGAGTTAGAGGTCAGCCTGGGCTACAGTAAAATGGTGCATAAAAAAAAAGTCCTAGAGCGAAGAGAACCATGGTGTCCACAGTTGGCTAATTAAGTAGGTCTGTCTGAGAAAGCAAGTCTTTTGGATAAGGAAGCACAAGAAGGTATAGTTCCCAGAAGTGAGAGGGTGGGGTGTTAAGCAAGTTGACTAAGTTTGTTGACCACGTTGGGCTGACATTTCCTCCTATACAAAATGGGGGAACTCTGCAATCCTAAAGAGTAATATGAAAATTAAATAACATAGTCTTTACAAAGTGTTTGACAACTGCATGGGTTTACAATTGAAAGGTCAAGGGGATTAGACCTGGGGCCTTTGTACATGCTGAAGTGCACTACTAAGTTATATGCCTAGCCCTAGGTTTAACATTTTTCCTAAGTGTAGTGGCTCATTTGTAATCCCAGCACTGAAGAAGTTAAGGCAAGAGGATAATGGGCCAGCATTGTCTACATAGTGAGACGCTGGTTCAAAACTCACTAAAATTAAAAAAATAGATTAAAGGGCTGGAGGAATGGCTTAGTGGTGAAGGCACGTGCCTGTAAAACCAAAGGACCCAGGTTCGATTCCCCAGGATCCACATAAGCCAGCTGCATAAAGTGGTGCATGCGTCTGGAGTTCATTTGCAGTGGCTGAAGGCCCTAGAGCACCCATTCTCTGCCTGCCTGTCTATCTATTTACCTCTCTCTCTCAAATAAATAAAAGTTAAAAATATATTTTTAAAAAGATTTAAAAAAATTATTTACATGGTAAGTGTTGTTCCAGGGCAAAGGGCTCAGCAAACACTACCTGTAAATGGACAGACAGTAAATATTTTAGACTCTGAGATGCACAATTACTCAACTCTGATACTCTTGTCACTGGAACAGCAGACAGAAAATACTTTAAGGGACATGACTTGATTTAGATAAAACTTCTTTACAAAAACAGACAGGATTGGCCACAGGCCATAGTTTGTTGACAGAGCAGTGCTGTCCCACAGAAAAGACAATTCAAGCCCACCAATATAAGTTAAACTTTTCTAATAAAAAGCCACATGGAAATAGGTGCAATTACAATACTTTTATTTATTCCAGTGATCAAAAACTTTTTTGTTTTCACTTGGTCCTTGAGAATCAAATCCAGTTTTCCCCTCCCATATTGTCCTTTCAACATGTAACTGATATAAAGCAAGCAAGTATTTTAATTCTTTTTTTAGACCAATTTTGAAAAATAGGCTGTGCTTTACACTTACAGCACACCCCAATTCAGATCCGTCAAAATTCTAAGTGGTGGGCAGGAGCCATGGCTTAGGGGCTAAGGCGCTGTGAGGCATAAGGACCCAGTTTCAATTCCCCAGTACACACGTAAGCCAGATGAACAAGGTGGCACAAACATCTGGAGTTCGTTTGCAATGACTGCAGGCCCCGGCACACCCATTTCTCTCTCTTTAGCTGCTTCTCCCCCCCCCCCCTCAAATAAATATTTTAAAGAAATTCTAACTGGCTAAGGTGAATTTTGGCACTTGTAGTTAAGTTCTAGAACATACTGTTATATGGATAATGCTTTGCACACCTATCTCTCTACTGCATGCATAAACACACACACTATACATTTATGTATATATGCACATGCATACATGAAGCTTTTACAGTGACATCGAGTACGTGTTAATTTTTTGCCTAAATGTATATAAAAACTTGTAAGGCCAGGCTTGGTGGTGCACATATTTAATCCTAGCACTCTGGCAGAGGTAGGAGGATCACAATGAGTTCGAGGCCACCCTGAGACTACATAGTGAATGTCAGGTCAGCCTGGACTAGAGCAAGACCCTACCTTAGGGAAAAAACCAAACAAAAAAACCTTGTAAGTATGAATTAACATTACATATGGGTAAGGGGCACACATCTGCACTAAAATAGCCTTAAGCCCTAAGCAAAACCACAGCAAAGCTCAGGAAAACGTTCCAGAAAGCTTAGGCAACCAATCAGCAGTAACCCAGCTGTGTCGACTTTTACAGCTCTTTAACACCTAAAGGGAAAACTGAACTTTTTAGCCCTATACACAGAACCACTTCGTCTACAGAAATGGCAAACTTTGGCAGGTGCGACGCAGTTTGTGACCCGCCACGTCCTACTCCGCCAGAGCTCTTTTGCGGAGGAGGGATTCAAGGAAAGGGACGGCGGCGGGAACCGGTCGGTCTGATACTGGTTGGGGTTCCGGTGGGTGGGATCGAGTACTAAGGAGAGCGTGAAGCCTGCGGCCTACCCGAGAGCAATGACAGCCCGAGGGTTCGGCCCACCCCGGCGACCACAGCTGGACAGCGAGCACCTTAGCGCCTCTCAGGCCCAGGGGCCACCGGAGAGCCTCGGCGAGCTTCCACAGGAAACGAAAGGCCGCCCTTCCGCCCGGCTGAGATGACCGGCAAAGTCTGAGGGCGGGAGGGGCGGGCGGAGGCTTGCGGAAAAGCGCAGGCGCAGACCCGGCGTCCTCCGCGCCGCTACTAATTCCCAGTTTCCAGGGCTGGATGACGTAGGCTCAACGGGCGTAGAACCCGGCGCCGGCGCCGGCGCCGGAGCGAGCGCGTGCGCGTGCGGGAGGTGGCGCCTGCGCAGAGTGATCCGAAGCGGTGGGGCTGTCTCTGTTGTTCCCTGAAGGAGGAGCTATGACGGATGCGCGTGAACCCTAACTCAAAGTAATTCGGCTACTGTTTTTCAGCAGCTAAGTTTGTTAACTGCTTCCCAACTTACTCTTTTTATGTTCTATCAAGACAACTGGCCGTAGTGGAGCTTGTTGCTGGGCAAACGTTGAAAAGAATGCAGGCAGGAGGACCCAGAGTTCACCTAGCCTTTCATTGATACATTTTGTTTTTAATTTTTAAATTAATATTATTATTTTATTTATTTTTGGAGAGAGACACAGACAGAGAGGGAGGAGACAGATAAGAGATGGGCGCGCCAGCAGTCTCTCAGCTGCTGTGAACAAAATCCAGATGCGTGCGCCCCCTTGTGGGCAAGTGCGGCATTGCGCCCTTGCCTCATTTTGCATCTGGCTAAACGTGGGACCTGGAGATTTGAACCAGCGTTCTTAGGCTTAGGAGGCAGGTGCCTTAACCGCTAAGCCATCTCTCCAGCCCTTGATTGATACATTTTTTTTTTTTTTTTTGGTTTTTCGAGGTAGGGTCTCACTCTGGCCCAGGCTGACCTGGAATTAACTATGTAGTCTCAGGGTGGCCTTGAACTCACGGCGATCCTCCTACCTCTGCCTCCCGAGTGCTGGGATTAAAGGCGTGCGCCACCACGCCCAGATAAATTGATACATTTTTAAAAAGAATGCATGGTGGTTCCCGACTGTTATCTCAGCACTAGAAAGGCACAGGCCTATAGTTAGTTCTAACCCAGGTAGGGCTGCATATTGAGAGCCAACCCCCGCAAAAGAAAAAGTTGATGTTGTAAACTATAGACATACTTGTGAATGATTCGCCTAATAATTACTAGTCCAAAAAGTATTCATTGCACAGTAGCATGCATCAGAGGAATAATAGTAGTAAACAAGGTGTAATCTTAGCTTCCCGCCTGGGCTTATTGTTTGCTTGCAAAGATTCACGAAAATTACAGTGATGATTGAATTAGACAATGTAGCACTCTCCTTTCCTGACTTTACTCCAAAATAATTTGGGGATGTGCAATCATTTCTGTGGCTTGCATGTTTTGTTTCTGTCAGTATTACGGAATGATTACAAATGAGTCTTGGTTTTTGTTGTTGTTGTTGTTGTTTTCTTGAGTAAGAATCTCTTTAGCCCAGGCTGGCATGGAACTCACTAATAGCCCAGCCTGGGAGCAATCCTGCCCTCCAAATGCTAGGATTGCAGGTGTGTGCTGTCATGCTCAGCCAGGATTCTTGTTTTTGTAATGCTCCACCACTGTCAGAAAGTAGCCTTGTCTGAGGCTGCTTTTCCTTCTGTCTTTTTAACTATTGCAGGGATAAGAGTTACTCTTGTAGATGTAAATGCAGTTTCACTTATGAGTTACATATTGATTTTATTTTTACTTTTTTCAAAGGGAATAAAGGTTTATTTTAGAGCCAAAGGTGAGAGATCATGGATGGCCTGGTTACTCAAAATGTTCTGTTTTTAAAAATATTTTATTTATTTGAAAGAAAGAAAGAGGCAGATGGAGAGAGAGAATGAGCACACCAGTGCCTCTAGCCACTGCTAATGGACTCCAGATGCATGTGCTACCTTGTGCATCTGATTTACATGGGCACTGAAGATTCAAACCTGGGTCCTTAGGCTTTGCAGGCAAGGGCCTTAACCTCTAAACCATCTCTCCAGCTCTCTGTTTTATTTTAAAATTATGTTTTCTGAGTTAATTCCTTTTAAAAATTATTTATTAGAGGGAGAGAAAATATGGAAAGACCAGAGCCTCTTGCCACTGCTATCTTCACATGCATATACCATGCACATCTGGCTTCACATGGGTACTGGGGAAGTGAACCTGCCTGGCAGGCTTTGTAAACAAGTACCTTTAACCACTGAGCCATCTCCCCAGTCCCCATGTGCTCAGCCCAAATTTAATTTTTTTTTTTTGAGACTAGGTCTCATATAGCTCAGGCTAACCTTGACATCTTGTAGCTGAGGCTGGCCTTGAATTCTGATCCTCTTGCCTGTACGTGATCAGTGTTGGGGTTACAGGTGTGTATTATCACACTGGCAAGGATTATATGTGGTTAAAGAAAATTTAAAAATAATTAAAGAGAAGAAAACCTATATAGTGACATTTATTAAAGCATGATAAGACTTTCTTCAGTTCTTCATGATATTATTGATACATACAGGGACCATAGCAGCTAGATCTTCCAGTTGTGGAGAAGGGGGCAGATAACTCGGCTCTAAACGTAGCTCAGTTCAGTGCTTGCATAGCCTGTGCAAGGCCTTAGAATGGAGAGCTCCACAACAAGAATCTCTGGCCTTAAACAGAGACCTAAGAGGATACTTTCTTTGTGATCAGATCTGTAGCATTCAATTCTTTACCTAACAACTGTACTGGGCTGGAAGAATAGCTAAGTAGAGTGCTTACTGCACCTGTGAGAGCCCTCCCCCCGGTTCAATCCCCACCACCACACAAAACCAAAAAAACTAAACCAAGCCAAACAACTATGAAAAACTTAATCTGAACAGTTAGTCTAAAAAAAAAAAGTGACTTCAAGTGCTGTCAGTAGGGTTGTAAGGAATGTTATAACCTATTTTTCATCCTCCCACTGTACTTAGGAGGGGAAAAAGACATTAATCAAAATTCTGAAGACCATGGACTAGAGAGATGGCTTAGCAGTTAAGGCAGTTGCCTGCAAAGCTAAAGGACCTTGGTTTGATTCCCAGAACCCATGTAAGCCAGGTGCACAAGGAGGCGCATGCATCTGAAGTTCATTTGCAGTGGCTGGAGGCCCTGGCACACCCATTCTCTATCTCTTTCTGCCTCTTTCTCTCCAATAAATAAATAAAAACAAAACTATAAAAAAATCTGAAGACCAAAACCAAAAATTTCCTCAGGTTTCCTCTGGTATGAAGAAAAAAAAATACTTTGTGACATAAAAGGCAAGCTATAAGTTTTGTGTACTCCTATGCTATCAACTACAGTTGCCATGTGTGGCTATTTACATTTAGATAAATCTTAAAAATGAGTTCCTCATTCATACTAGTCCTATGTTGACTTTTCAGCCACTGTGGCTAGTTGGTACGATATTAGACACCACAGGTAAATGACATGTCCATTGCTCTAGAAAGTTCTGTTGAACATTTCTGGCCGAGTTCATCTAGAATGAACCTGTAATTGAGAAGTAATGGATACTAAAAAGGTCTTTGCTCTCTCCTATGTGGACCCTAAATCCAAATGTTTAGATTTGTTTATGAGTTGGAGTAAAAGTAAGTAGCAGAGGCCAGGAAGCTAGAAAGGGGCCATAGCCCTCCCTTGTAAGGGAGGGAAAAGAAGGGATGGCCCGTCGTGGGGAGATGGAACTTATTTTTGGGGGGTTAAAACATAAACCCAAGCTCGCTTCTTCTTTTCTTAAGGAATTGAAATAAAACAAGACCGAGAATGATTATTTTTATCCCATAAAGGCCAAGAAACAAAGTGTGAGGAGTGGGTATATCCATGTGGTCTAAGGGCCTATGTAAAAGTCTGTGGACCTAGAAAAAAAAAAAACATGAAAAAGAATATAAAAGAGAGGCTTTAAAAATAAGGCAACAACACATGGCCAAGCTGCCAGGGTGGGAAGGACAAAACCTTACCGGAGACGAAAACCTCGAGTGCTGGGGGATGAACAGCCTGGGAGTTGGAAAAGAGAAACAAAGCCCATTAAAAGCCTCGCGCGCAGCCAGGCTTTTTATCCTGGTCTGGGGCTGACTCAGAAGTCAGCGCACCTGGGTGCAAGTCTGGAAGGGAAGAGGCCTGCAGGAACTCGGTTCACACCTGAGTAATTTCAGCTCTGAGGCAGACAGCAGGGTGAATGTGTGATGTTAAGCAGCCACCGTTCGTTTTATCTCTACTTGTCGACAGGAATTAAGATCCAGATTGCTCCTATGGGCCTTCCTGTCTAAGTGCTTCTCCCCAGTGCTATCTATCTCCCTCTTCAGTGGGAGAAAAGTCATCAATGGTCTTAACCAGTAGTGGACCCTGCACGCTTTATGTCTGGACAGCTGGGCCAAATGTATCAACTGTGCAATGGTGGCATGTTTATTTTGGGGGAAACCCACTGCTCTCTGATAAGATGGGAGGGAATTCCTGCCTGGCACTGAGGTCATAAACCCTAGGGTGGAAGCTACTACTGTTGTCTGACTAAATGCATATGTTATTCCCACCAAGCTGCCCTCTTATGTTTATGCCCATACATTAATGCATTAATACAATAATCCCTTACGTTTGCTTAGAGAAGCTTCTCTTTTCACATGGTGGTGAGCTCTGGAGTGACTCAACAATGGGCAAAGTGCTGAGAAGAAGTAACTATGGAGCGTTCTGTACTGAGACAGCTCTTTCACACCCACCAAGCCTCAGGGACCATTGCTGAAGAGGTGGTGGAAAGAATGTAAGAGCCAAAGGAAGGGGAGGAATTCTTACAGTGCTGTCATCCAGACATAAAGTGGCCTTGATATTCATGACCTCACAGTGGCTGACACAGCCTACACTAGACCTGTATCCTAGGAGGAAAAAATGATGACATCAAAATAGAAGATGGACTAGTTGAAAAAAAGAAGGGATTCAGTGGAGGGGATATTTGGGAGAGGAAAAAGGGGAGTATTGGAAGGGGATTATGGTCATGGTACATTGTCTATATTTATGGAAATTTTCATAAAAAGTTAAAAAATAAATAAGCTTCTGAGAAGTTAATTCTTTGAGACAAATTTTAAGTAGACTATCCAGAAAAGTATTCATGTCTATGATAACTTATTATACATAGTTTACAGGTCTTTGTTTAAAAATCTTTTAGTTGTTTTGATATTCTGGAATCGTCTTTGGTAAATTTCCTTTAGTGCAGCAGAAACCCTCTTTCAATCCATATTATGTCTCTGAGTGATAATATTGATTTTCTGAGTTCACACAGGCAGTGCTTTCCTGCAAATTCCCAAGGAACAGAAGCAAAAACCTTTATGTGTCCTTTCAGGAGGCTAGTGTTACACATTACTTAGGGAACCGTTATGAGTGTTTTCCATAGAATGAAGTCAGAACAACTGCATCTTTTTTTTTTGGGGGGTTCAAAAGTTCTGACTTATATTCACTTCCTGATTAAAAAAACGGTATTAAAAAAAAAAAAACAACAGAACAGTTCCCCTCAAATCTCAGGAGATACAGAATGTCAGGAAACAGAAAAAGGCATAGAGTATAGAAAACACAAACCTTATATTTAAGTTCTACAACATATGTCTCAGAGATATACAGGTGGAATGACAAAGCAATGAATACCCGCCCCCCCCCCCCAAAAAAAAGACTGGCCAAAAGACTTGGTTACTGCATGGATCAGCTCATATCTAGCTTGTGGACCAGGAATTTGTTAAAATAGTGATTTTAAACCATGCATGGGGAAGTGGATCCTATATACCTAGGGGAACTTTTGTCAAACACATTAGCTAACCTTTCTTGAAGCTGAGGAGGGCAGCTCTACTTTTGCCTTAAGAGCAGTTTTCAAATTTCACTTAAATTTATTTTATTTTATTTATTTGAGAGAGAGGGAGGGAAAGAGAATTGGCCATGCCAGGGCCTTCATCCACTGCAAACAAACTCCAGACACATGCCCAACTTGTGCATCAGGCGTATGTGGGTCCTGGGGAATTGAACCTGAGTCCTTTGGGTTTGCAGGCAAGTGCCTTAACCATTAAGCAATCTGTCCAGCCCTCACTTAAATTTTTATGTATTTTTAATTGGTTATGTACATACCCAGTGTGTAAATAGCACATCCTTACCCTCATCCCTGTCCTCCCCCTTCCGAAGGGACCCTCCTTGGGGATGCCAGTTATCTCCATGGGGATTATGGGTTGTGCATTGTGGGGGTAGCCATCTGTTATGGGGAAGAGGCAATGTCTCTGTGTGTAATGTCCCAATTTGTGGCTCTAACAATCTTTTCACCCCTTCTTTCCACAAATTTCCCTGAGCCATGTTAGGTTTGTTTTAGGTCCACTTCAGTGATGAGGTCTTGAGAGCCTCTGTGTCTCTGGATCTCTGATTTGGTAGGAGTTGAGTGTTTTCTGTGTCTGTCTCCTTCACCCTGTGCTGATAATAGGTTCAATAAGAAAGCAGCACTCTTGCTCATTTCCCCAATTACTCTATGGTTTCAGCTGGGGCCCTGGTGAGGCACAATGGACTGATTCTCTCCTCAAGTTCTGTGTCCATCTGAGAAAGAGGAGCAGATTCTCCAGTGGAGAGTGAAGTCAGCTCAGGCTAAATGGGATAACCATTATTAATTTAGAGAGAATTAAGAGTATAGGCCTTAAATTTTTATGTTCTAACGTTAGTGGGAGCTTGACGATGGAAAGCAGAATTGTTATCTGGATATGATTCTGACTTGTTTCCCAGTTCCAGGTGTGGATTCCATTCCACTGAGCAAATCTGTTAGCTAATCCAAGAGCAGTTGGTTACCCACCATGGCTGTGTGCCACTATTGCACTTGTGTGACTATCATGTCAGATTGATTGCTGCTGAGTAGCTTAGACCATGAGTTGCTTGGACAGATGTTGGCCATTTTCCCCCAGTAGCTCATGTAGCAACTTCTGGCTCTAGATGAGCTAACTGTCTGGGGACTGGCTCTCTTCCAGATTCCAGCCAGGTCTCTCCATGTTCTGTACCACCAGCATATGGTGTTCGTCGACAGTAAGGTTACCATTAACCTTTGATGGGTAATCAAGTGCTCTGGCAGAAGGCTGTCTTCTTTTGGGAAACCTTATAGGTTTCTCTGATCAACAGCACATTGTGGATGTTAACTGAACCTGGTACTGGGAGTTACAGGCCAGCACCAGGGGAAAAGAAGGAAGAAAAAGATAGGTAATATAAAATAGAAAGAAGAGAGAGAGAGAGAGAGAGAGAGAGAGAGGAGAAAATTAAGGTTAGGCTTCATCATACCCTCTTGAAGGTCCTTTGATTCAGGTGTTCCCTTTAAGGACTTGAAGGTTCAACCTTTTAGTCTGTCTTTCAGGATATAGGATTTTATGGTATGTTTCATTTGGGTCCAGTTTTGTGTCCCCCTTACCCTCCCCTCCAGCCCCACCCTCCCTATTGTCTGGTCCTTGAGATGCCTATTAGATATGTCAGTATCTCGCTGATCCATGTTAGAAGCCACAAATGAGTGAGATCATGTGACTATTGTCTTTCTATGATTGGGCTTCATTTTTTTTTTTTTTGGTTTTTCGAGGTATGGTCTCTCACTGTGTAGTCTCAGGGTGGCCTCGAATGCATGGCTATCCTCCTACCTCTGCCTCCCAAGTGCTGGGATTAAAGGCATGTGCCACCACGCCTAGCTCTCACTTAAGTTTTTAACAATTGTGTTAAGAACTTCCTTGGTGTGGTCTTTTTTTTTTTTTAAAGACAGGGTCTCATTCTTTAGCCCAGGCTGGCCTTGAAAGCATGGTGCTCCTCCTGTGTCAGTCTCCTGAATGCCAGGATTTCTATCAGGCACCACCATATCTGGCTTGGCATAGCCTTTTAAATTTAATTGTTATAGAGTTGTGTTTTCAGTTCCCTTTTGTTGAGGAATAATTTAAATATAGCAAAGCACACAAACCTTAAGGTTACATTTTAGTAAAATTATGTATAACATTTATAAAAATTATGTATAAAGTTATAGCCTAGCATGGTAACTCATGCCTATTATCCCAGCACTTGGGATGCTGAAGTAGAAGGATGGCTGTAAGTTTGAGGCTAGTCTGGGCTACAGAGTAAGTTCCAGGTCAACCTGGGCTAAAGTGAGACCCTACCTTGAAAAATTATGTATATCCAGTTAATCATTATTTAGATTAGGATATAAACATATTCTCTAGAGGGCTTTCTCTGTTAGCCCCTCTTACTACCACAGGGTGACTTGTTTCTCACATCTAGTTCAGTCAGGCATGGTGGTGCACGCCTTTAATTCCAGCACCTGGGAGGCAGAGGTAGGAGGATCATTGTGAGTTCCAGGTCACCCTGAGACTGCATAGTGAATTTTACATCAGCCTGGCCTAGAGTGAGCCCCTACCTCAAAAAACAAAAAACAAACAACAAAAAGCCAGCTCATTGTGCTAGTTTGTATGTAGCTGAGCTCACCCAATAGTATGTTCATGGAATTTGCCCCTATGGTGGGTTTTCATTCATTGTAGTGTTGAATACAGCTAACATAATGTATGCATTTTGCCGTTAGACATTTGATTTCAGTTTCAGATGATTATGAGTGGGCTGCTGTGAACATTTTTATCTATGTCTTATTTTTTTTTTGGTGGACATATGTCCTTCTTCTCTTGAGTATCTACTCAGGAGTGGAATCATTGGGAGATAGAGTAGGTGTGTATTTATTTCAACACTGCCAAACACTTTCCAAAATAGTTGTTGCAATCAACACTCCATTAGCAAGGTGTGAGAATTGTAATTGCTTCATAGCCTCTTCAACACTTGGATTGTCAGTTCTTTTAACTTTAGCCACTCTATGGTGGCCCACTTAGGTCAGTGCTTCTCAACCTTTGTTACATATCAGAATCATCTGGTGAACTTTGAAACTTCCCAGGGGCAAAGCCTAAACCTCTAGCCAATTATGTCAGAACCTTGGGTTAGGGCACGGTGATTCCTAAGTATTAATGCTCCTCAAATATTCCCAGCAAGCATCCAAGCACGACCACCATGCCTTTAGTTATTCTGATACTATCCTTAACTTCATCCCAAAGTCTTTTTGAAGAACCACTTCTGTCTTTAAGAGTGGAAACAGAATGCACTACTCCTTAAGAGCACTAAAATGTGGCATGTGTTCTTACATAAATACTCTATTTCTTTCCCTTGATATATAAGGCAAGATAAATCCAGAGATGCCTAAAGGCTTACTTCCAAGAAGAATATAGACTGCCAGTGATCTTGATGTGTGGACCGCCCCATGAAACACCTCACTTAATCTTGTTCCTTGGGCCTTTTGTTTTAAACAATGACTCATGAGTGCTGATCCCCAAAGCCTCGGGCTATTCTTCCTCCCTCCCTCCCTTCCCCCTCCCTCCCTTTCTTGCTTTCTTCCTTCCTCTTTCTCTTCTCCCTCCTCCCTTCTTTCTTTCTCTTTCCCTCCATTCTTTCTTCTTTCTTTCTGCACCATATAGCTTCTTGGTGCTTTCTCACAGACTGACATTATTGTATTCACCATCCACCATCCACAGCCCTCATATGGGCATGTTGCCAGGAAGCTCCTTCATGACAATATAAAGGATAGCCATGTTCTCTGCAGTGTCTTCCATGGAGACACATTTGGCCAGAAGTGTACTGTTCTGATTTATGATGTCTGAGGGAAGCACTTTCCATTTTCCCCTTATTTCCCCCATAGCAACCTAATATACTGTAGCTGCTACATGATTTGGCTTCTATAATAGCGTTGATGTTAGTTCTTCATTTGAAACCTGGCTCAAAGGCCACCTGGCAATCTGGATGCTGAAGAGAACGAAAAGAGTTAATCACTGACATTAGTATTTTAGCTGGGGAAGTTTATATGTCCTCAATACCAGCTTTTCTATGATCAGATCTATTTGGTGGACTTTGGTGGGACTGAGCCACCCAGTGAGCTCACAGACTGACATTATTGTATTCACCATCCACCATCCACAGCCCTCATAAGGGCATGCACCAGATCCCAATCAGGTACCTGCTCTGCCCTAGGCCGGGGCAGCCCTATGAATCCAGTCTGGGATGACTGAATATCCCTCCCTGGAATGTGACTTTTGCTTTTATTTATTTATTTTTTTAAAAAATATTTTGTTTATTTATTTGAGGAAGGGAGAGAGGGGGGACAAATATATATGGAGAGAGAGAGAGAGAGAATGGGTGCACTAGGGCCTCTAACCACTGCAAATGTACTCCAGACACATGCACCACCTTGTGCATCTGGCTTACATGGGTACTGGGAATTGAATCTGGGTCCTTAGGCTTCTCAGGCAAGTGCCTTAACCACTAAGCCATCTCTCCAGCCCTGTTTTTATTTTTTTAATTTACTTTATTTATTTGCAAGCAGAGATAGAGGAGAGACAGACAGAGAGAGAATGGGCACACCAGGGCCTCCAGCCACTGCAAACGAACTCCAGATGCATGTGCCCCTTATGCATCTGGCTTATATGGGTCCTGGGGAATCGAACCTAGGTCCTTTGGTTTTTCAGGCAATTGCCTTAACCGCTAAGCCATTTCTCCAGCCCCCTATTTTTATTTTTTTTGAGACAGCATCTCATGTGTTCCAGGCTGACCTTGAACTTGCTATGTAACAGAGAATGACCTTGAACTTCTCATCCTCCTTTCTCTGCCTTCTGAGTGCTGGGATTCCAGGAATGCAACACCATGCCTTGTTTATGTAATGCTGGTATTGAACCCAAGGCTTCAGGAGTGCTAGCTAGGGAAGCATTCTATTCTTTGAGCTACATCATCTCTTTTGTATGTGTATGTGTGTCCATGGAGGCCAGAGGTCAATGTGAAGTGTCTTCCTTAGTTGCTCTCCATCTTATTTTTTGGTTACAGGGTCTGTCATTGAGGCCAGAATTCATGGATTCTCCTAGACTAGCTAGCCAGAAAGCCCTACAGATCATCCTGTCTTCACCTCCCCAGCGCTGGGATTACAGGTATGTTTCACTATGCACAGCTTTATTATTTTATTTTCTTTTAAAATTAATTAATTAATTAATTAATTAATTTAAGAGAGAGAGAGAAAGAGGCAGATAGAGAGAGAATGGGTACCCTAGGGCCTCTAACACTACAAACAAACTTGAGACTCATGCTCCACCTTATGCATCTGACTACATGCATACTGGAGAATCAAACCCAGGTCCTTAGGCTTTGCAGGCAAGTGCCTTAACCACTGAACAATCTCTCCAGCTCCTGTCTTTAGTTTTCATTTGTGTGTGTTTGTATGTGTGAATGTGGGTGCATATGTGCCATGGTACACACGTGGAGGCCACAGGGCAATCTCAAGAGTCAATCCTTGCCTTATACCTTTTTTTTGTTTTTTATTTGTTGAGAAGCAGGGTCTCACTGTAGCTCAGGCTGACCTGGAACTCACTCTGTAGCCCAGGCTGCCCTCCAACTCATGGTGATCTTCCTACCTCAGCCTCCTGAGTGCTGGGATTAAAGGCAGGTGCCAAAACACTGGGATGAACACCTTGTGTTTGAAGCAGAGTTTCTCTTATTGTTTACTGTGGTGTGCACCACGGTTGCTGGCCGTGTGTTTCCAGATTCTTCTAGTGAATAACTTTTCTTAAAATATTTATTTATTTGAGAGAGAGAGAGAGAGAGAGAGAGAGGCAAATAGAGAGAGAATGGGTTCGCCAGGGCCTCTAGCCACTGCAGATGAACTCCAGACCCATGCACCACCTTGTGCATCTGGCTTACATGGGTACTGAGGAATTGAACCTAGGTCCTTAGACTTCACAGGCAAGCACCTTAATCCCCCAAGCCTTCTTTCCAGCCCCAGATTCTTCTGTCTCTGTCTCCCTTCTCACTGCAGATGTGCTGGGATTCCAGATGGTCATACTATGTGTCTAGCTTTAGGTGGATTCTGGGGATCCAAGGTTGGGTCATCAGGTTTGCTCAGCAAATACTTTACCCACCAAATCATCTTTACAGCCTGGATAATGTGACTTTTTAACAGAGTCCTAGGGAGGCTACTCATTGTGAGAGCTCATCTGGGCAAAGGTGACATCCTTATCAGGCCATTCCTAAAATGGCTGCTTGTCCATTGCTCTGCTTCTAGCCCTTTAGTTCACTTCTAATGTTTCCATTTACCTGCGCATTATTTTTTTTTAATTTTGATTTTATTTATTTATTTATTAGAGATGAGAGAGAGAGAGAGAGAGAGAGAGAGAGAGAGAGAGAGAGAATGGGCACGCCAGGGACCTCTGGCCACTGCAAACGCACTCCAGACACATGTGCCACCTTGTACCTGCACATTCTTGTTCTTATTGTAAATTCCTTTTGCTGTAAGTTACCCAGGATCTGATTCTGCAGCTTGCTACTAGAAAACATGGATACAGTCATTTTCGTGTGGCTCTGTGATTTGAAGGAAATCGGGAGATTTTTCTGACATTACCATGCTGCTGAAAATTTCCTTCTTTGGGTTAAGACATTGGGTACTACCATTATGAAGTATTACTTCAAAAAAGTTAAATTGGACAGGCTGAAGAGATGGCAAAGCAGGCCAGAGTGCTCGCCACTTAAGCACGAGGGGCCCAGACTGCCAGACTTTGATTCCTCAGCACTCATGTTAAAATGTGACCACCCACGTCTGTAACTCCAGTTATGTTGGGACAGAGACAGAAGAATCACTGGGGCTCACTGACCAGAAAAACAAACCAACCAACCCCCAAAATAAAAATTGCAGCTCCAGATTGTTGGACAGTCATTCACAAAGAAATTATGTGGATGAGCAATAGAGGAAGGTACCTGAAGTTCTTCTCTGGCCTTCATACACATCTGCATACACATCACATCATGTTATGTCATCACATCACACACCACGCTACCAAACCAGACAGACATCCAAACATTAGTCAGGGTGAACTGGGAGGGCATGGAAGGTGTACAAGATTTCTTTTAAAGTTTCAAGCATGACTTGATTGGAAGATTTTGGGTACCCAGAGAAAAGCATGAGTTCACAAGCCACAAGGGGAGGGAGAAAAGGAGAAAAAGAGCAGGAAATACACAAGGCAGCTTGACTGCCACAAGGGGGCGCTGCTGGAACTCTGAGGGGATTCAAAACGCTGAAGGTGGCCCATGCTTCGCAGGAGAGCTGGGTAAATGTACTTTAGGCTCATTTTAGGAGGAAAAAGACTTTTTGTTGAATGTGGCCATGCCTAGCTTTTTATGTGCGTGCCTGGTATCGAACTCAAGTCGTCTACTGCTCTTTCTTTTTTTAATGGATGAACCATCTCCCCGCCCCCCACCGTATCTTTGTTTCTTTTTTTTTATCTTTCTTTCTTTTCTTTCTTTCTTTCTTTCTTTCTTTCTTTCTTTCTTTCTTTCTTTCTTTCTTTCTTTCTTTCTTTCTTTCTTTGAGATAGGGTCTTACGAAGCTCAGGCTGGCCTTGAATTTGCTCTGTAGCTAAGACTAACCTTCTGTCTCAGGCTCCTGGATACAGGAGTGAGTCATGATGCCAAGCCTTGGAAAGACTTTAAGGAGTAATGGGATACAAAAGGGGATGAAGAGACTTTTAACATTGTCCAGAAAGACCAATAGAGAGCAAATGAGAGTTCCAGATTTCTGGGCAAGGAACTGTTTTCCTTAGGCTTCAGCCCCAAGAACTGTTAATGACCTCTCAGTATTTCCTGTGGAATTCACCTGAAGCAGCCAGGGTCCATTGGTGGGGGACCTGGGTGGCATTCCTATCTTAAGATGTTGGTTGCTGGATTATATACATGAGTCTTTGTGTTACTTCAGTCATGGCTTGTTTGACGTTGAAAGGTGAATTCACTAGGTGTTTCAGGACATCTGGCAAAATGTTAGGTAAGTAAGGTTCAATTTTGGGAGGTGGAGTAATGTTTTCACTTTTTGAAAGAAATTTCTACTGACATATGACCCATGTCATGTATAGAAAAGTTAGCATACAAACCATGGATATTGCTCAACAATTTTCACAAAGTGAATGTACTAATTCAGAAGTAGTAAATACACTCCCCCAACACTCCTCCCCCAAATGACCAACTTTCTTGGTGTTTTTTTCAGTACCTTTGCACATCTCACCTTCCCTGCCATTAATTAATTTTGTCTGATTCTGAACCTTATGTAACTGAAAGCATATGGTATATACTTTCTGGCTCTTTTAAAAATATTTTTATTGGGCTGGAGAGATGGCTTAGCGGTTAAGGCGCCTGCCTGCTAAGCCTAAGGACCCGGTTCCAATCTCCAGGTCCCATGTTTAGCCAGATGCAAAGTGACGCAAGGGCACAATGCCGCACTTGTCCACAAGGGGACACATGCATCTGGATTTCATTCACAGCAGCTGAGAGACTGCTGGCGCACCCATTCTTTATCTGTCTCCCTCTCCCTCTCTCTGTGTGTCTCTCTCCAAAAATAAAAAAAAAATTATTTGTGAGCAAAGTGAAAGAGAAAGAGAGAGAGAGAGTGCCTGGGCACACCAGGGCCTCTTGCCACTCCAAGCCAACTCCAGATGCATACCCCACTTTGTGCATCTAGCTTTACATGGGGACTGAGAAATTGAACCTGGGCTGGCAGGCTTTGCAAACAGGTACGTTGAACCACTGTGCCATCTCTCCAGCCTGCTGGCTTCTTTTGATTAATGATTTATTTTTAAAATCCATTTGTGTTGCTGTGGGCTAGCATCAGGTTGTTTATTCTTATTTCTTTTTAGTTTTTAATTTTATTTTTGGGTGTTGTGCCTCAGGCACTGACCACTATTATTTTGAGGTAGGGAGAGTCTCTCACTCACCTGGAACTTGCCCAATTAGGCAAGCCTGAGGGATACTCCTGTCTCTGCCTCCCCGGTGCTTGGATTTCAAGTGCATGCCACCATAAATGACATTTTTTTTAACGTTTTAAATTATTATTTTATTTATTGGAGAGAGAAAGATACAGAAAAGGAGGGAGGGAGGGAGAGAATGGGCATGCCAGGGCTTCCAGCCACTGCAAACAAACTCCAGAAACATGTGCCACTTTGTACATCTGGCTTTACATGAGTACTGGGGAATCAAACCTGGGTCCTTTGGCTTTGCAGGCAAGCGCCTTAACCACTAAGCTAGCTGTCCAGCCCACACACCTGACTTTTTTATGTGGGTTCTGGAAGTCAAACTCAGGCACTCATGCTTACGAGGCAAGTACTTTATAGACTGAGCTATCTCCCCAACTCCCTCATTTCTTTATCATATTTCACTGAATAAATATAGTACATTTGTCCATTCTACTCACATAGGAAACTATGGATGTGTGGGTTGTTCTACTGGGATTATTAGGAAGGGTGCTACTATGCATTTCTATTGCAGCGAAATTCAGGGTGGGTAATACTGTTTTTGGACAAAAATGCTACAAATTGACAGTGCCAGGTCTCTTGTATTTTTTTTTTTTGGTTTTTCGGGGTAGGGTCTCACTCCAGCTCAGGCTGACCTGGAATCCATTCTGTAGTCTCAGGGTGGCCTCCAACTCATGGTGATCCTCCTACCTCTGCCTCCCAAGTGCTGGGATTAAAGGCTTGTGCCACCACGCCCAGCTCTTGTATTATTTTTGTTAACAAAAGGGGCAAATTCAAATATGTTCTTTTTTTCCTGAGGTAGGGTCTCATTGTAACCCAGGCTCACCTAGAACTCACTCTGTTTCAGGCTGACTTCAAACTCACAGCAGTCCTCCTACTTCTGCCTTCCACGTGCCACCATACCCAGCACAAATGTTTTGAGCAACATTCTCAGTGAAATAAATCTGTAGGCTCTCAAAGATCTTACTGAGATGGAAAAGGTATCAAGCCCTTGACAAATTACATTTACTCGAGGACTCTTCAAGCTATAGAGTGACTTCAGAATAGGAGGAGATATATAACAAGACAAGCCTAGAAATGGAAAACAATTGATGTGACACTCTCAAATTGCTTAAAGGTATCTTCAGGAGAATTTTTGCCCATGTACTATTGCTGTCTTAAGCCCACTTTGGAGCAGTACTTCTTAGTTCCAGACAAAACTCTCATCAGCACACTGTAATTCTGCCTACCAAGACAGAAGGTGTTAAGGCTAGAATTTTATGAACTCTCAATGTTTAAAAACATATTTAAAAACATATTTCAAAATGGTTATAAATAGCTACTGCAATCTCTAACTTTCATACTCTAAATAGAAATGAATCTGTATTTGTATATGTGTTAAAAAATGACAAAACAAAACAACACAAAATCTGCCAGGGTCCACAAAAATCCTAGAGTGCATCATACCATAGCACTCCATGAGCAGACAGAATGAAGCTGCACCCACACAGTGCCAGCATGCTCTGAATGTAGAGAGTGCATAGTTATTCAGTATTTGTGGTGATAGTCTGTTTGAATGAAAGAGAAATGTAGCTGAATTCATTTATGTTGGCATGTTTTAGGTGTTGATCCATACTAAACCTTAGAGGTCCTAAAATTTGTCAAGGACTTAATCTCACCTAAAGCCAATGTCCTGGGGTCAGGAAGTTAGTTTAGAGGTAGAGCACTTGTCTAGCATGTACAAGGCCTTGTATTTATGTCCTGAGATAAAATTTTCAACATTCAATAAAAGCCCATTTTAGAAATAGAAATAGAAATATGTTCATTCCTGGAGAAGAACGACCAGTGCTTTGGACTGTCTGTCTGATAGCATCCCATCTTGTACAAGAGTGCTTACATAAAACAATGCTAAGATGTCACTATATAATTCACCCTGTTAACTTCCCAAGATTCTTCAAGTGTCTAAGCTCACTCTGAAGCAGTTCTTCTTAGTTCTTCTACAAGGCAGGACTATTTGACTGGAAAGAAATATCCACATTTGAAGCAGAATATCAAATTATAACATGTTCCAAAACTGACAGTTCTCTCTCAAAATGTGGAATGATTTCACTTCATCTTTATTTTTAATTTATAATTTACTTATTTATTTGAAAGAGACACAGAGGCAGATAGAAAGAGAGAGAGAGAGAGGGAGAGATTGGGTATACCAGGGCCTCCAGCCACTGCAAACGAACTCCAAACGCATGTGCCACCTTGTGCATCTGGCTTACATGGGTATCGGGGGATTGAACCTGGGTTAGGCTTCACAGGCAAGTGCCTTGATCGATTGCTAAGCCATCTTGCCAGCCCCTCCATCTTTATTTTGAAGAAGTTAAACTATCTAACTGCTATCTTATACTTTGACTGTAGAGAATTCAAATAGTAGTCCTAGAAAATCTAAGTCCCCCCAAAAAGAAAAATAACCTAGTTGCTTTCGCTGAGAGAAGGTGAGTTGACCCTGTATCAAGGCTGAAAGTGTTATTTGCAATGTTATAGACTGATAAGGAGACAGTGTTTCTATCCAGTTTTTCTAATTGCTTTCCTTTTGCCTAAAGGATTCCATAAAACTGAGTCTGATGGTGGGAGTTGAATCTCTATGAATATATTGTGCCTTTTGCCCATATTCTGCATAAAGTTTTGCTTTATACTGTCTTTTCAAGGATATTTGAATAGTGAACATCCTTGGAAAATACACTCCATCTGGAGTACAAATTTGATTCTTGACTAAGATTGTCTCCCACTAGTGCAAGTTTAAGCAGTTTTTCTATCAGCCTTTTCTGTAAGATTGAGGGTTCCCTAATCTCAGGCTTGCTGAGCTGTGACAGAGGACCACTGTATACACAGTGTCCACCAGGAACCTCCTATGCATTATCCAACCCCTGTGATACTTGGCTCAGTATTCTTCATTATTTTAGGTGATAACAGGCAGATATCATGGGAACCTTGTATTTGTGACCTGTTTTAGACCTGTTTGGGGTGTAAAATTTCGTTCTGTTTTTGCGACAGGGTCTCATGTAGCCCAGTCTGGCTTCAGACTTGCTATGTAGCTGAAGATTCCCTTGAACTCCTGATCCTTTTACCTCTACCTCCTAAGTTCTGGGACTATAGGCATACACCACCATATCTGGCTCCAGTATCTTTCCCACTTATCACAGGGTTATATAAAGATAAATCCATCATATGTTAACAACATAAATTGAAATGTATTTAATGCATCTTACCACACATTATGATTTGTTTTTGCTTACCTAAAAAGTGCTTAGAACACTTACATTAGCTTACAGTTTGGCAACATGGTACTCTGATGTCATGATTATAGGGCTCAATGTGAACTGCTGCCTAGCAACTCACAAGATGATCCTCTCATAAGAGAGGAACATGCCACATATTGATAGCTTGAGGGAAAAAAATCAAAATTCCAAATTTGAAGCATTGTTTTTATGGACTGTGTATTGCTTTTGCACCATCACAAAACTGAACCTGTGTAAGTGGGGGACTGTATAATGTTCTCAAGGAATACATTCAGGACACATCACCACATATTACTGTTCTTGGCTTGTGAATAAAAGAGCAGTAGTAAAGAAAGCATCAGTACATTCTTTTGATTCCTGCTCCTTGATAATTTAGATTTAGGTAATTCTCCAAGTACGCGAGTCCAACAATCTTATGCTAATTTGCATTGTAGTTAGGAGTCAAAATGAAGTGCTATCATTTCCCATAATAATAATTTTAAGAGTATGAAGTAGTTCTATAGAGAAAAAAAAACTATATTTTAAGAGAAGCAAATAATCATGCACATAAGAAAACAGAATCACTTAAGTATTTTGTGTCTTACCATAACACAAGGTGAGTAGCTAGATATTATTACAAAGGATTTAAATAAGCTTGGCTATGAATCGTCAGGTCTAGCTAATTAGGCAAAAATCTATCTTTAATGTCATACTTTATTTTATTTTATTTGCAAGCAGAGAAAGAGGAAAGGGGGATGAGAGAGAGAGAACAGACACATCAGGGCCTCTAGCTACTGCAAAGAACTCAAGATGCATGCACCACTTTTTTTTAGCACTGGGGAATTGAACCCAGTTCATTAGGATTTTAAGGCAAGCGCCTTAATTGATGAACCATTTCTCCAGCCCTAATGTCATAGTTTCAAATACATATCATAAACTTAAACATTTATCTGAACTTTTTGTGGTTATTCTAGAGAGGTTATACTGAAGTCCATCAATACATGTAGAAAAATCCGACATACAGGGAGACAGGAGTTGGCATTTCTGCATTTTATAATATAATGTGGAACATTCCGAAATGAATGAGAAGACACAGTGGTACTATATTTAGAGGAAGTCTTGGTACATCTGATACAAGAAAGGAATATTACAATAGTATTTCAGTTGTTACCTTACAAATTTTCAGCTTGTATTTCTAAATGGGGGTGTCCTATAATGTAATATCAAAAAAACAATTGATATAAAGAAGCCACGTATAAAGATATGAAAGGATCCTAACATCATCCTTGCACAGATAAAAGGCCATCTGGACACAAGCCTGATATCAGCAAGACACCATCCACTGCAATTTCACCACTTTTGCCCTTGCCACGTTCTGCTTCAAAAATGATCTGATAATAGAAAGATGAAAAATTACTTCAGAATAATATATAATCAAGTTCATTAACAGTTATTAATAAGGACTAACTCATGTATACCTGTTGCATAAAAATTGGCTTTCACATTGCATTAGTTACTTTTTTCAGTGCTGGGACAAAGTAACTGACAAGAAGCAACTTAAGGAAGGAAAAGGTTTATTCTGGCTTACGTTTCAAGGGGGATATAATATATTATAGTAAGGAAGACATGGAAGACCAGCTCATCCCAGTTCTGCCACATGCAGGAAGTGACACAGGAAGTAGGACTGGGCTATAAAACCTCAAGGCCTAACCCCAGTGACACATTTCCTTCAATAAGGTTTCACCTCCTTCCTAAAGATTCCACAACCTTCCAGACCAGCACCACCAGCAGGAGACCAATTGTTCAAACATATGAGAGCCTATGGGAGACACTTTACTTTTAAGTCACAACACAGTAACTATATAGCAATAGGTTTTCGACATGCCAGGTATTGAGAGTTTTGTTCAAAGAAGATAAGGTCATAACAAATTCTAAAGGTTAATGAAAGGTTCTGTACTGTAGAGCTGAAAAGATTAAGGATTAAAGGAAATAGCTTTTCTTTCCTTCCCTCCTTCCTCCCTTCCTTCCTTTCTTCCTTCCTTTTCTCCTTCCTTCTTTCCTTCCTTCTCTCCCTCCCTCCTTCCCCTTTCCCTTCCATTCCCTTCCCCTTTTTATTCCCCACCACCTCTCTTTTCTTGGACACGGGGCCTCATATAGCTCAGGCTAGTCTTGAATTTTCCATGTAGCCAAGGATGATCTTGAACTCTAAACTTTCCCAACTCCCAAACTTTGCAATTACAGAAGTGCATCACCATACCCAGCTCAATATAGTTGAAAGGAAAGAATTTCAACATACTTAGATATTAGCAGTCTGTAGCAGAATAGTTATTTTAATTAAAAAGTTTTTGTATTTTAAAACTGGTTCTTCATTATTTAACGAGTTGAAAAAGTGTTTTATGATACCGTAATAATTTTTACTTAAGAAACTTATTAATAACCAAAAGAGGGGCTGGAGAGATGGCTTAGTGGTTAAGGCGTTTGCCTGCAAAGCCAAAGGATCTGGGTTCAATTCTCCAGGACCCACATAAGCCAGGTGCACAAGGGGGCGCATGCTTCTGCAGTTCGTTTGCAGTGGCTGGAGGCCCTGGCGTGCCCATTCTCTCTCTCCCTTTCTCTTTCTGCCTGTTTTTCTCTCTCAAATAAATAAATAAAATATATTAATAAAAGAGAAATTCACTCTATTTTAGAAGTTTCTACTCTATAGAAAGTAGAAAATGACTACTGAAAAGAATTATCTTCAAATTGGTCACAAAATGACAGGGAAAAAAGTTTACACTTTAAAGAAAGATCCTTCTGCTAGGCATGGTAGCACACTCCTGTACCTCCAGCATTCAGGAGGCAGGAGTATCATGAATTTAAAGCCAGTGTCAAAACAAAACAAAAAGAAACGAAACAAAACAAAACAAAACAAAAAATTCTTCAAGAATTATGATTAGCTGGTCATAGTGGTACATGCCTGCAATCTCAGCACTCAGAAGTGGAAGCAAGCATCAGGAGTTCAAGGTCATCCTTAGCTACACAGAGAGTTTGAGGCATATATGAAACTGACTGAAAAAAAGACTCATGTTTATAATGTCATCATGCAACTCATGCAACTTGTCACCATCACTAATTAGCATCTTTTTTTTTTTTTTGCTTTCTAAGTAATCACAGAATACTTTAAAGGTTTATTTTATTATGTATGTATGATGTGTGTGTGAGAATGTGGGCATGCATGTACTATGGTGGATGTGTAGAAGTCAGAGGAAAAATTTTGGGTTTGTCTTGGCATCGATCTCCTTTGAATCAGAGTTTCAGTCTCTCTCTCTCTCTTGCTATTTTTCTGAGCTTCTGTTGTTTTTGCCTCCCATCTTGCTATCAACATGCTGGGATTACAGAAGCCCACCACAGATTCTGGTTTTTATATGAGTTCTGGGCCATGAATTTAGGTACCCAGAGTTGCACAGCAAGAGCTTTATTCATGGAGCCTTCTCTCAGCCCAGTTTTTTTGTTTTGTTTTGTTTTTAGTTTTTCAGAGCCAACCCTGTGTGAGCAAACAGCTGTGAGATTGAATTTTCCCCTTAGACCACTGGGATGGGGATTTAGATTCAGATATAATTTGTTTTATTTGTTTTGCATTTCGTTTTTGAGACAGGGTCTCATGTAGCTCAAGCTTGCCCCCAATTCACTATGCAGTTGAAGCTGTCCTTGAACTACTAATACTCCTGCCTCTGTCTCCCAAATGCTAGCATTGCAGACATGTACCACCACTCCAAGCCAGGATTCAGATATAATTTGATTAAGAGGAAACAATATGACTTAACTTGTATGATAAAGTTTATAGAGTAAAAGTCACCATTTGTTACAAATATCTGCAGCTAAAATGGAATATATGCCATAGTCCGGATTATTTTCTTCCCCTACAATATAGTACTCCCCATCAAGGGTTCCCATAACACTGAAAAGTTTAGGACATAAGTGCCTGGGTCTGAGCACAGCACTTGACTTAGCACGGTTGTGTTACAGTGTGATGTTTGGTCAACTCTCCTGGTGGAGTGTTTTAAAAATATGTACGTTTAAGGAAAAAAAATCATTCTTGGGCTGGAGAGGTGGCTTAGTGGTTAAGGTGCATCCCTGCAAAGCCTACAAACCCAGGTTTGATTCCCTAGCACCCACATAACCCAGATGCACAAGGGGGCACATACATCTAGAGTTTGTCTGCAGTGGCTGGAGGCCCTGGCGTGCCCATTCTGTGTGTGTGTGTCTCTCTGCCTCTTTCTCCCTCTCTAATAAATTAAATAAATATTAAAATAGTTAAAATAAATAAAATATATAAAATCATTCTTAATTTTTTTTAAATAAAGAAATTTAAAAATAACAAAAAAAGCCAGGTATGGTGGCGCACACCTTCAATCCCAGCACTTGGGAGACAAAGGTAGGAGGATCGCCATGAGTTAAAGGCCACCCTGAGACTACATAGTGAATTCCAGGTCAGCCTGGACTAGAGCAAGACCCTACCTCAAAAAACAAAACAAATAAAAATAAAATAAAATAAAAATAACAAAAAAATAAAAAGAATCATTCCTAGCTGTGTGTGGTAGCTCACACCTTTAATCTTAGCATTTAGGAGGCTGAGATAGGAAGGTCACTAATTTTGAGGCTATTCTGAGCTACAGAGTAAGTTGCAGGTGAGCTTCGGCTAAAGTGAGACTCTGTCTCCAGTTACCCCAATTACTCCTGGTATTCTTCACCCTGACCTACCATCTTATCAATATTCTCAGTTGGGGGAGTGGCTCACTCTTGTAATCCCAGCATTTGGGAGGCTGAGGCTGAGGACTGCCATGAGTTCAAAGTCAGCCTGAGTGACAAAGCAAAACCTCATCAAAGTGACAAAGCCAGATATTCACTAGCACATGAGTTCCGTCAATATGGGGATAATAATGAATGTCGTACAGAGGAATATTTCAACTTTCCAACAAGGAATGTCATCCTTATATTCCTTGGATCATGTGACAGTCCCCAAAGTTTCTATAAATCTTAACATTTTAAATATGGGTCAATTTAAATTCACTTCATTGAGAATGAGAATACTTTATTTATTTTAATTTTTTAAAAAATATTTTATTTATTTGAGAGAGAGAGAGAGAGAAAGAGCGAGAGAGAGAATGGGTGCACCAGGGACACGCATATATGGGTACTGGGGACTCAAACCTGGGTCCTTAGGCTTTGCAGACAAGTGCCTTAACTGCTGAGCCATCTCTCCAGCCCAATAATAATTTTAAATTACTGTGTGTGTCAATCCTAAACAAGAATTGGCTGCCCTTAATGTACAGGGGATAAAGTCGTTAACTAGGGCTCAACATACACTTTTATTTATAGCCATGTGTTACGGAGAATTTAAAATAACATGTTCTACTTTAATTAAAATGTGACATGTAAATGAAAAACTGTTGAAATTAATGTCTTACACTAGGGAGTAGACTTTCTGGTCAGATGTCTATTGCCAAAAAATAGAATTTTACTTACATTAATCATCTTTTGTAAGCAAAGTATAAATAGAATTCCAATTCATGGAACTACTAATTATTTTTCTCATGTAGCTCCTTATAATAGTTATTCTTGGTTGTGAACTTCATGGGTTTCAGACTCACCATGAAACCATCCCTTGGATGCCCTGTGATGTCTATGGTGGAGTTTCTAGATTGGGATACTTGAGGTGAGAAGACCAACCCTAAATGTAGATGGCCCTATTCCATGGGCTGGGATCCAGGACCGAATAAAAAGGACACAATCAGCTGAGCACCTGCATCCATTATTCCCTGACTCCTGTCTGGGGGTTGATGGGAACAGCTGCCTCATTCCTTCCCCAACATGACTGACTATATACCTCACACTATATGCTTGCTTCTTGTCAGGTATTTTGTCACAGCAACAGCCAAAGAAACTAATGCATTCCTTCTATCTTGTTCTTTCTTACTTTGACCAAACTTTTTTTTTTTGTTTTTGTTTTTTTGAGGTAGGGTCTCACTCTGGCCCAGGCTGACCTGGAATTCACTATGTAGTCTCAGGGTGGCCTCGAACTCATGGCAATCCTTGTACCTCTGCCTCCCCAGGCTGGGATTAAAGGAGTGTGCCACCACACCCAGCTCTTGACCAAACTTTTTAACAAATGCAGAGTGACTGTTCTGTTTTGTGGCTTTGACTCTTCCCTTTAAAGAAACAATCTTTGTCAAGCCCTTCAGCTATGTGTTGCCTGGTCCTGTAAGAGCAGGCCAGCTTCTTGTACCATTATGGAACTGCCCCTGGATTTGTAAGCTTCAATAAATATCCCTTCCTCCATAACCATGCCCACTCTGGAAGTTATCTTGGCGAACCTAAAGCTGTCTGCTATAAACTTGATACACAAATAGGTCCTTTCTATAGAATGTGATATGCATATGCATGGTAAGTATCTGAATTAGTCAGGGTATTGTAATTGTTGATCTCAATTGTCAACTTGAATGGATCTAGAATCGCCTAGGGCAAAAAAATCTCTGGAAGTATCTGTAAGGGAGTTTCTGGATAAGGTTACTTGAGGTGGGACGGCCCACCCTGGATGTGGGTGTTATCATGCCATGGGCTAGGGTCCCCCCCAGACTGAATAAGGATAAACTAGCTGAGTACCACCATCCACAGCCTCTGCTTCCTGGTATCACACGGAATGTGACCAGGGCCTCCTGCTTCTGCTGTCATACTTTCCTGCCAGGATGGACTGTTGCTCCTCAAACTGTAGGCTGAACTAAGCCCTTTGTCCCTGGAGTTACTTTTGTCTGGTATTTTGTCACAGCCATGGGAAAAGTAACTAATATACCTCTTTTGCTCTAGAATATTAGCTCTATAAATATGGGGGAAAGTCTTCCTAACCTTTGGAGTCTTGGCATCACGGTACTTCATGAAATAGTTTGTTGTGTTTGTTAAATCACTGAAAAAGAGTAAAGATGTAATTTTTCCCCACTTACACTTTTGGTAGCATCAATCCCTTGAAACAACTGAATTTTTCCTGTTTTCCATCCTTCATTCTGGTTCTTGGTCTCTTCCCATGCCAGCACATTGTTGCTGTTTTTTACAAACACTCGAAGTTTCCCTACTTTGTCTCCAGCCAACCGGTAATCAAAGAGCAAACAGAAGTTGCTTTGGGGTGTCAGGTTTGGAAGGAGAAGTTTCAATCGGCCAATATCCTTCTTGTGTCCCACCAGTGCTGGAACGGCCATGTAGTAACCAACAGCTTTAAGAAAACAGGAAGACAAAGTTACAGGGGCCATAACCAAGGCTTTGAGGGCTGGAGGGATGGCTTAGAGATTAAGGTTCTTGTCTGCAAAGCCAAAGGACCCAGGTTCGATTCCCTAGGACACACATAAACCAGATGCAAAAGGTGGTGCGTGCATCTGGAGTTCATTTGCAGTGGTTGGAGCCCTGGCATGCCCATGCTTTCTGTCTGTTTCTCTCAAATAAATAAATAAAAAAATTAAATATTAAAAAAAATTAAAAATAAAGGCTTTGACTATAATATATAACATAGCTATAAAAGCGAACAATTTCCTCTAGGGAAAGCTGAAGTCTTTTATATTTTGTCTAGAATTTTTAAAAAATATTTTATTTGGGCTGGAGAGAAGGCTTAGCGGCTAAGGCACCTGCCTGCTAAGCCTAAGAACGCTGGTTCCAATCTCCAGCGGTTCCAATCTCCAGGTCCCACGTTTAGCCAGATGCACAGTGACGCAAGGGCGCAATGCCGCACTTGACCACAAGGGGGCGCACGCATCTGGATTTCGTTCTCAGCAGCTGAGACACTGCTGGCGCGCCCATCTCTATCTGTCTCCCTCTCCCTCTCTGTCTTTCTCTGTGTCTCTCTCCAAAAATAAATAAAATAATAATAATAATAAATATTTTATTTATTTATCTATCTATTTATTTATTTATTTGAGATAGAGAGAATGGGCACACCAGGGCCTCCAGCCACTGCAAACAAACTCTACATGTGTGTGCCCCTTTGTGCATCTGGCTTATGTGGGTCCTGGAGAATCGAGCCTAGACCCAGCATCCTTAGGCTTCACAGGAAAGCAATTAACCACTAAACCATCTCTCCAGCCCTTGTCTAGAATTTTTATACTAAAACGGATCCTAGGGATTAGAGTTGACATCCTTTCCTATACAGAGAAGGACACTGAGGTTCAGAAAACTGAGAAATTGAGCTGGAAAGGTGGCTAAGTGAGTAGCATGCCTATCTAACATGCACAGAGCCCTGAATTCCATCTGCAATTCCGCATGAACTGGATAAAGTGGCATGTGCCTGTAATCTAAGAACTTGGGAGGTAGATATAGCAGGATCAGAAGTTCAAGATTATCCTTGGCTTCATAGCAAGTTTGAAGCCAGTCTGGACTACACAAGACCCTGTCTCAAGTAAATTACTGAAGAGATGGCTCAGTAGTTAAAGGCACTTACTTTCAAATCCTGGCATCTTGGGTTCAGTTCCCCAGTATCCATGTAAAGCCATGTGCACAAAGTGACACATGCACCTGGAGTTCTTTGCAATGGCAGGAGACCTTGGCACAGTCATTCATATTCTCTCTCTCAAATAAATAAGTATTAAAAAAACAAAAGAAAAAACACAAAAGGATTTCCCCATATTCCCAAGCTTGGCAGTAGCAGATATGAGGTAAGAATCTAATGAAATGGTCATTTAGCACTGCAGGTCGTTTGCAGCAAATAGAGAACTTAAATTCCAGCAATTTACTTTTACCCTGATTTTTTGAATCTTGGAATGCATTTCCCCACTGAATTAAGGGTATGTAAGATGGGCAGCTCCTTGGGTAGGTCCATATAACAGTGTTTACTTTGCAACACACCTGACTTTGTCCTAGTGGTTTCACTCTTGAGTTTTGATGTAGGAGGACCATAATATATCTTCCTTTTTTTCCCTTTTTTTAAAAAAGTTATTTACTTATTTGAGGGGGGAGAGAGAGTATGGGTGCACAGGGCCTCTAGCCACTGCAAATGAACTTCAGATGCATGTGCCACCTTGTGCATCTGGGTTACATGGGTTCTGGGGAATTGAACCTGGGTCCTTAGGCTTCACAGGCAAGTGCTTTAACTGCTAAGCTATCTCTCCAGCCCATAATATATCTTCTTTGATGCTCACAATTCTCAGCATCTTTAACCTGAGCTAGTAGACTTTTGCCCATTTTTACTCTTCTAGTTGTGGGTATGGTGAGCTGGGCAACAGCCATTGGCTGAGCATGGTCTGATGCAGCTAACGAGGAGGCATTCCTAGAACAGCCAGGAAAAAGACATTGGGGATGGGGTGCAGTCCTCTATTGTAACTCCTGGAGATATTTGTAGGACCCTGCCTGATATTTCACTGGATTCAAAGACTGTTGGGTATTCTTCCCCAGCCAGTTGGGTCACCAGATTCAGCAAGTAAAAGTATAGGATACCCAGCAGAGTTGCCATTTCAGGTAAACCACATGTCTAAGATAAACTAAGAAGTATCTTCTGTTTAACTGAAACTATATCCTCTCTTCTGTGACTCACTGTGACTGATTCCTGCTTCACTCCTAAAGCTCACTTTCAGCTGCACAGAGGGTTTATCTCTCTAACAATACTGATCCATCCCATTAAAAAAAATATTTATTTATTTGAGAGAGAAAGAGGCAGACACAGACTCAGAGAAAGTATGGGCATGCCAAGGCTTCCTGGCACTACAAATGAACTCCAGATGCATGTGTCACTTTGTGCATCTGGCTTTACATCGTACTGAGGAATCGACCTCAGGTCCTTAGGCTTTGTAGGCAAGCGCCTTAACCACTAAGCAATCTCTCCTGCCCCCCATGTTTTGTCTATATTTAAGTCTGTAGAGGAAGACAAGCACCCCTAGAGATCTGGTGGAGGTGCCAGAGGGAAGAAGGTATGTTGTACAAGTTGCAGAAGCTGAGAACACAGGAGTCATTTGTGAATTGGGTGTTTGCAAATAGGGTTGACTTCCCATTGATGGAAAACTCAATGTAAGACATTGTGACTGTGTAAGCTGTCAGTCTTGGGCTCTCAATTTGAAAAATATCTAGTAAACATTAATTTAGAGATTCCCTGAAGGTCGAAAGGAAAAGCTTGGATTAGTTATCAAGACAGTTTCTCTAAAGATGTATTGTCTCTACTTAAACTTTCTCTTTGCTACCTTTAATCTTTGGTTTGCTTGTTTTTATTTTATTTTATTTATTTATTTTTTTGAGATAGGGTCTCATTCTAGTCCAGGCTGACCTGGAATTCACTATGTAGTCTCAGGGTGGCCTCGAACTCACAGTGATCCTTCTAGCACTGCCGCCCGAGTGCTGGGATGAAAGGCATGTGCCACCATGCCAGGCTTTTATTTTTTTTTTTGAGGTAGGGTTTCATTTTAGCCCAGGCTGACCTGGAATTCACTATGTAGTGAACTCACAGTGATCCTCCTACCTCTGCTGGGATTAGAGGTGTGTGCCACCATGCCTGTTTTTTTTAATTAATTAATTAATTAATTTATTTATTATTTGTCTTTCTTTTGTTTTTTTGAGGTAGAGTTTTACTCTAGCCCAAGCTGACCTGGAATTCAGTATGTAGTCTCACAGTGATCCTCCAACCTCTGCCTCCCATGTGCTGGGATTAAAGACGTGCACCACAACACCCAGCTAAATTTTTATTTGAGACAGAAAGGGGAGAGAGAGAAAATATGAATGGGTATGCCAGGGCATCTAGCCACTGCAAATTAATTCCAGACATATGTGCTACCTTGTCCATCTGGCTTACATGGGACCTGGATAATTGAACCTGGTTCCTTAGGCTTCACAGGCAAATGCCTTAACCTCTAAGCCATCGCTATAACCCATTATTTATTATTATTATTATTATTATTATTATTATTATTATTATTATTATTGACAGGGTTATGTGTAGCCAAGGCTAGTCTTGAATTCCTGATCTGCCCATTTCTACCTCTCAAGTGCTGGGATTACAGGCCTGTGTCACTATACCCAGGTGCCCTGAATATTAGTGATAGTCCCACTGATACAACTGCTATGTGGGATGCATCCCTTCTACCCTAATTGCAAGTTCTAAGAGGAATTCTTGCTAAGGAATATCCAGGTTTTCTGACTGCATGTGAGGAATTAGTCCCAAGGAAGGATCTAAAAGAAAGATTTTTAAGTGAAGGTGGAGCCTGTACATCCCCAGAGAAATAATTCTACTGACAAGGAACTGGAGTTCAGAGGTGTAACCATTCTTTCTACAAACGGGAAGCCTCAAGGATTCCAGGATTCAATATGTACTCAAAATTATATCTGCAAAGCCAAACACTCAACCCAAGGGGGTGCCAGGGCCCATCAATAGTGCAGAAGCAGGCAGTAGAGAGGGGTTACCCACACAGCTCAAGGGTGATGTTGAGCCAAACCCAAGGCCAAGTGGTCAAAAAAGAAATCCTTGGGCAACAAAATGGAAAGCCAAGTCCCAGGAATTCAAGTCATTGACTTGACACTCATCATGGTTTTGATGCTATAAGAGACACCTCTACTATATGACTCCAGGGTTAGCTGGAGGGCCTATTTTCATTCAAGGTTTATTTCCTACCAAACCCCAAACAAAAACTATAGGGCACTGTGGATGGTAAACTGGGAAAAAAGGAAAATATTCTCTCTTTCTCTCTCTCCCCCCACCCTGAGGTAGGAGGGTAAATATAGCAGAAGCTTGCTGATGTACATTTTCTCTGGGTACACGGAGTGGGAAGATTAGGAGGAAAGAATATTGTACACCAAATTATTCAGAGGTCACCTCAAAAAGTCTAAAGGTTTCTAAAGATGACAAATAACTTTGACCTAAGGAGTGACAGTCATAAAAACACTCTGTCATCAGAAAGCCTCCCTTACTTTTGTCATGTTGTAGAACATGAAACAGTGAAATCTACATACCATTCTCTCTCTCAGCAGGATTCCAGTCAAAATCATCTTCTCTGTCCTGTTTCCAGTCACAGACCCCATTGTCAAAGCTGCAGTCAACTGAGATATTTAAGTCTGACAAAAAAGTACATTTTACAACCATTAGGAGCATTAGAAAGAGAGCTAACATTTGTGGCTTTGCAGCAATGTAGTCTTTTTAGTTGCACAGAGTACAGATCATGGCATCGACAATGTCTGTAGGAATAGTGTCACACCAGATACCCTGTTTTGAGTTAAATCTTTGGAGCATTTGAATAAATTCTGTTATTATCTTATTATTTAAAAAACTATATATTATGATATAATATATTACATAATATATTATATATTTTATATAAAGTAATGGGACTATCTCCATGAGAAAAGGAAAACAGGAAATCTAACCAGTTGTTCACATAATTCAGGGCCAAAAATAAATTTTCATCTACACAATAAATAAGAAAAGACATTGCTAGAACTTTCTAGATGATTTGTGGAATAAATATTCACTTTTATGTAATAAATGACTTAGCAATGTACACATAGTACATAAGATGATTAATCTTGTCTTTTGTTTTCTGGGTTTTTTTAGAGGGCTTTATAGAACTTTGGGAGAAACTTCCCCTTCTAGAGCCAGCTAATTCTCAAGATCATATACACTTTACTTAGGAACACAGCTCTCATAACAAGCCAACCACCCTCTTTAGCTAGTACTCACACTGTCATGGCTTAGATCGGAAGTTTCTCCAAACAGCCATGTGCTAAATAAAGGCTTAGGTGCCCTTGGAACTATTGGAAGATGGGGCCTAATGGAAGGAAATGAGGTTATTAAGAGGTAGGTCTTTGAGGGGATATTGGGACTGTTACCCCTTCCTGTTACTCTCTCTGTTTCCATGCTCCCTGCACTGATGCTCTTTTTAATCACAGAACCAGAAACAATGGAACCAAGTGACTCATGGACTGACATATCTGAAACCGTGAACCCAAATAAATCTTTCTTCCATATTTTGTTACAGTGACAGAAAGTTGATGCACATACACACCAAACCAATAAATTTCCTTTGACCCAAATCATGCAGGGTCAGGCACTAGACACTTAGGAAAAGCCCCTGTGTCTCTAAAGTCTCCTATGGTAATTCAAATTAGTCAATCATATATTGTGTCCTCTGCTCTGCCTTTCTTCATACAGAAACCTCAATAAAGCTTTCCTCTAGCTCCTACTCCTACCTCCTGACCCTAGCCTGATGCTCCCCTGTGGCTCTGTGTGCATCTTTCTCTTGAAAATATATGCAATAAATCATTCTTTCTATGGCATTGACCTCTTTATGTTGTCTCTTAATCATCACCATCAATTAAAATCCCATGGGCACAAATGACATATCAAGTAACAGCTTTCCCTTTTTTTTTTTTTCGAAGTAGGGTCTCACTCTAGCTCAGGCTGACCTGGAAATCACTATGTAGTCTCAGGGTGGCCTCAAACTCATGGCCATCCTCCTACCTCTGCCTCCCTAGTGCTGGGATTAAAGGTGTGCACTACCACGTCCGGCTTCCCTTTCTTTTTTGATTGTGTGTCTAATGTATGTGTGTGGGGGGGGCCTGTATGCATGTTTCCCTGTGTTACTGTAATGGTTAATCTCTGGTTGTCAACTTGACAGGATTTAGAATCACCATGGAAACAGATCTCTTGGCATGTCTATTAGGAATTTTTCTAGACAGATTAATTAGATATTAATTAGATAGACACACTCTAACTATGGACAATGCCATTCCATGGGCTGGGCATCGTGGACTGTATAAAAAGGAGAGAACAGGATGAAAAACAGTATTCATTCATTGCTGTTTGCTTCCTCACTATACTGAATGTGACTAGCTGCCTCTAGCTCCTGCCTTCCCCCACCATGATGGACTGTAACCTGGAACTGTAAGCTAAAATAAACCCATCCTCCCTTAAACTGATAAAAATTATTTATTTATTTATATTTTTATTTTAGATAAAGAGAGAGAGAATTGGCCCTCAAGGGCCTCAACCTTTGAAATTGAACTCCAGATGTCTGTGCCACCTAGTGGCCATGTACAGCCCTGCACTTGCCTCACCTTTGTGGGTCTGACTTACATGGGACCTGCAGAGTCAAACATGGGTCCATAGGCTTCGCAGGCAAGTGCCTTAACCACTAATCTATCTTTCCAGGTTTGTTAAGTTTTTTTCTTTTTTTCTTTCTTTCTTTCTTTTTTTTGTTTTTGTTTTTGTTTTTTTGAGGCAGGGTCTCACTCTAGCTCAGGCTGACCTGGAATTCACTATGTAGTCTCAGAGTGGCCTTGAACCATGGCAGTCCTCCTACCTCTGCCTCCCGAGTGTTGGGACTAAAGGTGTGCACCACCACGCCCGGCTTCTGATTAAATTTTTTTAAATTTACTTTTCCATTTTGACATCATCATACACATATATCTTATTGCACCCAAGTACCTTCTCTTATTCCCCTCCTCCTCCCACTAACATCCTTCTTCCCCATTAATCCCAATCTTACTTTCATGCTTTTTTCCTTCTACTCATTGAGTTAAATTAATGTTGTTTGCATGATCATAGGTGGAAGGTTATTTACTGTGGAATGGGCAATTTACTACTGGCTACACCACTGATGAACCTGAATCTATAGTAAAACATGTGCTACATGAAAGTAATTTTCTCCCAGTAATGAGAAATTGACTGATATAGTCATCAAAAATATTATCTGAGCCGGGCGTGGTGGCGCACGCCTTTAATCCCAGCACTCGAGAGGCAGAGGTAGGAGGATCGCCATGAGTTCGAGGCCACCCTGAGACTACAGAGTGAATTCCAGGTTAGCCTGAGCTAGAGTGAGATCCTACCTCGGAAAACCAAAAAAAAAAAAAAAAAAAAATATATATATATATATATATATATATATATATATATATATATAATCTGCCCCAGTTTTCAAATGCAAAGTAGTACTTACTTTCAGTCTTCCATTAATAGTCCTTTTTTTTGGGGGGGGGTGGGGGGCTAGTGTGACCCTACCTCAAAAACACCCCTCCAAAAATTTTATTGCTTTAAGCCACTGATGGTTTGGGATACTTTGTTATGCACTGTTATTGTGGTAATATGTAACCTGATCAGGCAGGTCTTTGGACTATATTTTCATACATGGAAATGTTCAGGTTGTGACTCTTTAGCAAATGAGTCATTTTCTTTCATCTCCTCTCATATAGTCTGTCTCAACGTTTTACTTTTGGTGTCAGATAAGAGGCAGACAGAAGAAAATGACTCTTGCTATACTGTCATTATTTATTTATTTATTTATTTATTTATTTATTTATTTATTTCGAGGTAGGGTCTCTAGTCCAGGCTGACCTGGAATTCACTATGTAGTCTCAGGGTAGCCTCAAACTCATGGCGATCCTCTACCTCTGCCTCCGGAGTGCTGGATAAAAGGCATGCACCACCATGCCAGGCTTTTTTTTTTATTTTTTAATTTTTTTGTTTTTGTTTTGTTGTTTTATGTCATTATTTTTTAATTAAAAATTTTTAATTAGTTATGGACATACTTAGTATAGAAACAACACATGTTGATACCATCCTTTCCCTCATCCCTGACCCTTTTCTGAAGTGGCCCTCCTCATTGGGGGAGGGTATAGGTTATCCCCATGGATTGTGGGTAGTGCATTGTGGGAGCAGCAGTGATTGGGGAGATGAGCATAATGTCCCAACTTGTGGCTCTAACAATCTTTCCATTCCCCTCCTCCGCAAAAACTCCCTGAGCCATGTTCAGTGTGTTAAGTCTGCTTCAGTGATGGGCTCTTAGGAGCCTCTGTCATTATTGGCACTGAGCATCCAAGGACCTACTATTCTAATACATGTTGTTGAGATCAAGCCAATTCCTCCAGGCCTGACAAGACCTTAGGCCATCCTGGAGCAGAGGTTGTTGGGGCCACATGACGATGGTCCCAAAATAAGCAGAACAATATTGCGATAGTCAGGTTCTCATTGGGATTCTAGGCCTTCTCCGGCTCCTACCTCCTAGCTGCACGTGTATTTGGTGGTGCCAGAGTGTATAGGGAGGTTAACTAAAGGCGGGACTCTATGATGCAGCATCTGTGAAGTGTCACCCATGATGACATGGGACTTTTTGGTAATGCAGCTGTTTTGGGGTCACCGATGCTCTTGTAAATCAGCCCAAGAAACTTGTTGTTTCCCAAGCTCAACTTGGGTGGAGCCATTATTTTGGTGTGTTATTGGTACCTCACCTGACATTTATTCATGTCTCCCCCAAGAAAAATAAGGCCACACTGGTACTCTATGTAATGATGTAATGATTGTTGTCTTGGGTGTTTATGAGGGAAATGTTAGGGTCTTAGAGATTCCTCCCCCTTTCACCCAGCCAAAATCAAAGTCTTCAAAGGTCTTACTCAATGTGAGCTCTATAATCTCTTGTTGTGTTGTCTCTGCCACTTCTGTCTCTCCCTCTCTACATATGCACTTTCATAGTTCTATCTTATTTTATCTCATTCTCTCCTCTTCTTTTACTCTCTCTTCCTTTCTCTGGTCAGACTTCCCCTCCCCCCATCTGCTTAACCGGCTCCTACCCCACTTTTCATTGCTAATCTGCTGCAGGTTTCTGCAGGATCTAGCCTCTGACAGCCCACTCCCTCGCTCATCCGCCCCAGGTTTTACTAACACCTGGCTTTGCCAGCAGCTGAGCTCACCAGAGCTGCTTCCACTTTCCCAATGATCCACTCCTTCCCTCTCCAGAAGTTGGGCTGCTTCCTTCCTGCTCCCTCCCTACAATAAACTCCTTATCCTAAGAAAAGATGTGGTCTCAAAGCCCCTGTTTCAAACCCTGACAGGAAGCAGTGATTTAAAGGATGAAAATGACATGAAACAATCTGAACAGATTTTATTTACCTTTGTGTTCCAGTTTGGAATGTATAGTTTTGCTTTGAACCAGAACCAGGCCCCAGTCATCTGCTTCATTTACCTTAGGGGCTGACAAAAGAACACTTGATCAGTTAAGAAAAAAAAAAACCCCTACAATCCCACATGCAAAGAAAGGAATCTAATGACTGTAGAAAGATTTTGTCATGTATTCGAATGACAATATATTAGAACAGTTTATTTCCACCATTTTCAATCATTGCATAGGTTCTAGTTTCCTCACCTTGAACACTATGTCCCAGAGTTCTTTTAGACAAGCAAAGTGTCTATTACTCCTGACACGCCCTTCTCACCAGGTTTTGAAAACATACCTCCATGAGATTTTCATTGGTGAGAAAGATAATATCTCTGGTATATGTTAGATAAAAATCAAGACGGATGTCAGGCGTGGTGGCATGCACCTTTAATCAACATTCAGGAGGTTGAGGTAGGAGGATCACCATGAGTTCGAGGCCAGCCTGAACTACAAAATGAATTCCAGCGCCTGGGCTAGAGTGAAATACTGCTTAAACACCCACCCACTCACCCCAGGATGGAGATGAGAAGTGGTAGGTGGTTTGAGAGAGAGGTGCAGAGGCGCTAAGACAAATTGTCCTTCAGGGAAAAGCTTTATTAAGGGATTTATTAATACCATAGACAGCATGGTGAGGGCCTGAAGAGAAAGAAAGCCTTCAGTCCCACTAGACATGGCAATGTTCCCTGCTCATAAAGCTTTGTTTCCTAGGGAGAGGAGAGGAGGTCCCATGCCAGGAAGCAGCAGGCTGAGTTAATAAGTAGCCCATAGTTCCTGCTTGCATTCAGGTTGCCTGTCTCTGATTCCTGAGTGGCAGGGGGGAAGGGGAACAATTGCAGGGTCACTGTGGTGTCAGTTCTTCACAGTAGGTATGATGGTAGGGAGGCTGCAGGGGGTGTGACCAGATCTATGAGGCCTCAGGCCCTGTGATCTATCCCTATGATTTTCTCTTTTGACTTTTAAAATCACAACTGTGCAACTGTTACATTTCAATAGAACTGTTCCCCTCTCCCCTCCCACTCATTCACAGCTATGACATGTGGCACCTCAAAAATGACAAGGTCTTGGATTTTGGAATTCCCACTGATAGGAAAATTGAACAAGTTTCTCAGCCCCCACTCATATCACATCCCATAATTCCCTTCATGCATGGCCCTCACAGTACAATATCCTCCCCTTCTCAGAAAGTCTTAAAACCTTCTCCTTTCCCTTACTCAAGGTTCCTAAGTCTCTTTCCTTTCACTTTGGATTCCACCATTCACTCATCTGGCAGGAAACAAAATCTTAGGTGCAAAACACCAGTTCATCTCTAATCCTCCATTCTTGAACCAAAATCTTATAATGACTATAACATTCCCTTTTCATGAAATGGGCCAGTGGGAAAAAAGTGCCTTTAAAAAGTAAAAAGGGGGCTGGAGAGATGGCTTAGTGGTTAAGGTATTTGCCTGAGAAGTCTAAGGACCCAGGTTCGATTCCCCAGGATCCATGTAAGCCAGATGTACAAGGTGGCACATGAGTCTGGAATTTGCAGTGGCTGGACGCCCTGGTGCGCCCATTCTCTGTCTCTCTCTGCCTCTTTCTCTTTCAAATAAATAAATTAAACTAATATTAAAGGAAGTCAAAAGGTAGAGCTTAGTGGACCATGTGGGGAGAGTCTCTGATTTGGTGAATGCACTGCATGGGGTCTTTAACAGCTAGTTAACTCTGCTGGCAAGAGCAGTGCGTTTCCTTGGCTGAGAGTTGGCAGGGAGGATCTGTGCCAAACAGGAAGTGAGGAAACGAGGCAGAACTTACCTTCCAGCTTCCAAGAGCAGGGGGACTGGTTTTGTATCTGTGGAGGGTGTTCTCTAGACCTTGCATAGTCCCCTGCTACTTAGGACTTAAGAACCAAGCCATTTTCCTTTAGGCATTAAGATGTCTACTCTTCCGTCATTTGTCAGGAGGTATCACAATTCATTTTTCATAAAATGTCTAAAGAACCAAAGTGATACTCACAAAACACATCTCCGCGAAGGCGTCGCTCTTGCTCCACATCATTCTTCAGGGCTTTCTCTGCTCTTTTCTCTTCCTCAAGTGCCTGTCTCATTCTCTCTTCCTTTCCTTTGTTTTCTCTGTTGGAGTTCCCACCCCTGCAAACATTCTCTTCACAGCTGAAGGACAAGTTAACCTTAGGGGTGCGAGTGCTGGTGGGTCTTGGGGTGACAGTTTTCATTTGCATCTTCTTTTTCATGCTGTTTTTGTGAGCAAGCAACTTCTTGATTCGGTCTTTGATGGTCCCGGGCACTCTGAGGACTTCTTTCACAGAATTTTCCGGGATAACTAAAACAGACAATAACAGATAAGAAGTTCCCATTTGGGTAAAAATTAGATCACTCGTGAACTGAGAGGGAACTAGGCAGATAGCTTTACTATTAGGTAGCCAGTCAGGAGAGGGCCCAAAGGAGGGAATCAAAAGATAATCCGGTCTCATTCAATCAGCTCCCTCACCTACTCAGGTATGCTGATTTCTTCCTGAGCTAGTCTCCTGAGTCCAGACCAATCAACTCTCATAGGCTCACCTTGGCCTGAGGGTAAGGCACATCACAATAAGATTGTAAATAGATCCTTGCCACGTGGACAAAGCCACTTTTGGCTGTTCATCTCTCCTGAACCTCCAGATCCCTGCTCTGATAAGCGTCCCTCATCTCAGCCTGTCTGAGATGAGATGGGAGGGACCCCTACCCCCATGGGCTCTCTACTCCTTCCTGCCTTCTACATGGCAGGAGCTCTCTGTACTTTCTTCTCTTCCCTTCTCTTAATCTAATAAAGCCTCTTTAAGTCTTATTGTCTGGTCTATGGGTTTAATTCTTTAAATTTATAAGACAAGAATACAGGGCACCCTAAATTTCTTGGTGTATTAGTGCATTGGCGTATTGGCAAGGGACCCCAAAATTCCTGTAACAGAGCAATGAAGCATTTTAAAAGTGATAATGGGCAATAACTCAATGCTTTCAGAATTTACCCATAGGAGGCTCTACCTGTGAGATTCTAGGAAGAACTGCATTTGCATCTGTTCTGAAGTTATGGTGGCTTTTGTTAACTACGTTTTGTTAGAGGACACACTTTAATTTGCTTCAGAAATGTGGGCTGGGGAGATGGCTCAGTGGTTAAAGGCACTTGCAATGCAAAGCCTGCTGGGTCAGATGTAATATCCTAGCACCCATGTAAAACCAGATGCACAAAGTGGTGCAATTGTCTGGTATGTGTGCAGCAGGTAGAGGCCCTGGTGTACCCATTCTGTCTCTCAATTGCAAGTAAATAAAGAAAAATTTTTTGACATATCTGCTTTTATCCAGCTGTGGATTTTCTTGGGTCCTCTAGTAGTACTTTTCTCATGCTAGTATCCCCATTCCAAGTATTACACAAATAGCCCTAGGTGTCTGTCCAAATTTTATGTTCATAGCATTTATTCATAGCTTTAGAATTATGTTGAACCACGTAAATTTCCAATATTAGGCTATCTATGACCTTAAACATGGTAATTCATGGTATAATGAACATGTACCTAATTTTTCTTCCCCTTTCTTGCCCCTTTAATTTTTTTTTAACTCATTGAAACCACTACCTAGAGCTAAATTTTGCTTATTGATTTTTTGAGATGCATCTGTATTAATGTTTACATTAATTTCCCATTACTTATCATGATGTTAAGTTGCTGTAAAAAATACACCTGTAATCACTGTAAGTTGGGAGGCCAGCCTGGGACTCCAGAGTAAGTACCTGGTCAGCCTGGGCTACAGTGAGACCCTACCTCGAAAATACAAACAGAAAAACAAAAAACAAAATACCCATAGGTTGATTTTTCTTATCTCACAGTGGATCAGTAGCCTTGGGGATAATAGATAGTTAGTTAGAAATCAGCAGGCTTGAGGGCTGGGGCTGTATCTCAGTTGGTACAGTGCTTATCTAGCATGCCCCAAATCCATAAACCAACACATAAACCAGTATGATGGCATACATAGGTAATCACAGCACATAGGAGACAGATGCAGGAGGATTAAGAGTTAAAGTTCCTTTCTGGCTATATAGTGTATTTGAGGCCAGCCTAGGCTACAAGAGATCCTGTCTCAAAAGTAGTTGCTTTTCAATAGGAAAGATGGTTGGATTTTAGTAAAGGATTGCCTAGAGGAATGTGGACTGTAGAGATATCAGAGGGGGAAAAGGACTGTATTGGGAACTGGGCTAAAGGCAGTGCATTTGATATTCTAACCAAAAACTTATTCTAGCAACAGCAACAACAATAAAAATTGGATGTATTTTGCCTAAGTCCTGAGAACTTGAATGAAAGAAATGGAGACAATGCTGTCAAGCCTGGCACTGCAAACAAAGGAGATGCATGTTCCACTTTGTGCATCTGGCTTTAAATGGGTACTTGGGAATCAAAACCAGGCCATCAGGCTTTGCAAGGAGGCCCAGCATGCACATCCTGTTCCCCCTTCCATCCCCCTCCTCTCTCTATCCTTGCAAATAAACAAATAAAAATATTTTTTAATTTTTTAAAAAATTATTTATTTATTTATTTATTTGCAAGCAGAGATAGAGAAATAGAAGACAGACAGACAGAGAGAATGGGCATGCCAGGGCTTCTAGCCACTACAAACAAACTCCAGATGTATGTGCCCCTTGTGCATCTGGCTTACGTGGGTCCTGGGGAATTGAACCTGGGTTCTTTGGCTTCACAGACAAATACCATAACTGCTAAGCCATTTCTCCAGCCCAAATAAAAATATTTTAAAAGAGGGCTGGTAAGATGGCTTAGAGGTTCAGGTGTTTGCCTGCAAAGCCAAAGGACCCAGGTTCAATTCCCCAGGACCCACATAAGCCAGATGCATAGGCATCTGGAGTTTGTTTGCAGTGGCTGGAGGTCCTGGTGCACCTATTCTCTCTCTCTCTCTCTCTCTCCCCTCCCTGCCTATTTCTCTCTTAAATAAATAAATAAAAATATTTTAAAATATTTTAAAAGAAGAAATAGTCATTAAAATAATATGATGAGGATTAATGGAGAAGAAGAGTGTATTAAAGGGATGGGGAAGAATAAGAGGGCATTTTGAGGGATTATGATCAAAGTACATATAAAGCTATGAAAATTTCAAAACTGGAAAAAATAAAAATAAATTGACTTAAAAGGAAGAATGTGAATTGTTTTGAAAAGAAAAGGTTTGAGAGAATGCTGAGAGAAATCTCTACTATCCAAATTCAACATATGGAGGCTGTTATAGTAGTATTTCCTGGGTGCCAGGCTTCATTTCAATCTGACAACAAAACTTGATAGCATTGCCTGCATGGTGCTTGTATTAAAAGAATAAAAGATACAAGATAAAGGGGGTCATGGAGTATTGCACCATGGTTACATAGTGTCCATGAGGCCAGGTAATGTGAGGGAGGAATGGAGTCCTTGCAACGAGGCCCTGTGAGGCCAATGCATAAAGCTATGAGGTAAACTTTAACTTACAATGGAGACTCCAGAATATTAGAGATGCCAGTGCCATGGGACATCTGCGAAGATGGGATCTGGGTAGATTCAGCCCATGACAGAGGTACAGGCAGCACAGCTGGAAAGGTGAAGCTACCCTAGTCTTTTGGAGCCCAGGGGATTTCATTATATGTCTCAGATATCAAGCACGGAGCTACAAGACTTGGTGTTTGCCCTGCTGAATTTTGGTCTTGCTTTCATTCAGTCTTTCCTTACTTTGCCCCTATTCCTTCTTTTTGGAATGGGAGTGTTTACACTGTACCATTATATGTTAGAAGTATATAACTTGCATTTTGATTTTATAGGACCCACAGTTAGAGACTGCCTTGAATCTCAGATGAGACTTTATTGGGACTGGTAAAGACTATTAGGACATTTAAGTTAGACTAAATGCATTTGGCACCATGAGATGGCCTATGGGGGGGGGCAGGGGCAGAATGTGGTGGTTTGAATGTAAAATATCCCCCATAGGGTAATATGTTTAAACACATGGTACCCAGCTGTTTGGGAAGGTTGTGCAACCTTTAGGAGGTAGAGCCTTACTAGAGTCAGTATGTCACTGGGAGAGGGACCTGAAATGGTTCAGCCCAGCCCTGCTTGCTGTTCATTCTCTGATTCCTCCCTGTTGATGTGATGCTGGCTTCCTGCTCCTGCCATACTTTCCCTGCCATGACAGACTCTATCCTCTGGACTTGTAAGCAAAAAACAACTCTTTCCACGTATACGCTGCTTCTGGCCAGGTAATTGTTCACAGCAACGAGATAGAAACAGATATAGAAACATTGCCACTATTACTCCTTTTAATAGCACTGGTTTACCAAGCATTGAATATGAACATCATATTTGTTTATTCTGTATGGATCATGTCATTTAATTCTTAAACAATACTAAGATATAGATACTATGATCCGTATTTTCCACATGTGGAAACAAACACTTGAAAGGTTAAATAATTGTTCTCAGTTCACAGGTAGTATACTAGGGAACTAGGACTCAAGCTACAGTAATCTGATTTCAGAGTCTATACACTTGGATGCTCAAAAACAGAAGTTTAAAAAATTTTTATTTATTTATTTGAGACCGAGAGAAAGAGAAGGAAGAGAGAAAGGGTAGGTGGTTTGTGCAGTGCAAACAAACTCCAGATGCATGTGCCAATTTGTGTATATGGCTGCACATGGGTACTGGGGAATTGGATCCAGGGCTATCAGGCTTTACAAACAAGAACCTTTAACCACTGAGCAATCTCTCTAGCCCCAGAAATTTCTTTGACATGGGAACAGTTTGTGTTGATGTGGGATGTGTAATGTTAAGGTATTGGGCTAAAATATAGAAAACATGGGTTTCAAACAACCACACAATTGTATGCTTTAAAATGCTGCTTTTTATTTATTTTTATTTATTTATTTATTTTTTGATTTTTCAAGGTAGGGTCTCGCTAGAATTCTGTAATTCCAGGCTGGCCTCAAACTCACAGCAATCTTTCTACTTCTGCCTCCCAAGTGCTGGGATTAAAGGCATGTGCCACCATGCACAGCTAGGATGTTGCTCTCTTTTGTACAAAAATAGCATATTGTGGCTTCAATAAAGACCAAAATGACTCCAGGTTTACTCTGGGAAGTCATTTCTCTTTTAAATGCATGTGCATGTGTGTGTTGGTGCCCATGTGTGTGCATGAATTGTGGAAGCCAGAGAACAACCTCAAGTGTTGTTTTTCAGGAATGCCATCCTCTTCTTTTATGAGATAGATAGATAGATAGATAGATAGATAGATAGATAGATAGATAGATAATGAATTGGCACACCAGGGCCTCCAGCCACTGTAATTGAACTCCAGATGCATGTGCCACCTTGTATGCATGTGCAACCCTGCACATGTGTCATCTGTGTGTCTGGATTACATGGAATATGGGGAGTTGAACATGGGTCCTTAGGTTTTGCAGGCAAGTGCCTTAACCACTAAGCCATCTTTCTACTTCTGCTTCTTTTAAAAAAGAAATTATTTATTTGAGGGGAGGCAGATAGAGTGATAGATAGATAGAAAACAGGCATGCCAGGGCCTCCCACTACTGCAAACGAACTCCAGTTGCATGTGCCACCTTGTGCATCTGGCTTACATGGGTCCTGGGGAATCGAACCTGGGTGCTGTGGCTTTGCAGGCCTTCACCACTAAGCCATTTCTTTAGCCCTCCAATTCCTTTTGAGATAGGGTCTCTTATTGGCCTGGAGCTCATCAGTTAGGGTAGACTGGCTGGCCAACGAGCCCCAGGAATCCTCCTATTTCCACTTCCCCAGTGCTGGGATCACAAGCATGAACCACTATGCCTGGCATTTTTATCTGGACATTGGAGATTGGAATCAGTGTCTCACATTTTTAAGGCAAACATTTAGTGGTTCTTTCTGACCTCTTCAATTCTCATGCCTGGGGTTCAGTTCCACATTGCTGGGAAGAACGTTCAAATCGGGCACAGCTTATAGGTGGAAAGGGTTTATGTCAAGCTTAGAGATCCAGGAGGAAGTTCCATCAGTTGTAGAAGAAGCTGCTTTTATACATCCAAGCAGAGAGAAACCACCACCAGCCAGCAAACATCAAAAGTGACAAGCACAAAACTGGCAGCAGCAGGAGCTCAGAGCTCAAATTGCTCTGTACAACTCTGGGCTGGAAATCAGATCTGCCCCCAAACATACCTGATGGCTGGACCCCAGGATCTGCTCCCAGTGACACCTCCTCCAGCCAGGTGGCTAGAGATCCAATTTACAGGCTTATTAAAACACCTGAGTCGATGGGGAGCATATATTCAAACTACCACAGGTTGTGACAGTAGTCATGTGGAGGTGATTTGCCCATTTAAAGAAATGGATGCTTTGTGAAGCTTCAATTCGTATGCACAACACCTCTGCATTTACCCTTAGGAACTTAGGGTAGAGTATTTGGTTTTCAACAGTGAATTGTAGTGATACTTGTGACAGCAGTAATCACAGCTAACTTTACTGAGCATCTACTATGTGACCAGCCAAACTAAGCTCTCTACTTTTATTACCTCATTTAAGCGCCATGAGGAATTTCTGAGAGAAGTATTTATTTTAGTGTGAGGTTTCCCAGGAAAAGCTGAAATAAAGGTTTGGGTGCAGGTGGTTTATTTGGGAGGCGATTTTAGATGGCAGTAAGATAGAAAGGGAGGAGCCAAAATATGGTGCCGCAGTGGGCAGGTAATCACTGTAACCAACTGGGAGTCAGCACAGCATGGCCCTCAGGATTGTCCCACACTATCAAGTGGAAGGAAGGATATTTATCCAGAGACTCTACGTTTACTGGCTGAGGGATATTCCCTAGGAATATTAACTTCTCCCATCTCTGACTGCTCCTAAAGGCTGGGCAGCCTTCCCCGAGGCCACACTGCAAGAGAATCTTTTCCCTGGAGCCACAAATATGCATGGAACTCTTTGTTCTGCCTTGCTGGAATTGGGGAGCTCACAGGGACTATGGATTGGCCTACTAAAAGCTTCTATAGGACCACCATGAGCCTCATTTTGGATAAGAAAAACAGTTCAGAGAGGTGTTGAAACTCGCTTGATAGAGGTCCCAGCCAGTGTAGAGCAGAACTCAGATTGAAATCTAGGCTTTCCCAACTTGGAATGTACACATTCAAATTTGGTGGCATGAAGGGGTGATGGGTATGGCTCTCTGGTGATTCATCAAACATGGAAAGTAGATTCAGTCCATCTCCTCCAGAGTTCTCCCAAGGCTATGACAGCTTTTCCCCACCCCACTCATGCCTAACTCACAGCATACAGTCAATTTCAATCCCTCCCTCTTTCGAAGTCTTTCCAGAAAAGTACCTTATCATCTAGCCTGAGGGATGGAAACCACAGCATTGAGTTTCTACTAAGTGAATGGTCATTTAACCCCACTCTCAGCAATGTAAGAATCCCTTCCAGGGCTGGAGAGATGGCTCATTGGGTAAAGGCACTTGTTTGCAAAGCCTGATGGCCTGGGTTCGATTCTCTAGTATGTATATAAAACCAGATGCACAATGTGGTCCATGTGTCTGGTGTTTATTTGTAGGCAGGAGGCCCTGGTGTGCATATACTCACTCACTCTCTCTCTCAAATAATTAAAAATATTTTTTGTTTGTTTGTTCGAGGTAGGGTCTCACTGTAGCCCAGGCTGACTTGGAATTTATTATGTCATCTCAGGGCAGCCTTGAACTCACGGCAATCCTCCTACCTCTGCCTCTCGAGGGCTGGGATTAAAGGTCTGCACCACTACGCCCGGCTTAATTAAAAATATTTTTAAAAAGAATCCCTTCCAGAATCCTCAGCCTGAAAGCTCCACTATGTGGAGTTCCCTGTCCCATCCTTACACATCTGCCAGTCAGTTTTATAAGAGAATGTATTTTCTACCCATGGTTTTAATCTTTTTGGGGGAAGCCACTTTCAATTTACATTTCATAAATATCTCCAGGTATGAGTTAAGCTTTTCCACACTATTTTCCCCAGAATAAATGCTGCCTTGTTCTTTGGCAGTTCTTCGTGGAATTTAATTTTCAGACTCAGTTCTTCGGTTATATTCTTTCACATCTACTCTCCTCAGCCACAGCCCACTTGGATACTGTGAATGTTTTATGAGTGTGCTGCCAAATGGCTACCATGGTATATACAGTTTATTTTTGCACGATTGAGTAGATACTCCATTACAGCTATTTCTGGCATTGGCTGGGGATGCAAGACAAGTTGGTACACCTTGCAGCCATACTTATTGACACATCTAGGACCTATGCCAAGGGGCACGGGGGTGAGTTGAAGCAGGGCAGTAAGCAAGACTAGAACCAGGTGTTGTAGCACATGGCTCTAATCTCAGCACCCAGGAGGTTGGGGCAGGATTGTGGTGAGTTCAAGGGCAGCCTGGGATACAAGATCCTTTTCATCTAGCCATACATATATGAGCCCCACACAATCCTAAATAACCAGGGCATGGTGACACTGAAACCACCTGGCAGTTGGCATGAAAATACCCCATGGATGCAACTTTGGAATGCAGATAGCTTCCATTCTTGGCAGAGTTTTGCTCCACATTTTTGTCTTTTGAGGTAGGGTCTCATTGTATCCCAGGCTGACCTGAAACTCAGTCTGTAGCCAAGGATATCCTTGAACTCATAGTGATCCTAGGCATTATCACACCTGGTGCAAAAACAATAAGAGCAAAAAGCAAATCTAGACACACAATGATCCAGAGCTTTAAGAAACCTACCAGAGGTAGAGGAGATGTGGTAGTTTATTTAAATGGATGTTCCCCCAGGAGATTCAGGAGTTTATTAAAGCTTGTAATTAGATCTCTAGCCTCCTTGCTGGAGGAGGTACCACTGTGGGCAGATCCTAGGATCCAGCCTTAAGGTGTGTTTGGGGGTGGATCTGAATTCCAGCCTAAGATATGCAGAGTGTTGGGGTGTGCTTGCTTATGGTACTGGTGGTGGTATTTCTCTCTGCATGGACCTGTGAAAGGGGGCCAGCTTCTCTTCTTCCACACGATGGAACTTCCCCTGGGTCTGTAAGTATCAATAAATCCCTTCCTCTCATAACCTGTGTCTATTCTGGAGGTTCAATGTGAAGTTGACTGTGACAGGATGGAAGAGAGAGGGGCAGAGAGAGAGAGAGAGAGAGAGAGAGAGAGAGAGAGAGAGAGAGAGAGAGAGAGAGAATATGAATATGGATGCACCAGGGTCTCTTACCATTGCAAATGAACTCCAGATGTACGGGTTACTTTGTTCATTTGGCTTTACGTGGGTATGGGGAATCAAACCCAGACTGGAAGGCCTTTAATCACTGAACCATCTCTCCAGCCAATATTTTTTTTGGAGCGAGACACAGAGAGAGGGAGAGAGAGAGGGAGAGGAAGACAGATAGAGATGGGCATGCCAGCAGCTTCTCAGCTGCTGCGAATGAAATACAGATGCATGCACCCCCTTGTGGTCAAGTGCAGCATTGCGTCCTTGTGTCACTGCATCTGGCTAAACGTGGGACCTGGAGATTGGAACCGCTGGAGATTGGAACCAGCGTTCTTAGGCTTAGGAGGCAGGCATCTTAACTGCTAAGCCATCTCACCAGCCCTCCAGCCAATATTTTTATTAAGTTTTTGACAGGGTCACATGTAGCCTAGACCGGTCTTGAACTTGCTATATAGCCAAGGCTGACACTGAATTCCTGCCTCTATCTCTTGAGTGCTGGGATCATAGGAGTGCACCACTACCACTCTCAATTTATTCAGTAATAGAATCCAGAGCCTCATGCATGCTAGGCAAGCACTCAACCAACAGAACTACATTGCCAGTCCCTATGTGGCTACGTGGGTGGTTTTAAACACTGTGGGGCACTGTTTCCTAGGGAAGGGTCTGCACTGAATCACAGCCAACTTGCCTTGGCAGATATTCTTGGAATGTGTCATTTCAGTTTTGTTTTTAGACAGCAGGATCATTGTCATTGTCATCAACATCATCATTATTATTTTGCCCCTTGAAGTTAGATGATTTCAAGCTGTACTGATAAGACCTGGAATATAATTTCCCATGCTTCTTTCCCTGCTGTGACAAACCACGAGGGCTTGGTGTGATAAGCTAGTGCAGCCTCTGTTACCTTGGGTTCCTCTCTAAGTGGCTGTGCTGAGAAGAAGCCTCCTGCAATCTCCCTTCAGACATAGCATGCACAAGAAATGAACTTCTCTTGCTGGTCTAGCTGTAGTGGCAGTGACATTTTGTACTTACACATCTGGCTTATCAATTGACAGTTTTAATTCACCATCACTAAAGAATTTACTGGCAGGAGTGACAAGTCTTGTTAGTATACATTATGAAACAAAAGGAATCTAGGATGACGGAAGTTATGTCTGTTACATCTTCTTTTGTTCTGCTGTTATTCTGGGAAAAGTCCTGATGAAGGTATGTTGTGATCAGAAAAATAGGAACTACTCACCTTGCTGGGTTTATTTATTTTATTTATTTATTTATTTTTGATTAGGTTTTTTTTTTTTTTTTAAAGAATCTCATGTACACCCAGCTTTTTTTTTTTTTTTTTTCGGTTTTTCGAGGTAGGGTCTCACTCTGGCCCAGGCTGACCTGGAATTAACTATGTAGTCTCAGGGTGGCTTTGAACTCATGGCGATCCTCCTACCTCTGCCTCCCAAGAGCTGGGATTAAAGGCGTGTGCCACCATGCCCGGCTCCAGCTGGCTTTTAACTCCCTATATAGCTGACGGTGACCTTGAACTTCAGATCTTCCTGCCTCCACCTCCTGATTGTTGGGATTATAGGCATGAGCCACCACACCCACTTTATGCAGTGCTTGTGATCAAACCCAGGGTTCGTGTATGCCATGCAAGCCCTCTGCTAACTGAACCACAACTCTAGGCCCTGTTCTTTCCATTCTGTGTCTACGTTAGTGAGTTTTGGAAAGGTGGTCCAACTAATAAAGAACACAGTTTGAGGCACAGTTAATTTATAATCACTGCATACACAGGCACGCAGAGTGAGTGTGAGAGAGAAAGGAAGGGAAGAAGGAGATCTGGAGAGAATGCTTTTATGGGAATAGCAAAAGATACGATGACCAGATGCTACTTACCAGAACACTGAAGTCCATTGCCCTTATATCCCTGCTTGCACTTGCACTTGAAGGATCCTTGGGTATTGAGGCAATTGGCATCAATGCTGCACGTATGGGTATTCAGAGCACATTCATTTATATCTAAAAACGTGAACATCCCAGTGAGCAAATTGATGGTACCAGAACTCAATAAAAGAGTATCCCTTACACTTGAGTAACTTCAAGGCCAACCACTCAACACCCCAACAAACTAAGTGCTGCCTGACAACTGAGAGGTATTCAGAATTCCAGGCCTATTGGCCCAGAGCTCTCCCTGGCTTTGCCTGGCACCTGGCTGGTATGTAGGGAGGGTGTTGGCAGCTCACCTCCCCCACATCGCTTACATGGCCTACATATTAACATTACTGAAATCATTAAGGCATTTAGAGTTTTTCTTTACCTTTCTCATCCATGAAATTCAAAACGAAATAACAGGATCAGAAAATAAAATTTAAATTTGGATGGGCTTGAAACTCCTCATAAACAAAGGACATGCTTGGCCAGGAACCACTGACATCATTTGAACTCACAGGCATGGGCATTGTGTTCAGAGCCTGCCAGGAGAAAGGGTCAGGCCAGTTTGAGCTTGTCCGCTGGATTTAGGGGTAGAAAACTGGCCAAGTTCCACCCAAGTGAAGGATTCATTTACTCTACTCTCCATCATTGTTTTTGCATTTGTAAACATCAACATAAAAGTAGCTTATTGTTTTTAATTCATCTACAATAGGTGCTCAGATGCTAATCTTAATCACTTTCAGCATGTCAAAAATTTGTTTTCTTGTGAAGCTGTCCATGTGTCTTCCCAACTTGTTCTGTGGAGAACTTCCTTGCAAGTGCCTGGGAACTAGAGGGTGCTGTTACATAGTCATTGTGTTATGTTATAGCAGCTGGATGGATCTGCAGGTGGGTGTCAGGTCGAAACTTGTGACAAATATGGATTTTCTGAGCCTGCCTTGGTTGGTCTTTGTATTTGAGAAGACTTGAGGAAAGTGATAAGGAGGTTTCCCAAGATGATGCAAAAAGCAGCAATGGACTGTTGCCCTAACACGATGACATGTTGTGAAAAGCCCTGAGTGTAGGACTGAAAAAAACCCTATGTTTCTCCAACAGTCAGCTTTCCATGTGATCCACACACCTCTGTCAATCACATTATATGAACAGAGATGTAGCAAGAACCCAAATTTCCCTTCACTATAAGATAGTATATCAAGGGCAATGGGAATTCATCCAAGAGCTACCAAAATACCCTATCTCACAAGCTCTTATACTCCTTCCACTAAAATAAAAATAAATAAAATATTGTATACAGATAATCAACAGTTGACTCTTAGCAGAGTGATTTTAGTGACCATGGAAAGGGAACACAGTATTTGAAGCTCAAATTCCAAACGGGCTGGAAGAAGAAAGAGGAGATAGCATGTACCTTTACCTCCTTCATACATTTTTTTTTTTTTTTTTTGGTTTTTCGAGGTAGGGTTTCACTCTAGCCCAGGCTGACCTGGAATTCACTCTGTAGTCTCAGGGTGGCCTCGAACTCACGTCAATCCTCCTACCTCTGCCTTCTGAGTGCTGGGATTAAAGGCGTGCACCACCATTTCTGGCTGCCTTCATATGTTTTTTAAATATGTATTTTTGATTTTTAAAATTTATTTACTAGAGAGAGAGAGAGAGAGAATGGGCATGCCAGGGCCACCAGCCACTGCAAATGAACTCCAAACACATGTGCCCCCTGGGGAATCAAACCCCGGTTTATTGGCTTTGCAGGCAAACACCTTAACCACTAAGCCATCTCTCCAGCCCTTCATACATTTTTTTTTTTTTTTTTTTTTTTTTGTCTTTTCTAGGTAGGGTTTCACTCTAGTCCAGGCTGATCTGGAATTCACTAGGTAGTCTCAGGATGGCCTTGAATTCATGGTGATCCTCCTACCTCTGCCTACCGAGGGCTGGGATTAAAGGCGTGCACCACTATGCCCGGTGCTTCATACATTTTTTCTGAGAGAGAGAGAGAGAGAGAGAGAGAGAGAGAGAGAAGAAAAGAAGAAGAAGAAGGAGGAGGAGGAGGAGGAGGAGGAGGAGAAGAAGAAGCAGCGGCAGCGGCAGCAGCGGCGGCAGAGAGAATGGGCTTTCCAGGGCCTTTCAGCTGCTGCTGTGAATGAACTCCAGACACGTGCGCCCCCTTGTGCACATGTGTGACATTGCACGCTTGCATCACTTTTGCTTCTGGCTATACGTGGCACCTAGAGATTTGAACAAGTGTTCTTAGGCTTTGCTGGCAGGGGCCTTAACCACTAAGCTATCTCTCCAGCCCCATATATTTTTTTTAAAACAGGGAACAGACCACCAAGATGTTGTTAGTCTGCTTTTAAAAAATTATTCTTACTTATTTATGAGAGAGAGAGAGTATGTATGGGCATGCCAGAGCCTATTGCCACTGCAAACAAACTCCAGGCACATGCTCCACATTGTGCATATGGCTTTACATGGGTACTGGGGAATTGAACCCAAGCCTTCAGGTTTTGCAAGCCATCTCTCTAACCCTTGTTAGTCTTCTTTTATCAAATATGATACCTCTTTATTGTTTACATTTGTAGATGTGTAGTTGGAGATAGAACCAACATGTAATCTATACAAGTTTGAAAAATTCATAGAGTGGCTGGGAAGATGGCCCAGTGATTAAGAATGTTTGCTAAACAAGCATGAGGGACTGAGATGTTCTGAGACTGGCCCAGTTTGATTCTCTAGCACCTATGTAAATAGCTGGCCTTGCAAGTCTGTAACCCCAGTCCTGCGGGGGGGTGGAGACAAGAGAATCACTGGGGCTAGCTGACCAAATAAAAAACAGAAAAAACAGCAGATGAACGATGAGTAAGAAAATCCTTCTCAAGGAAACAGGCAGACGAGTGAACAGAAGACACCTGAAGTTCTCCTCTGGCCTCCATACATGTGCATATAGGGCACGTGCATTTGCTTATGTGTGTATACACTACACACATCTCATCACACCACACATAGTCTACACATACACACATTCCAGAAAGTGAAATAATTTTTTCTTTGAGGTAGGGCCTTACTCTAGCTCAGGCTGACCTGGAATTCACTGTGTAGTCTCAGGGTGGCCTCGAACTCACGGTGATCCTCCTACCTCTGCCTCCCAAGTGCTGGGATTAAAGGTGTGCACCACCATGCCCAGCCTTGAGAAATTATTTTTTTAAAATATTTTATTTATTTACTTATTTATTTGAGAGAGAGAAAGAGGTGGGGGGATGGAGGGAGGGAGAATTGGTGCGCCAGAGCCTCCAGCCACTGCAAACAAACTCCAGATGCATGTTCCCCCTTGTGTATCTGGCTCATGTGGGTCCTGGAGAATCAAACCGGGATCCTTTGGCTTTGCAGGCAAACACTTTAACCACTAAGCCATCTCTCCAGCCTGAGAAATTAATTTTTTAAAATCCCATATAAATTATCTCAAGAAATCTGCTTCCATAACAGAATTATATTCCTTACTCTAAGTCTCTATGGACCTGTCTTTATAACCGATTTTACTGGAGTTCCCCATATGCCAGATACTTAATCTGTTTTTCGTTTGTCAAGCTGGTCATCATAGTAGGTGGTTCAACTAGCAGAGTGAATTGACATGAAAATATCTGTCAAGAAAGCCTATGGGTTTGGTAGTAAAAGAAAGAAAGCAAAAGGAGGCCACTTGATCTTACCTACACAGTCATATCGATGGCCAATATATTTCCGTTCAAAACCAATATGACATTTGCAATAGTAGCTTCCAAATGTGTTCACACACCTTCGATTGTAGGGGCAGACTGCTTTACCAGAAGCACATTCATCAATATCTAGGGTAGAGGAGCAGAAAGTGTCCGTGATACTGTGAAAAATACCCAGGGCCTCCTGCCACTGCAAACGAACTCCAGACGCATGTGCCACTGTGTGCATCTGGCTTTATGTGGGTACTGGGGAATCGACCCCCAGGCTGTCAGGATTTGCAAGTAAGAGCCTTTAATTTCTGAGCCATCTCTCTAGTCCCATTGTATTCTTTTTTGTCCCTTCTTCCCTCCCTCCCTCCCTCCCTCCCTCCCTCCCTCCCTCCCTCCTTTCTTTCTTTCTTTCTTTCTTTCTTTCTTTCTTTCTTTCTTTCTTCTTTCTTGTTTTTTCAAGGTAGGATTTCACTCTAGTCCAGGCCGACCTGGAATTCACTATGTAGTCTCAGGGTGGCCTTGAAATCATGGTGATCCTCCTACCTCTGCCTCCCAAGTGCTGGGATTAAAGGAGTGTGCCACCACACCTGGCCCATTGCATGCTTTCTTAAAATATTTATTTGTTTATTGGAAAGAGGAGGAAGAGAATGAGAATGGGTACTTCTGGGCATCCTGCTGCTGCAAACTCCACACACATGTCCCGTTTTGTGTACCTGACTTTACATGGGGACTGGGGAATTGAGCCTGAGTCATCAGGCTTTGCAAGCAAGCACATTTAACCATTGATTCATCTCTTCAGACTCAATTGTATTCTTTTAAAAAAATTGTTTATTTATTTGAGAGAGAGAGAGGCAGATAGAAAGAGAATGGGCATGCCAGGACCTCTAGCCACTGCAAACAGACTCCAGATGCATGCACTACCTTGTGCATCTGGCTTTATGTGGGCACTAGGGAACTGAACCTGGGTTCTTTGACTTTGCTGGCAAGTGCCTTAACTGCTAAGCCATCTGTCTAGCCCTGCATTTTCTTTTTTTTGGTTTTTCTATAGGGTTTCACTGTAGCCCAGGCTGACCTGGATAGAATTCGCTATGTAGTCTCAGGGTGGTCTCAAACTCATGGCAATCCTCCTACCTCTGCCTCCTAAGTGCTAGGATTAAAGGCATGCACCACCACACCAGGCTGTATTCTTAAAATACGAAATTAGTAATGGGTTAACCAAAATTATTACCCATTTTCATGAGCACCATCTTTGCCTTCTCATTAAAATGGCACCAAACAAATCAAAGTGGTAGGTAAACATTTGAATTCAATTTGGTGAAGATTTTACCTTACCATGTAAATCTGTTTTTTTAAAAAATGTTTTATTTATTTATTTGAGAAGGAGAGGTAGGAGAGGGAGGGAGGGAGAGAGAGAAAGAGAGAGAACAGGAACACCAGGGCCTCTAGCCACTGCGAATGCGCCGTCTTTACATGTTCATTTTTATTTTATATTTTTACTTATGTTTTGCATTTGTAGTATGGTATGTGTGTGTGTGTGTGTGTGTGTGTTGTGCATGTGTATGTGCAGATGCACTTGCAGGTGTGCAAAGGTTAGAAGAGAACTTTGGGTGTTCCTCCTCCATTACTTTATCTGCATATTTCTTTGAGATGGAATCTTTTTGGAACACAGAGAAGCAGTTTTTGTAAGGCTCAGTGATTCTCTGGTCTCTGCTTCCCACAGGTCTGGGGTTACAGACATGTGCGGCCATGCCCAACTATTTTTTTGTGAGTTCTGGGGAATCATGCTCAGGAGCTCTTAGGCTCTCTGAGGCCCTCAAGCCTGAAGCAAGTGCTCTTACCCATTGAGCCATCTCCTCAGCCCATATGTGTACTTTTAAAAGTATTTCATTGACCTTGGACTTACTTGCCTGAGCTTACTGATAAGTACAGTACTGTATTCAGTTATGTAAATTTAGTATAATATGGTAGTTTGAATGTAACCCCATAGACTCATGAATTTGAATACACAATCCTCAGCTGGTAGGTGTCACTGTTTAGGAAGGTTATGGAACTTTTAGGAGGTGGGGCCTTGTTGGAAGAAGTATATCACTGAGGGCAAGCCTTGAGGTATAGCCCAGCCACATTTCCTTTCATTTCTCTTTCTGCTTCCTGGCTCTGGTGCAATATGACTTGGACAGATGTTATGCCTTCCTCACACCTCAAAAATGTAAGCCAAATTAAAACCTTTTCCTTCCATAAGCTTCTTCTGGTCGGGTGTCTTTCCTAGTAATGAGACAGTAACTGATACAGATAAATAAACATTAAGCACCTTAACTTAAAAATATTCTACTATAGAGCTGGAGAGGTGGCCTAGCAGTTAAGGCATTTGCCTGCAAAGCCAAGGGATCTGGGTTTGATTCTCCAGGACTGACATAAGCCAGATGCACAAGGGGGTGCATGCATCTGGAGTTCGTTTGCAATGGCTGGAGGCCCTGGACCACCCATTCTCTCTCTCTTTCTCTCTCTCTCTCTCTTTCTCTCTCAAATAAATAAATAAATATATATATATTTAAAAAATATTTTATTATATTGAAGAAGTAAAGTTATTAAATCTTACTTCTATCTGGCTATTTAAGTCAAAAAGACAAAGCACTCTGATTTCACTTGATATCCTTTATTAGAGCTATTTTTTCCTTGATCTAAGTATTATATGTAGGGTTGGCTAGTTAAACAGGTAGAGTGCTTGCCTAGCATGCGTGAAGCCCTAGCACTGCATGAACCAGCTGTAGTGGCACATACCTAAAATCCCACAAGTTCAATTTCATCCTTTGCTACATGCTGAGTTTGAGGTCAGCCTGGGCTACATGAGACCCTGTCTCCAAAATATATATATTATGTATGTATTTTTGGTGCAATATAATTGCTATGAGTATACACAATCTACAATGTTGAACATATTTCCAAATCACAAAGGAATCAAAGCGCAAGCATGGATTAAATGTTCTTTCTATCACTGTGGGTGCCCTGTGGGTGCCTTATCCATAGCCCCTGAACCCTAAAACTTTCCATACCTGCCATAGATTACATGCTGGACATAGGATATCCTGCTCTGAATCCCACCTGGGCCATGCTGGGAAGCCTGAATCAGCCTTCCATCAGTGAAGGGTAAAGACTAATGGAGAAGTGCCCGGTACCCTGGCACCAGAGGGAAAACCAAGACAGCATTCCTCATCTCCCATAGTCACCAACTGAACCTGCTCACTGAATTCACCTAGAGTTGGTGTCTTCCTTTCCCTGTTGACACTTTAATTATCTGCTTGGATTCTATGGACCTTCAATCTAAGAAACAAAATAAAAGAGAGCAAGGCACCCAGGTTTCAGGCCTGGAGCAAGGATTTTTTGAAGCAGGGTTTCATGTTGTGGTAGTTTGAATAGATGGCCCCCAATATATTCAGTGTTTTATTAGTTTGTTGTTTGCATCTGCAGCCACTTGGCTGGAGGCAGTATCACTGGGCGGATCTTAAGGTGTGGTGGTGGGTTTAGGATTTCGATCTAAAGATATGCAAAGTGTGCCCAGTTGGAGTTCCTGAGGTGTGCTGTGCTGTGTGGTTTTTTGGCTGTGGTTTTCTCTCTCTGTGTTTGGTCCTGTGAAGGCAGGCCAGCTTCTTCTGCCATTATGGAACTTTCCCTGGATCTGTAAGCTTCAATAAATAATATCCCTTCCTCCATAACTGTGCCTGGTCTGGAAGTTCATCTCAGCGAACCTGAAGCTGTCTGTTAATGCATATATTTCAGGCTAGCCTCAAACTCCCTAGGTAGCTGAGAATGACCTTGAACTTCTGACCCTGCTACCTCTACCTCCTGAATACTGAAATTACAAGCATATACCACCATGCCCAGTTTATTTGGTGATAGTGGTTGAACCCAGGGCTTACATGTATGCTGGGCAAACACTCTACCACCTTAGCTACATCCCCAGTCCCAGGATTGGGTGATTTTAAAGACAATGTGAAACAGTTTATAAAATAGTGCTATAAGCAGTGTAGGAGGAAGATACTATTTTTGCTAATGTTACACGGAAAAATAACTCAATTTTCCCAAGAAAATATTAGCTAGAAACTGGATGTGATGGCTCAAGCCTTTACTCCCAACATCTGGGAGGCTGATGCAGGAGTGTTGCTGTGAGTTCAAGGCCAGCCTAAGTTAGAGTGAGTTCCAGGTCATCCTGGGTTAGAGTAAGACTTTGCCTCAAAAGAGAGAAGGAAAGAAAGAAAGAAAATAGGAGGGCTGGAGAGATGGCTTAGTGGTTAAGGCGCCTGCCTCCTAAGCCCAAGAACACTGGTTCCAATCTCCAGCGGTTCCAATCTCCAGGTCCCACGTTTAGCCAGATGCAAAGTGACGCAAGGGTGCAATGCCGCACTTGACCACAAGGGGGTGCACACATCTGGATTTCGTTTGCAGCAGCTGAGAAACTGCTGGCACGCCCATCTCGTCTTCCTCCCTCTCCCTCTCTCTCTCTTTCTCTGTCTCCCTCTCCAAAAAAATAATAAAAAAAGTTTAAAAAAAAAGAAAGAAAATATTAGCTAGAATGGCTTTTAGGGGCTGACTCATTGAATGAGTAGTCCAGTGTCTATTGGATGGTAACTGAAATAAAATATGAATGGTAAATATACTAAAACAATATAACCTTTATTCTTTTTCTGCTATGGCATTAGACAACGTGGAATACTAGAAGAATGTTTTCCCCAATCTCCCAAAGTATGTATAGAGCATAAATGGATAAAAAGGGGCTGGGGAGATGTCTCAGTGGTTAAAGGCACTTGCTTGCAAAGCCTGAGTGATTGGTTTGATTCCTCAGTAACCACCTAAAGCCAGATGTGCAAAGTGGTCCATGCATCTGCAATTTGTTTGAAGTAGCATGAAGCCCCGGTACACCCATACTCACTCTCTCTGTTCCTCCCTTTCTCTGCCTCTCTCTCTCTCAAATAAATAAAATATTTTTCAAAAGAAATGGCCAAAAAGATCTCAGGAACTAGGCATAGATTTATAGTGTTCTAAGTTCGCTGTGTCTAGTTAGCAAGTTGACTGTGATGAGCAAAGACATTCAGTAAAGGAGTCAAGGGTTGAGGGGAGGGCAGGCGTTGCCTGCTCTTGTACCCAGACAGACTCTTCCATTTGGACCCAGGCGGAGTCCCGAGGATGGGCACACACACCGCGGCCCTTCTTCTGTGTCTTCGCAGCCATACTGGCAATTTGTCCTGGCACAGGTCATAGAGTCTGCAAAAGTAGACAAGAATTAGCCAAGAAACTGTTTCCAAATTCTGGGAGGTTAAATGTAACATGTGGAATGGCCTTATAGGATAGCTGTCATTGTCTGAGTCCCAAATGGAAAGGCACAAGGAATCTAGACTAGGGTAGCATCCTGATGCCCCTTGGCTGAGTCCCAACAATGGTCTGTTTGGTTCAACAACACATCACCTTTGACTAGGTAAAGCAAACAGCCTTCATATTGCATCTCTTCCCTCCCTCCCTCTCTCTCTGCATGTATAAGGTGGTGTGCATATATGTACATATGTGTGTGGGTACACTTGTGTGTAGGTGTTCACGTATATGTGTGTGTGTGTCTTCCTCAATTGGTCTCCACCTTATTTAATTTGTTATTAGTAATTTTTGTCGAGGCAGGGTCTCATGCTAGCTCAGGCTGACCTGGAACACACTCTGAAATCACAGACTGGCCTTGAACTCACAATGATCCCCCTACCTCAGCCTCCTGAGTGCTTGGATTAAAGGCATAAATAACCAAACCCAGCTCCTCCACTTTATTTAAAAATTTTTAAAAATTTTATTTGTTTATTTATTTGAGAGAGAGAGAGAATGGGCGCTCCAGGGCCTCTAGCCACTGCAAACGAACTCCAGAAGTATGTGCCACCTTGTGCATCTGGCTTACGTGGGTCCTGGAGAATTGAACCTGGGTCCTTTGACTTTGTAGGTCAGCGCATTAACCACTAAGCCATCTCTCCAGCCCTAAAAAAGATTTTATGAGGGGAGAAATGGAAGGTTATGGGAGTGGAATATGACCATGATTGTCAATTAAATTTAAAAAAATGTATGTATGTGTGTCTATGTGTTCCTGTGCATATGTGAGTGTGGGCACATGTGTGCTATGGTGTACGTGTGGGAGGGCACAGTGCTTTGGGGTCTGTCTTCTCCATTGAATCTTGTGCTGCTAACATTCTTTTTTGCTGTGCTCAGGGAGAGTTTCTGGGAAATTCTTCCTCCTCCTCCCCTCTCACTGTTAGCATAGTGGGATTATAGAAGCCTGCCATGCCTTCCATTTTTTTTTAAAGCACGGGGGTCTCAGGATCAATTTCAGGTACTCAGGTTTGAGCATCAAGGGCTTTAACCATTGAGCCATCTCTTTAGCCCTCTACCGTAATTTTTGATAGGGCATCCCGCTGAACCTGGACTACCTAGCAAGGAAACCTTTCCTCCTGTTTCTGCCCCTCCCCCAGTGCTGGTATTATAGGCATATACCACCATACCCTGTGCTATTTGTGGGTCCTCGAGGTCTTCATGTTTGTGTGGCAAGCACTTTACTCACTGACTGAGCCATCTCCCCAGGCCACATACTCTGTCTGAGACAGACTCTCAAACTCACTATGTCACCAAAGATGGCTTGTTCCTCCTGAGTGCTGGCAGAGGCGGAATTTTCCAGTTTCTGTAGTGTTGGGGATTGTCCTCTGAGCTTTGTGCGTGCTAGGCAACCACTCTAGCAACGAAGCTACATCCCCAGCTCTTGTCTCCTCTCTTCTGTATGCTGGGGTCACTCTTTATATCACTTGTCTGGTTTTGTAGAGCGACAAGCAATTGCTTGATGATTAATTTGAACAGTGAAGATTTTTCCACATCCATACAGCCTCAGTGAGAATAACTTAAGGCATGAGACTTGGTCTTTCAGGTCTTGCTAGTAAAACATATGGCACATATAACTGACCAGCTATAAGAGTCATTCTGGACTCCTTTACTTTTTAAAATCTTTTGTTTATTTATAAGGGGGGAGGGGATAATGGGAATACCAGGGCCTCCTGCCACTACAAACACACTCCAGATGCATGTACCACTTTATGCATCTGGCTTTACATGGGTCCTAGGGATTTGAACCTGGGCAGATTCCAGGCTGGTAGGCTTTTGCAAACAAGGGCCTTTAACCACTGAGCCATCTCCTCATCCCCTGGATTCCCTTTCTCTAGTCATGCTTATTATGAAGGCTGGAAAGCCTTCCCAATTTCCCTTGTATGATCATGTGCCTGAGTGTGGGCAGAGGAATAGAAAGATAAGTTCACTGGAGGGAGTGGGGCTCCTGGAAGAGACACTGCTGATTGATAGAAGGAGCAGGGAAGAAAGAAATGTTGGCTCATTGATATCACCTCTGCCATACCCTGAGTTTTGCTTGCCTTCAGTGATTGCACGGCATCTGGAGCCAAGGCAGCCATATGATCACTGTGAGGCCACACGCATGAGAACAAATTCTGAGGGCAGCAGGGACTGAGTTCTTATCCAGCTACTTTACTGGAACTCCCTTCGTCTAACATTTTAGTTTTTAAAAAATTTTTAAATTTATTTATTAGAGAGAGAGAGAGAGAGAGAGAGAGAGAGAGAGAGAAAGAGAATGGGTGCGCCAGGGCCTCCAGCCACTGCAAACGAACTGCAGATGCATGTGCCCCCTTGTGCATCTGGCTTACATGGGTTCTGGGGAATCAAATGGAGGTCCTTTGGCTTTGCAGGCAAGTGCCTTAACCACTAAGCCAACTCTCCAGCCCCTCATCTAACATTTTAAATAAATGACATAATTTAGTTACATTTTTCTGTCACTAATTGTTCAGCCTTACTCATTGCACAAAAGTGAGAGGTTCTGCATATGTGGATCAATGCAGAGGGGCTAAGAATCTCTCTTCTATTCTTAGGCCAATGATCACAGCCAGGATTCTAATGAGCAATCTCCCTCCATCCATCCCTCTTTATAACATGCTAGTCACCAAAGGGACAGAAGACACTGCCTAGGCTATAAATGAGGAGGTGCAAGTCACCCTAGGTATATAGAGGCAGAGAGGAGAGGGTCAGAGACTTAAGATTCTGGAACAAACACTCACTGGTGGTTATAGTACTCACTTCTCCTTTTTGTCTTCTCTTAAATGTAATCATTAAAATCAACATAGGGTTTCTCTTTCTATTTCGGGACAGATATCTTCTTTGGCACTGCATGAGCTCTTATGGAATGTTTCAGAACCATTCATTAGTGTATATCTTTTAAAACGTCAAAGCGATCACAATAAAAGCCTATATATTAGTCTCATTTGGGAAGCAAAGGGAGGGGAGGTTCTGTCCAAGTTCTATTTGGTGGTAGTCACAATAGTGCTTGCCTTATACGAATTCATCACACTATATGTTTGTCTCATGTGGGTGCCTGTTGAATTTATACTAACTAATAAGATACTGGTTAAAGACACTTTATTTTTATTTTTGACTTGGTCTCATGTATCGCAGGCTGGCATTGAACTCTATATGTAGATGAGGATCACAACAAGCCGTGAACTAGGCAAGATTGGATGACCTTGGGACGAGCTGGAAGTCTATGACTGTAGCCGCAAGGAGCTGGCTGAAGGCTCAGGGCTTTGGTTTGCTGAGGGCAGCAGGGCAGGGAAAAGAGAGATGGGGAGAGATGAGGGGAGGCAGGAAGGTAAGCAGGAAGCGTGGGTTGGCCTTTTAACTGCAACATAAAACTTAAAAAGCCTCCCCTCAATAAATGAATGGACAGATACTCTCTCCCTCCCATGGGACATGGCTTTCTTTATCACAGAAGGGCTTTGCTTTTCAGAAATGCGAGTCTGAATGCATTCCCAAGGAGACTCACTAATCTCTGGGAGTGGGGCAAGGGGCGTGAGAAAGGAATGATTGATGTCTTGGTATGGGGTGGAAATTTATCACCTCACTTGGCTCACCATGCCTAGTTTCACGATGAAACCCAATTATAGAGATATAGAATTGATTCTCCTCAGGGAGTCTGCTTCTAAAGCAAGTGCCCAGAAGAGGCAAATCTATAGAGATAGAAAGGAAATTTGTGGCTGCAAAGGGCAGTGTGGAGTGGCTGCTAAAGGTTAGGTTTCCCTTTGGGTAATATAGATGTTTTGGAACTTGATAGTGGTGGTGGTTATGTTATGTATATTTTAACCATAATTAAAAAAAAAAAAACTAAGCACCCAAAGATGTGTTAGCTTGGGATGATGCTGTAAATTTTTCTATGAAAATATTTTTATTTTAATATTAATTTACTATATATGTATGTGTGTGCTGTGCATGCATGTGTGTAGCAATGTTCATATGTGTATGGGTGCATGTGTATATGCAGATGCACATACATGTATGTACAGATGCATGTTGAGCCCTGAGATGTCTTCCTCATTTTCTCTCCATCTTATTTTGAGAGACAGAATCTTTTGCTGAACCTGAAGCTCATCCATCCAGCTAGAATAGCTAGTCAGCAAGGCCTGGGGGTCCTCCTGTGTCCACTTCCCCAGACCTGGGATACAGACACATGTGGCCATACCAGGGCTTTTGCATAGGTGCTGGGGATCCAAACACAGGCTGTCATGTTTACATGGAAAATTCTTCATTGACTAAGCCATCTCCCCACCCAATTTTTTTTTTTTTACTTTTTATTTCCTTATTGTTGAGACAGGTTCTCATGTATTCAAGGCTTGCCTCAAATTTGCTGTATTGCTAAAGATAACCTTGAACTTCTGATTCTCCTGCCACAAAAGTAGGTTTATGGAGTGTTGAGGATAAAACCCAGGACTTTGTGCATGCTAGGTAAGCACTCTACTAATTGAACTACATCCCCAGCCACAGTTTTATTTTATTTGCATGCATGCATGTCTGTCTGTCTGCCTATGGACATGCCAGGGCCTCTTGCCATTGCAAATGGACTCCAAATTCATGTGCAACTTTTATATTTTATATTTTTTTATTTATTTGAGAGACACACAGAGAAAGAAGTGCAAAGAGAGAGCACCAGGGCCTCTAGCCACTGCAAACGAACTCCAGATGCATGTGACACCTTGTGTATCTGACTTTACATGGGTACTGAGGAATTGAACCTGAGTCCTTTGGCTTTGCAGGCAAGAGCCTTAACCGCTGAGCCATCTCTCCAGCTTGCATGTGGAACTTTTTGTATCTGGCCTTATGTGACTGAGAAACTGATCCTGGGCGGGCAAGATTTGCAAGCAAGTACCTTTAACTACAGAACCATCTCCTCGACCCTTTATGAAATCAATCAAGTCAGTCTTTCCCCATACATCCAACAATAAAAGGTAAACCTCACACATGAGTGGCTGCTCACACTTACTTGCACATGTGGCATCTGGTAGGAGCATGTGGCTGCTGAGGCAAAAGCATTTGTAGCTACCATGTGTATTCACACACCTGTGTGGACAGGGCCGGGGCTTGACTCCACACTCATTCACATCTGCAGGGGCAGTTAGAAAATGCAGAAAGGTTAAGTGAGTTGGAAAACGTTCAGATAGAGACTACTATACACAAATCTTGAGGTGCACACAGGAATCAGCTTCCCTGGAATCCATACTTTACCTTTTCTCAAATGGTCAAATTCCATTTGGAAGGACTAATAAGGATTCAGAGAAAGATGGTCAGTGACCATCTGATGGAATGGAAATTGTTAAAAGCACCTTGGAAGTACTAGAAGAATGCAAGTTAGATACAGATATGCCTATGACCTAGCAATTCCAGGCAGGAGCCTATGCCCAACAGAAATGTGTATGGTCTTCTCATACCCCCCCACATACACACACCTACACACTTATACTAAAATGACAGTAGCTCAAGTCTTAGCAACCCATAACTCAAATCAATCCAAGTACATTCCAACAGAAACAGAAGGATAGATACCTGATGTGTATAGTATCCAGCAATTCGAGGGAGCCAACTATAATTACAGGCAACAACAGATGAGTCTCATAAAAGAAGCTGGAGGCATGTACTCCATCCATCTTGTGTGATTTCATTTATAAAGTTAAAAACACAGGTGCAACTAATCTGTGATAAATGAGGTCAAGATATTCTTTTCTTTCCCTTTTTCTTTTTCTTCTTCTTCTTCTTTTTTTTGGTTTTTCAAGGTAGGGTCTCGCTCTAGCCAAGACTGACCTGTAATTCACTCTGTAGGCTCAGGCTGGCCTTGAACTCATGGCGATCCTCCTACCTCTGCCTCCCAAGTTCTGGGATTAAAGGCATGTGCCACCACACCCGGCCTTTTCTTTCTTTTGTTTGCTTTTTTTGAGAGAGGAACTCACATTCTAGCCCAGGCTAACTTAGAATTCATTTTGAATCCCAGGGTAGCCTTGAATTCAAAGCAATTATCTTGCATCAGTCTGCCCAAGTGCAAGGATTCTAGGCATGAGTCACAATGCCCAGCTATAATTTTCTTGTCAAGGCAGAAAGTGATTAGATGGGACAATAGGAAGGGCTGTTGATCCTCCCCCCTCTTTCCATACATATGTATGCATGTATGTATGTATGTATGTATGTATGTATGTATGTATGTATGTATGTGTGTGTATGTATGTATATATGTATGTGTATGTAAGTATGTATGTATATGTATACACATGTTTATTGAGGTAGGGTCTCACTCTAGCCCAAGCTGGCCTGGAATTCACTATGTACTCTCAGAGCTCCCAGGCTGTGGCACTCATGACAGAACTTCTACCTCTGCCTCCAGAGTGCTAGGATTAAAGGCATGCACCACCACACCCAGATCTCTATATTTTAAAAATATATATTTTTATTTATTTATTTATTTATTTATCTATCTATTCATTTATTTGAGAGAGAGAAAGAGGCAGAGAGATAGAGAGGGGGAGAATGGCTGCACCAGGGCCTCCAGCCACTGCAAATGAACTCCAGATGCATGCACCCCCTTGTGCATCTGGCTTTCATGGGTCCTGGAGAATTGAACTGGGATCCTTTGGCTTTGCAGGTAAATGCCTTAACTGCTAAACCATCTCTCCAGCCCAATATTTTTTAATCCGAATACCAGTTAGGTAGATGTTTACAACAATTCATTATGTTGTCATTTAAAAAATATTTTTATTTATTGCAAGAGGAGAGAGAAATAGAGAGAGACAGAAAGAATGGGTGTTCCAGGGCCTCCAGCTGCTGCACACGAACTTTAGATGCATGTGCCACTTTGTGCATTTGGCTTTACATGGGTACTAGGGAATCAAACCCAGGTTGTAAGGTTTTGCAGGCAATATCTTAACTTCAGAGCCATCTCTCCAGCTCCAGGTTTTATATATATATATATATATATATATATATATATATATATATATATATATATATATGGTGTTTTTCAAGGTAGATTAGGCAAATATCTTAACTGCAGAGCCATCTCTCCAGCTCCAAGTTCATTTATATATATGGTGTTTTTCAAGGTAGATTCTTTAGATTCTTTCTGTAGTCCAGGCTGACCTGGAATTAGTGAATTAGTCTCAGGTTGGCCTTGAACTTACAGTGATTTCCTACCTCAGTCTCCCAGTGCTGGGATTAAAGGAGTGCACTACCATGCCCAGCTCCAGGCTCTATATTTTTCATATACACACAATTCTATGTGGATAGTTTTTGAATAAAAAGTTAGAAATATCCAATTTAGGTATTTCTGCCTTGTGTGCTTTCTCAAACAGCCTATAACAGATGTCATTTTTGTGATTTTGGGTGGCATCAGGTTGGCCCCAACATCTTAGCTCACATTCCTCTCATGAGGAGCCCTGGCAGGCAATTGTTGTTGGTGAGGTTAGAGCTCATTTAATCCCATGGAGAGATGTTCACAGGATGTGATAACACATGTTTACAAAGCCATGCACATAGATTAATCCTAAATGTATAAAGAAAACAAGCAAAGATGTATAAGGGATGAAAGCTCTTATTGCTAGCCATGGTTGTCATTAAGTGGTAAGATCATTCTTTTTCTGTGCCTTTTAGTATTTTCTGAAAATAAAAATAGCTTATACATTAAGAAAAGTAACATTTCTCTTAAAAATGATAGAGGATATGGGCTGGAGATGTAGCTTAGTTGGTACGGTGCTTGCTTAGCCTACATGGAGTGCTGGGTTCAATCCCCAGGTATGGTGATGAACGTCTATAAACCCAGCACTTGGAAGGAGGTGGGAATATCAGGAGTTCTAGGGCTTCTTCAGCCTGAGATACATGAGATCCTATTTCAAAAAAATGCTTTTGAGTTTTTATTTTATTTATTTATTTTGTGTATGGTACGTATGCATGTGTGTATGTGCATTTGTCTGTGCATGTGTAGGTGCATATGCACGTGTGTATGCATACATCTGAAGGCCAGAGGTCAACATCAGGTGTCTTCCTCAATTGTGCTCCACCCATTAGGCTTACACTAGCTGGCCAGCATTCTTGGAGAGCCTCCTGTCTCTGCCTCCTCACTGCTGGGATTACAAGTGTGCACCATCACACCCAGCTTTTATGTGGGTGTTGGGGATTTGAACTCAGGCCCTCATGTTTTTGTGTCATGTACTTTACCAACTGAGCCATGTCTCCAGTCTGGAAAATAATTCTTTATTAAAAATTTAATTAATTAATTAATTAATTTGAGAGCGACAGACAGAGAGAGAAAGAGGCAGAGAGAGAGAGAGAGAGAGAGAGAGAGAGAGAAAGAGAGAGAATGGGTGCACCAGGGCCTCCAGCAACTGCAGACGAACTCCAGATGCATGCACCACCTTGTGCATCTGGCTTACGTGGGTACTGGGGAATTAAGCCTCAGACCAGGGTCCTTAGGCTTCACAGGTAAGTGCTTAACCAATAAGCCATTTCTCCAGCCCATGGAAATTTTTTAAATTCTTTAAAAGGCATTCTGGGTAAAGGATCATGTCTTAGGAAATACTGTCATTTGAGGGAGGCTCATGTATTAATTCCTTCAGAGAAGATACCAAAGGAGAAAACCACTAAACTTGATGAAAGACAAAAATTATTAATGGCAACAGACAAAGTGTGCCCTTGGGCAGAATAAAGTAGCTGGTTTGGCTTCTGAAAAAAAAAATCCTTATATGGGGACTTGCCAGCACCCTGGCTGGACACTGGAAGCTCCCTTCCCCATTGTCTATCCCTCCTACCCTACCATCTCCCTCGTGGAGATTTACCTCTTTAAAAGGAGAATTGAAAAGGGTGATTGGACATAATGGGAGACCCATGATTCCCCCATCACCTGGCCCTAACTGAGTGGTGACTCATCTCCTGGAAAGAGAATTTTCAGGAAAGACAACATTTGAAGGCTGAGGCCTGTGGCCCCAAGTGGATATATGTGGCCTTTGATCACCCTTCCATGGGACAGGGAGGCTAGGGGCAGGGGTGGTGGGGGAGAGAAAACATTAAAACTTGAGTCAACTGGACCACTCCCTTAATGTTAATATTTTACTGGGGCTCAAAAACTAGCCTGAAACATATGCTATTTATTCCAAATTGCTTCAGAAAGTATTTTGTTACAGAAACCAAAGCAAATGTGGAAAAACAAGCATGAAAGCTCTGCTAAAGGATACAGCTGCAGTATCTGTCACTCACGGGCGAGTGAGTCTTGACACACCTCTCTTGACTGCGTGCGTGGAGTTCTAAGAAGCTCTGTGGGGCTCTAGACTCTGTGCTGGTGGTAGGCCCTTGTTCTCTGACAGGCTGCTTTAGTGTCTCTGGCGAGCCTCTGGGCTCAGCAGCAAGGGAGAGAAGACTAGGTACCTGCCCTTGATTGAAAATCCACTCCCTTCCAGAATCCTGGAAATCAACCTTCCAACCTACTTTCATTCCTTCCTCTATCCCTTCTTTCCTTCCTTCCTTCTTTTCTTTTCTTGAGGCAGAGCCTCACTCTGTAGCCCAGGCTGGCTTTGAATTCACGTTTGCTCTTTGAACCTGGCTCTTATACAAACCTTGGTTGCAGGTTTTCCCAGTGTATCCTGGAAAGCATCTACATTTGTTCGGTCCCACACACTCTCCAAACTTGCATCCTGGCTCACACGTAGCTGTGAAGGAAAAAGAGGTCCTGACAAATATAGATGACAGGGTGAAACATGCAGAGAACTCCTTGGGGACATATAGACGATGATGTATCTCCTAGCCAGTGTGTTTTCACCTTTCGGACACTGGCCAGAGCTTGCCTTGTGAACACAACCAGCCTCATATCCACCATCTACCAATTGTCAATGTACTGCATTTATCTGCTTAGCAGGCCATGTTTCCAAATGCTATTCAGAGAAATACAGTCTTTCAGACCAGTCAGACAGTTCAGCATGTCAACCCAAAACGATAAGAGAAGAACATCTGATTTTTTTTTTTTGTCTGTGTTTTGGTTTTTTGAGGTAGGGTCTCACTGTAGCTCAGGCTGACCTGGAATTCACTCTGTAGTCTCAGGGTGGCCTCGAACTCACAGTGATCCTCCTACCTCTGCCTCCCGAGTGCTGGGATTAAAGGCATGCGCCACCACACCTGGCTAGAGGAGAGCATCTGAGAGGAAGGATATCGAGTAACAGTTGGGTAACTGCCAAGATCTTCCATTTCTTTCTGTCACTTGCTTCTTTCCAGCTCCTGGATATTTACTATTTTTCTTCTTGAAATGATCAAAATCTCATGTGTGTGTGTTGCATACATGTATGTGTGCAGATGTGTGTACCCCATGCACATGTGTGCAAAGGCCAGAGGAAGATGTCAGGTGTCTTCCTATACTATGCATCTGCCATATTCCCTTGAGGGAACATCTCTCACAGAACATGGAGCTTGCTTTTTTGTTAGACTGGCTGACCACCAAGCTCCAGTGATCCTCCTGTCTTTGTTGGTGCTGGGGTGACAGGCATGCATCACCATAATTGACCTTATTTTTTTTTTTTTTTTTTGAGGAAGACCTCAAAATTGAGGCTGAGGCTGACCTGGAACTCTGCAGTCCTAGGCTGGCCTCGAACCCACAGCAATCCTCCTGTCTCTGCCTTCCAAGTGTCAGGATGAAAGGTGTGCGCCACCAGGCTTGGCTATAGTTGATTTTTTATGTGAATCCTGCGGATCAAATTCAGGCTCTCACACTGGGGCAGCAATCACTCTTATCCACTGACCTATCTCCCCAGCCCTCTAAACCTTTTCAATGTTGTCCATTATAAGCCAACCTGAATAATTTACAGATTGGAAGCTGGAAGGTGTCACTTGCAGCCCTGGGGACGGGAACTCAAAGCATGATGATGATGGTGATGATGATGATGGTGATGTTAGAGCCATGACAAAGACAAGCTTCTTTTTTATGCTGTGGACTTCTGTACCCTAACATTTCACAGAGTAGGCACTCAAAAAGTCCTTGTTCAATGAACAAAGTGTTGGGAGAAATAACAGGGATATGGAACATGGTAATTGATTTGACGACAAAGAAAAATATCATCAGGCGATGGCCAGTTTGAGCCAGAAAATACAGCTGATAAGGGAAAAAAAGGGAAAATGAGAATATACTAAGAGAAGGGGAGAGAAAGGAAAAAATAATGAGTGAGAGCAAAGATACATAGTATATTGGAGGGTCTCAGCAATTTCTGGATCTAGTAGGAACTCAGGAAGGGTCTGGTGAATGCATCACCCAGCATTGCTCATAATGTTTTACGTGCACAAGTAGAGCCTGAAGATGTTTTACCAAGAAGCACACTTCAGGTAGGAATAGATATATTCCTTACTCCTCTATTCCCTGATGCCCACTGGGTCTACCTCTGACCTGCGTAGGTTCACTTCCCTTAGGCCACCTGGTGGGCCCTGCCTCCTGGGAGGTCACCATATTGATGCTGAACATAGTGCACACAGCTCAGAACTCCTGAACTCAAGCAGTCCTCCTGCCTCATTGTCCTGAGTAGCTGGGACTTCAGGCATGCACCACTGTGCCTGGCACAATGGGTCTATGTCTAAGTGAGCCTATTCCTGCAGATCCCAGCATTTTGAATCACAGGAGTTATTTATCATAAATGTAACTATTTTCCCAATTACCTCAAAATCTCCATCATCTTTATTGTCTTAGTCCTCACACTAACCAGTTTATAATACTCTATCCCTGTTTATACCCTGACTAATTCATTGAGCAAATAGTTATCTTTTGCTTCAGCTCCATGGCCTGTGATTGGTGCCACACTGATGCTGGGGTCTGATAGCCTAGGTCCTTGGTTCTCAGCAGATCAATCTCTATGGTGTAATGATTACCTCAGTGCTCTATGTGGGATCAGCAGGAAGCCAGATGTCTGCTGAAACCACATCTCTTCTTAGTATCTTCCCTTGTTCTTACCTCCATGTAGATTTCTTCTAAGAGTGCTCCTCAATGGACATTTGTTCATGAATCTCCCTTTCTCGTTCTGCTTATAGGCATCCCAATATGAGATACAACATGAAAGACCATGACATACATCATACAGAGTCATGTAATCTTTGCTGCCCCCTGAATACAGGACAGGCATCATAATCAAGTCAAACCCACCATTATTGGACCTTAATCCCTTTCTCCAGACTTACTTTACACTGTCCCCTACACATAAGCAACACTATGGCCAACCATTCCCAAGACCTACCCTTAAAAAATTATTTAGGGGTGAGAGAATGGGGGCAGATAGAGAGAATGGGTGTACCAGGACCTCTAGCCACTGTAAATGAACTCCAGATGCATGCACCACCTTGTGCATCTGGCTTATGTGGTCACTAGGGAATCAAACCTGGGTCCTTAGGCTTTGCAGGGAAGTGTCTTAACTGTGAAGCCATCTTTCTAGCCCTAGACCTACCCTTTGAATTGTGACTCTTTCTTTCTGCAATGGCTCCTTTCATTATTTCCTAGCCATGTGTTAGCTTTTACCTAACTTTGAGAATTTCATAGGATTTTAGTGGGCATCTCTTAAACAACTGATCAGTCTTTCTCTTATTAAAAATTGGAAATTGGTGGCTGGAGGGATTTCTTAGTGGTTAAGGCACTTGCCTGTGAAGCCTAAGGAGCCATGTTTGACTCTCCAGATATCACGTTAGCCAGATGCACAAAGGTGAGGCAAGTACAAGGTTGCACATGCCCACTAGATGGTGCAATCATCTGGAGTTCAATTTCAGTGGCCAAGGCCCTGGCACGCCAATTCTGTCTCTAAAATAAAAAAAAATGGGAATTGGGGCTGAGGAGATGGCTCAGTGGTTAAAGGGGCTTGTTTGCAAGTTTGATGGCCCAGGTTTGGTTCCTCAGTACCCATGTAAAGCCAGATGCACAAAGTGGTGGGAATCTGGAGTCCCTTTGCAGTGGCAAAAGGCCCTTATATGCCTATTCTCACTCACTTTCTCTTTCTTGCAAACAAACAAACAAATAAATAAAAAATATTCTTAAAAATTGGGCATTATTAGGGTTTGATCCTTCTATCTACTACTTGGTTCTAAGGGCTTTCAGACCATCACTTAAAAATTCATCATCGTAAAAAAAATCATGATCTGGAGAGATGGCTTAGCAGTTAAGGTGCTTGCCTGTGAAGCCTAAGAACCCATGTTCTACTCTCCAGGTCCCATGTAAGCCAGACACACAAGGTGATGCAAGCACTCAAGGTCTCAAATGTGTACAAGGTGGCTTACGCATCTGGAATTTAATTGCAGTGGCTCATGCACCAATTCTCTCTCTCATAAAAATTACAAACTCATCATTGTTTCTCATATATATATCTCATGGCCTTGAGGATGATAGTCAAGTAGTCTTCCACTGAGTTATATCCCTATCCCAGTGTAGCTCAAGGCATGTGCCACCATGCCTGGCACAGATATATTTGAATAATGAATGAAGTAATAGGCATAGAAATTTTAACAGGGGAACATTTTGTGGTCCTGAACAAGTCATAACTAAGAAGGTAAGGAGAAAAAAAAAAACTTTCCCAATAAAATTTTTCCAGTTCTAGAGAATAGAGAAAATTTAATTTCCAATGTCTCCTCTGTTATGGATATGGACTTGATGATGTAGCTTTAAGATCAGATGTTAGCAAATAAATCGTTGATGTTCTTAGACCCTGAAGACCTAGGATTACTCCCTGGAAACTGATTTTCAATGTGATCCAGACAGAAAAGCCTTGGATGAGTTCCAAATAGCATGTAGTGAGAAATCATGACTAACAACCTTGCTTGTTCTAGGGTCAAAGCTTCAGAAAGATGTTTTCAATTTCCAGTGATTTTCGATCTGTGACTTGAATAGCCAATATATACTATAGCAAAGGGAAATTCATTTTGTGTCTAAAGTGTTCAGAGGCTGAAACATGCTTTGCACAAAGTCAAACTTTTTTCACATTCTCCCCCTAATTTTTCCAGCTACAGTTTTTCATTAGAGAATTTTTCATGAACCACACTTTATTCCATGCCACAAGAGTGACATATATTTTAAGGTAAATTATACATAGTTGATCAGTCTGCCTTTGGGAGCAGATGTAGGGCCAAGGCGAAGGGCTGGTATGTTCCAGTGTGCATGGATGCAGGTGTTTGAGGGAAGCAAGGGTGAATGACAGATGGAAAAGAAGGCATGTGTGTACTGGGACCTCCCAGCCTAGGGTCTGGCTCTGCTTGTTATGGCAGGTCGATGTGTGTTCTCCTTTCTGCACAGCCCACACTCTGGCTTAGAAAAAAAGACCCAGCAAGAAGGAACTAACTGCCTTTGTTATTTAGTGCTTCTAGGAACATATGACTTTATGACCAAGAAGGAACATGTAAATTGCACAAAATACGATGCCGATTTTCCATCTAAGAATCATTGCAATTTGAAGCCCAAATTTAACAAAGGATGTAAAGGTGCTGACAATCTCTAGCTTGCAAAGCTTGTGTGTGTGTGTGTGTGTGTGTGTGTGTGTTGTGTGTATGCATGTATGTGTGTATACATGTGAAGATCAGAATAATTGTCTAGGCTCTGCCTTATTTGAGATAGGGTGTCTTGTGGCTGCAAATGAGTCTATCCCATGAGTGGCTTTATATGATGTTGGGGATTTGAAGCCAGACTGGCAGTCTTTGCAAGCAAGCACCTTTAACTGCTGAGCCATCCCCCCTGTCCCTTGAACATTTTTCTTAAACCCTCTACAATGGGTCTTTTAATATATTGCTTCTAATTCTTCTGTATCAGTGGTATACAGTTCTCAAAATCAATGAACATGTAATTAGTTGGATACACTGTGGCCAAATTTCTCAGACCCAGTTAAAAAATGATTTTTGCTGGAAGCCCACACTTGCCCTCATTTATGCACTGGTAGTGTCTGGGTCTTACAAGTTTTATGGCAGTAGGGGTTGAGGTTTGTGCAACTCTAAGAGATTCCAAGTCATGCACTGCATGTGGCTTTTACCCTTCCCACCTGACTGACTTCAAATAAGAATGTGGTATGTTGTGTCTAGGTAAAGAACAAAGGCACATTTTTTTTAGATTTTGTTTGTTTATTTATTTATTTGAGAGTGACAGACAGAGAGAGAAAGAGGCAGATAGATAGAACGGGCACGCCAGGGCCTCCAGCCATTGCAAACGAATTCCACATGCATGTGCATCTGGCTTATGTGGGTCCTGGGGAATCAAGCCTCGAACCAGGGTCCTTAGGATTCACAGGCAAGCATTTAACCACTAAGCCATCTCTCCAGCCCCAAAGCCACGGTTAATGGTCCCATCACCTGGAATTTTGAAGGACAGAGGTGCTGTGGGAGCCACCAGTCTTCACAGAAGCAAAGGTGATTTATGGACTAGGTTCTCTGTGTTCCAGGCAAGAAGCACCCATTTAAGCTGCCACTCTGGACCTTCTGAGGGATACTGCTCTCTCCATGTTGCCCAAGAGGAAACAGTGAACTTATGTTCACTGTCACCTTGGACAGTGAACAATGCCTTTGATCTTGACGTTACAAATCCAATCAGAATGAAGCCCCATCAACCCTTTTACTTGCTACAGATCCCAGAGGGGTGCTCTAACTTTCTTTAGCTGGATGGACAGTAATGAACATTATTTTCTCTTCTCATCTTCTCTCCAGGGAGCTCTGATGGTTGAAGGGTTTGAATAATATGGCACATGGAAACAATACCTGTGTCTTTCATTGTTTCATGTTCTGCCGGCTCCAAAGGTCAATCTAGGTATTTTGGAGCCAGCTAGAGAGGAGGAAGGTGAGAGACAGACACACAAGAAAGGGGTAGTGTTGTCATTCCTATTTAATGTGTTTTTTTTTTTTCTGGTGGAACATTCAGTCATGTTATCAACCTACCTGAGAAAAGGGACCAAGGATCAGGCTTTTGACACCTGCTGGGGACACAGGGACAGTGAGGTCAGGTTTCTGTTCTGAAGGAATGCACCCCTGGTCAGACAAGGTGAACGACTACATTGGAGAATGCGTTTTTGACGTTTATCTGCCACAAGTGTGGATTATTGGAAAACCATATAAAATCAAAACGTGGCAGAAGTCTATGTTGATTTCTGCTCTAACATCCTGGAAATTGTAAGAGCAGAGGTCTCTGTTAGCTCTTAATACATCATCTGAGAAACAATGTCCAAGGAAAATTCTAGTTCCTTAGTCTGCAATCTATACAAAAGAACCAGAAAAATGTTTGATTTTTTTTTGTGTACATGCATGTGTTTCTTGCAATTGGTTGGACAATGCCCTAAAAATTAAAAAAACAAAAAGTGAGCTGGGCTGTAAGTTCATTAGTAGAGAGCTTGTTTAGCATGCGAGTTTGAGCACATAGAACCAGTGTGATAGCACATGCCAATAATCCCAACAATCAGGAGGTAGGGTCAGGAAGATCACAAGTTCAAGGTCATCCTCAAAAAGATCTAGGCCAGCTGGGCTACATGAGGCCAGTATGGGCTACATGAGATCTTGTTGCCTATATATTACAAAGTGTGAATAATAAATCTTTAAGAGGCTTACTTTTTTGTGGTTAAAGTCTATTGGTTTGATGATTAAGAATTAAAATGTATATTTCATTAGAAATCGGCTGGAAAAATACAATTAGCATTCATTGGTCTATTTCTGCCTATCTCAGTTTTTGTTTTTCTTTCTTTCTTTTATTTACTCTTTTCTTTTTGAGGCAGGGTCTCACTCTCACTCAGGCTGACTTGGAACTCACTCTATTGCCAAAGCTAGATCTGAACTCACAGTGATCCTCCTACCTCAGCCTCCTGAGTGCTGGCTGAGATCAAAGGCATGTACACTATGCCTGGCTTCAGTGTCCTTTTAAAAATATTTATTTATTTGACAGAGAGAGAGAGAGAGAGAGAGAGAGAGAGAGAGGGGAGGGAGGGAGAGAGGGAATGCTCCAGGGCCTTTAGCCACTGCAAACAAACTCCAGATGCATCTCACCTTGTGCATCTGGCTTACGTGGGTCCTGGGGAATCAAACCTTAGCTTCTCAGGCAAGTGCATTAAATGCTAAGCCATTTGTCCAGCCCCAGTTTCTTTTAATTTTTAAAAAATATTTAAAAACTATTTTATTCATTCACTTGAGAGAGAGAGCAAGAGAGAGAAAGAGGCAGAGAGAAAGAGAAAAGAAAGAGAGAGAGAAAGAGAGAGAGAGAATGGGCATGCTAGGGCTTCTAGCTACTGCAAACAAACTCCAGACACATGCTCCACTTTGTGTATCTGGCTTACATGGCTAGTGGGCAATCGAACCTGGGTCCTTAGGCTTTGTAGGCAAACACCTTAACCACTGAGCAACCTTGTCATTCCTTAAAATATTTTTATTTATTAATTTGCGAGGGGAAGGGGGAGAGAGAGAGAATGAGTGAGTATGGGTGTACTAGGCCCTCTTGTCACTGTAAATGAACTTCAGACACACACACCACTTTGTGAGTACTGGGGAATTGAACATAGGACAGCAGGTCTTTAAGCAAGTGCCTTTAACTGCAGAACAAAACAAGGCAAAACAAATATCCAGTTATACTTACTAAGATAGTAACAAAACAAATTGGTATGAGACTGTTCTAAAATAAATCCTGTCTAGTATGATGATGGTGGAAGAGACCTTGTAGTTACCCATGTGCCTACTCTGGGGAATCCATTGGCAACTTTGTGACAGTTCATGGTGTCACAGATGACAAGAAATTAAGTATCTTGACCCAATTGCAGGGTGGTTTACATATTTACAAAAATTACCTTCACATACTCCCTTGGTGTTTCTTCTCCAGCCATAGCAGCAGGCCAGTTTAGTTCCATAGCGACAGACCCCAGCCTGGCGAACCATTGCTGACAACCCATGATCTCGTGGACTGTGGATAAAGAGTCACAGGTTATTACTGAGAAAATGGAAAGTGCAACAGAAACTTTTCTCTGCCACTAAAGGAACTGGAAAGATGTCAAGTACCTGGTGAATTTCAACAGCTCTGAGGTAAGTGCTAGATTCCACCATGAAAATCTGCATTTGGGGGGTGGCAGCCTCCACCCCATTCTTTGCCAACCTTGTCAATAGTTTTGGCCATTTCCTTCTCCAGAGCTAAAGGAATTGAATTACACAATGTATAAAGCTAGTACACAGCAAAGAGACCAAAAGTTTTGAACCTGGCCGAGAGTATTCTATTCTGAGTGGGCACCATGGCTTTCTCATTGTGACTCTGTCTCAGTGTTGAGTGTGACTCACTGGCCCTGCGAGTTTGGTCAAGTTGAGTGCTCTGAACTTTTACTTCATTGGCCACCTAGGAGCCATTGCACAGACTAGGATTGCTGCACACTATGGGCAGTTAAGAGCTAGAGATTTTTCTGTCAAGTCCTCTCATGTTACAGAGAGGGAAACTAGCCCCATGCAGTGGAGGCATGTCCCCGAACAGAACCAGGTGCCAGGAATTGCAGCTTCTCTTTGCACCACATGGCCTCCTGGAAAGAGTCTGCTAACCTTTTTATTCAGAAAGAGTCAGCAAACATTTTTTTTCTAAAAAGACAGAATAAATATTGGAAGCTTTTATGGGCCATAAGGTCTCTGTCCATATGTAAAAGCAGCCATGGGCGATAGTAAACAGATGGCTATAATTGTTCCAATCAAATTTTATGGGCATAGAAATTCAAATTTAATGTGCATTTTATTGCATTGCATTTGTTTATGCGTGTATTTAGTATGTGGTGTGTGTGTCTATGTGTGTGATATACATGTGTATGTGCTGATGTGGTGTTCCATAAGTGTGCCTGTCAGGTGTCCCCCTCCATCTCTCTCATCTGCCTATTTTTCCTTGAGAAAGCTTCTTCACTGATTTTGGAGCTTTGGCATTTTTGTGAGCCCTAGCAATTTTCCGTGTCTGCTTCCCACAGGGCCCGGATTACAGATATGTGTGACCATGCCGGGCTGTTAACATGCATGCTAGGGATCTGAATTAGAGCGGTCTCAGGCCCTCTCAGGCCATCCTGTTTGTGCAGGAAGCACTCTTAATCTCTGAACTATCTCTCCAGCTCCACATTTTATTACAGGCTCTTGTATACCAGGTTGACTTGTAACTTTTGCCATGTAGCTGAGGAAGAGCTTGAACTTCTGATCCTCTTATCTCCACCTCCCAAGTTCCCAGATTACTGAAAGCACCTCCATATTGAGCACATTTTTATGTGCTGCTAGGGATGGAACCCAGGGCTGTGTGCATACTAGGCAAGCATTCTACTAACTGAGATATATCCCCATTCTTTAATATGCTTTTTATTTTTATTTATCTATGAGAGAGAGAGAGGGAGAGAGAAAGACACACAGAGAGAAAAAGAGAGAGAGAGAATGGACACTCCTCTAGCTGCTGCAAATGAACTCCAAATGCATGTACCATTTGTGCATCTGGCTTACATGGGTCCTGGGGAATGAAACCTGTGGCCTTTGGCTTTGCAAGCAAGAACCTTAACCACTAAGTCATCTCTCCATCCCTAATGTGCTTTTAAAAAACATTTTACTTACTTATTTGCAAGCAGAGAGACATGCTGGGGCCTCTAGCCATTGTAAATGAACTACAGATCCATATACCACTTTGTGTATGTGGCTTTATGTGGGTACTGGGGAACTGAACCCAGGTCATTAGGCTTTACAGGTGAATGCCTTAACAGCTTATCAATCTCTTAACACCCTCCCCCACAATATGCTTTTGAGGTACCATGGCATAATATAATTTTAGTTCATTATCAACCATACAGAAATGTCAAAACTGGTGTTAAGCTCACAGAACACTGAAATGGAAATTTAATGTGCTTTTCACATATCTTGACATAGAGTACTTTTAATTCTTCATTAATCGTCAGAAATGTAAAAACTGGTCTTGATTCAAAAGCTGTGTCAAAACAGGGCACCCAGACTTAGTCTATGGGTTACAACTTGATGACCTTGATTTAAAGAGTCAGTCCCCACCCCCAGGAAGTGCCCTAAGTAATGCAGGCAGGGAAGAAGCCTGTTTACCTACGTGCTCTCTTGGGGTTGGACAGGAGTGCTACCACACTGGAAGAAAGGAGGATTTTATGGAGGGCTGTATTTGGTATTCCTCATGCATATGAAATGTGCTGTAAAAACGTTTCTTGAGCTCTTTAACAGACAAGGAATGCACACTTTAGCAGGTGCTTTTTTGCTGCAGGACCAAATTTCATGCTAGTGAGTAATATCTTAGTCAAGGTCAGAAAGTTACATAACCTGGTCGGTTTTGCCTATGATCTGACTCTCTTACTGTGAGAGTCCTACAGTTCTCTACCTCTCTCCCTCCTCCCACCTGGCCATGCCTAGACTAGGTCTGAGTTTCTGGGACCACATCACCCAAGGCCTCTCTCTTGCAGGGCAGTTTCCCTTCTCTTCCCACAAACCCCTTTCTGGCCTATGTTTTTTTTTTTTCACTCTCTTTGGCTTTCCAGCTTCCTAGTGTGTGCACCCACCTCTTTCTCCTATCGTTCCCTCTTTTGCCTTTTACCTCCCTTCCTCTCCTCCTTGCTCTCACCTGTTACAGTGAATTCTTATACTCAAGAAAGTGTCTCAGAGCCTCTATCCTGACCTCAAAGTCCAACACCTGCAAACTTGGTTTCTCAGCTAACAGCTATGAAGATAGGCTTTGGGATATCTTATTCACCAGCAGCACAAAATAAAAAAGCACAAAATAAAAAGAAAATAAAGTTCTGGAAGGAAACTTTTTTTCCCCCATTTCTTTGTGTGGTATACACATGTGGGCGTGTGTGGGCGCAGGCCAGAGGCTGATGTCAGGGATTCTCCTTGCTCACTGTTGTCCTTACTCTTTGAGACAGGGTCTCTCTCTGAAGCTAGGGCTCACTGATTCAGTTAGACTAGCTAGCCAGTGAGCCCCCAGGATTCCTTTTCTTGGCCTCCTCGGCTCTGGGATTATAAGTGCATACCACCAGATCTGGCATTTGTGTGCAGCTGATGAGCCAAACTCAGGTTCTGCTGCTTACACAGCAAACACTTTACCTACTGAGCCATCTCACCAACACTCCATTTGTTTCAGTTTTAAACATATTTATCTATTTATTTATTTATTTGAGAGAGAGTGAGAGAAAGAGGCAGAGAGAGAGAGAGAGAGGGAGAGAGAGAGAATGGGCACATCAAGGCCTCCAGCCCCTGCAAACAAACTCCAGATGCATGTGACACCTTGTGCATCTGGTTTATGTGGGTCCTGGGGAGTCAAACTGGGGCCCTTTTGCTTTGCAGGCAAGCGGCTTAACTGCTAAGCCATCTCTCCAGGCCTTGTTTCTTTTCTTTTTTCTTTTTTTTGTTTTTTCATTTTTTGGTTTTTCAAGGTAGGGTCTCACTCTTTGTTTCTTTTTTTTTAATGTATTTATTTATTTATTTTATTCATTAGAGAGAAAATGAATGAATGAATGAATGAATGATGGGAGCGCCAGGGTCTTTAGCTGCTGTAAACAAATTCTAGGTGCATGTGCCACCTTGTGCATCTGGCTTATGTGGATCCTTCACAGGCAAACAGCTTAACTGCTAAGCCATCTCTCCAGCTCTTGTTTCATTTTTAAAAAAATGAATTCATAAGCCTTTCACTCAGTCACTTAGAACAAGGTTTCTCAACCCTATGTGACTGATATTTTGGGTCCAATAGGTGTTTGCTGGTAGCAGCTGTCCTGGGCACTGTATGATACTTAGCAATATGCCTGGCCTCTCTCTCTATATGCCATTAGCACATATCCCTCTAGTTGTGACATAGTGAGTTCTAGGCCAGCCTGAGTACATAATGAGACCCTGTCTCAACAACAACAACAAATAACAGCAAAATATCTCTAGGCATTGCCAAATATCCCCAAGAAGGCAATAAAGAAGTAGCACTTCTTTCAAGTGAGACGCTCATTGAGCCTTTGCTGTCCTAAGCACTGACTTAAGCACATGGAGTACAGTGATGAGATGAAGCTGGTCTCACATTCACAGTCTACAGTAAAACAGAAATGCCACCGTACAGGACAGCCTGGTAGCTACTATTATAACGCTCTAAGAAAGAATTGCTTTTTGGTTCCAGGGATCAAACACAGGCCTTGAGCATGCTAGGCAAGTGCCCTACCACCGAGCTATAGCCTAAGCCCTAAGAGAGAGTTTTACATTGAGAAATATTATAACCATTAAACACAAAAGTGACCATTTCAAAGTGCATGCGCCAATGAGTTTTAGTATTCTCATTATGCTGTGTACTCATCAGCTACTATTTAATTACAAAACATTTCCATCATTCCCAAAAAGAAACAAGTCTTCCTCCCTCTATCAACACCCTGACAACCACACATTTACTTTTATCTCTGGCTTTGCCTATTTGGGACTTTTTTTTTTTCTCAAGGTAGGGTCTCACTCTAGCCCAGGCTGATCAGCAATTCACTATGTAGTCTCAGGCTGGTCTTGAACTCATGGTAATCCTCCTACCTGTGACTTCCAAGTGCTGGGATTAAAGGCTTGTACTACCATGCCTGGCCCTTTTTATGGTTTTTATATTTTATTTTTATTTATTTGAGAGAGAGAGAGAGAGAGAGAAAGAAAATAGGTATGCCAGGGCCTCCAACCACTGCAAACAAACTCCAGATACATGAGCCACCTTGTGCATCTGGCTTACATGGGTACTAGAAAATCAAACTTGGGTCCTTAGGCTTTGCAAGCAAGTGCCACAATAGCCAAGCCATCTCTCCAGCCCTATTTGGGACATTTTATATACAGAGAAACACGCAATATCTAGGTTTTTTTGGTAGGTGGCTTCTTTAATTCCACACCCTAGTACACAATAATACTTTGCTCCTTTTCATTGTTTAGTAATGCTTCATGCATGGGCTTGCCACATATTGTTTATGTCGATGGACTTTTGGGTTTTCCCGCCACTATCCATTATTAATAATGTTGCAATGAGCATTGTTACACAGGATTTTCCGTGGAAATAAATTTATCTCTCTTGGGTGTACAGCTAAGAGTGAAATTGCTGGGCTGTATGGTACAATTAGCTGAATATTTGCTCAAGTCCCATATATTGCAATACTGATCCCAGTGTGATCAAATGTACAAGTGGGGCCTTGGGGAGGTAATTAGGTCATGAGAATGGAATCTTCAGAGTTGGTATTAGCGCCTTTATAAAAAGAGGCAAGAGTGCTAGCTAGCTTCAGCTTGAAGTCAGGCATGATGGCACATGCTTTTATTCCCAGTACTTGGGAGGTAAAGGCAGGAATATCAGTGATGCAGGGTCATTTTCAACAACATAGTAAATTCAAGGCCAGCCTGGACTGCATGAGACCTTGTGTCAAACAATTAAATCTCTCCTCTCCCAAAAGAAGTCAACAACCTGGAAAAGAGCCCTCACCTGACCATGTTGCCACCCTGACCTTGGACCTATAGTTTCCAGAAGTAGGAAAATAAATCTGGGTCATTTATAAACCACCTAGTCTATTGTAATTTATTATAGCAGTCCAAACTGACCAGGACATGTGGGAACTGTAATTTTTGTAGAACTGTTAGTCTGTTTTCAAGACAGCTGCATTATTTCCTATTCCACCAGAAATCTATGAGGGTTCTATGTTCTCCACATCCACACCAGCATTTGCTAATGTTCTTAATTGTGTGTGGTGCTGGAGGTGAAACTGAGCACCTTGCACATGCTAGCGAAGTGCTCTCATACTGAGATACATGCCCAGCCCTTGGGCTTTTTGAGACAGGGTCTCATTAAGTACTCCACACTGGCCTGGGACTGCAGATCCTCCTACCTCCAACTCCTGAGTGCTGGGATGACAGATGTGTACCACCATAACCAATGTTACTGTTAATTTAAAAAAATTATCTATTCACTTATTTGCAAGGGAAGAGAGTGAGAGAGGGGTGGTGTACCAGGGCTTCATGATGTTGCAAATGAACTCCAGATACATGTTCCACTTGTGCATCTGGCTTCATGTGGGTATTTGGGAACTGGGGAAATGAATAAGGGCTGGCAAGATTTGCAAGCAAGTGCCTTTAACCACTGAGCCATCTCCCCAGCCTCTGTTAATTTTTTGTTTGTTTGTTTTTCAAGGTAGGGTCTCACTCTGGTCCAGGCTGACCTGGAATTAGCTATGTAGTCTCAGGGTGGCCTCGAACTCATGGCAATCCTCCTACCTCTGCCTCCCGAGTGCTGGGATTAAAGGCGTGCGCCACCACGCCCGGCAATTTTTTAAAATTATAGAACAATTATAGCAATTCTCGTAAGAACTAGAATCTTGTAGTTCTGATTTTCATTTCCCTCACAACACATGGTATTGAACAGATTTTGTGTTTCGGGGCCCTTTGTTTCACTTTTATCTTGCTTAATTTTGATTTTTTTTTGTGGTACCAAGGATTAAACACAGGGAATTGTGCGTGCATTCAATGACTATTGAGTACCTACAGTGTATTAGGTCCTGGGCTAGTTTCCAGAGAGTCATCTTCTACCAAGAGATAAATGAGGTTTCTGCCCTCATAGAGCTGCTATCTGCTATCCACTCAGTTGGATGTGGAGTGTAAGAGGCTTACGCCACTGGGTAGATGGAAGAACCATGCTTCTGGAATGTGGATTATGGATAGAGGAGTGTGTTAGGGAACAGGAGAAATGGTGAGTTGTCTTTGGAGCATGTGGATTTTTTGCATGTGTATGTGGTATGCATGTTTTTGGATGCATCTGTACGTGTGTGCACATGGAGGCTTGAGGTCTATGTTGTGTATCTTTCTTAATCATTCTCTACCTTATTCTTTGAGACAGGGTCTCTCATTGAACCCAGAGCTCATCAATTAGGTTAGACTAGCTAGCCATGTCTCAGGGATCCCTTGTCTCTGCCTCTCTAGTAATGGGATTGTATGAACACTTTGCCATGCCTGTGTGGTGGTTTAATTCAGGTGTCTCCCATAAACTTAGGTGTTTGGAATGCTAGGTTCCCAGCTGATGGCGGTTTGGGAATTAACACCTCCTGGAGGCAGTGTATTGTTGGGGGTAGGCTTATGGGTTTTATAGCCAGTTTCCCCTTGCTAGTGTCTTGCACACTCTTCTATTGCTGTTGTCCACCTTATGTTGGCCAGCGGGTGATGTCCACCCTCTACTCATGCCATCGTTTTCCCCTGACATCATGGAGCTTCCCCTTGAGCTTGTAAGCCAAAATAAGCCCTCTTCCCAAAAGCTGCTCTTGGTCAGGTGATTTCTGCCAGCAATGCAAACCTGATTGCAATAGTAATATTGGTACAAGGACTGGGATTGCTGCTAGACACCTGACTATGTGGCTTTGGCCTTTTGGAGCTGATTTTCAAGAGGAATGTGGAAGAATTTGAAATCTTGGCCTAAGAGACACCTTGAAGTGCTGTAAGGACGGCTTGATGGACTGTTCTGGTCAGAGTTGAAAGACTTGAATGCAATAAGAACTATGGACTGTGAGGTTTTGCTTATGAGGGTGAAAAGGAGCTTTGTTTGTACTGGGATAGAAGCAGTTTATGTGAGAGTCTTGCTGTTATACCTGTGTCCTGAGAACTTGTGCAGGGTTGCAGTGTATAGAAACAGACTGGTGTGTGTAGAGGGATATGGCATAGAAAGAAATCTGGACCAAAACTGCTGCCTGTTCAGCTGCAATTATATTGAGAGATTATAATAATTGAGACTGGGCCAACTGACCTGCACTGGAGCAATAGGAAGAATGTAGACTCTTTTGAAGGGGACTGAGTGCTCAAGGAGTTTCCTGTTCTTCTGCTTTACTTCCCCCTGGATTAACAAATTAGCACCCAACCTGGTATTGTGGAGTATAAGAAATGCAAGAAAGAGAGGGTCATTGAGTTTGCAATACAGTCTTGTGTTTTGGAAATGGCTAAGGGCAATGTGAAGCAGTTTTGCTGGATGCCTACATGGAGACCTGGTGAAGCTGTGAGGATGAACTGTGGATTGCAGTGAAGACCCAGTGGAGATGTAGAGACCAGGAGATGACTGCTAAGGAAAGCTGCCAGCCCTGACGAAGCTTTCCAGGACTGTGAGTAGCCTAGCTAGAGGGGCAGAATTGGAACTCCAGAGACTTGTTGCTGGTTAGAATTATCAGACTTGGAGATTTGTCACTGACTAGAGTTGTTGGACTTGAAGCTACAGAGTTTGATGTTTGCCCTGGTTATTTTAAATCTTGTATTGGCTGAATATTTCTTTTATTTATTTGTGTATTTGAGAGAGAGATAAAGAGGGAGAGGGAGAGGGAGAGAGAGAGAGAGAGAATGGGTGTGCCATGCGTCTAGCCACTGCAAACGAACTCCAGATGCATGCACCCCCGTGTGCATCTGGCTTACATGGGGCCTAGAGAATTGAACTGGGATCCTTTGGCTTTGCAGATAAACGCCTTAACTGCTAAGTCATCTCTTCTTGGCTGAATATTTCTTTGCTATGCCCAATGCCATCTTTTGCAGTGTGAATGTTTATTCTGGGCCATTATGGGTTTTGGGGGAATTTTTTGGTATTGTGGCTCAGTTAAAAGACCTTAGATTGTTGCTGTTGCTGTTGTCTACCTTATGTTGGCCAGGGACTAATGTGTACCCTCTGCTCATGCCATCATTTTCCCCTGCCATCATGGAGCTTTCCCTCGAGCCTGCAAGCCAAAATAAACCATCTTTTCCCAAAAGCTGTTCTTGGTCGGGTGATTTCTGCCAGCAAAAAGAACCTGACTGCAACAGCCTGGCTTTTATGTGGTTACTGGGGATATGAACTTTTGACATAGTCTGTCATTTTATACATAAAGAAAGTAAACTATCAAAGTTACATGAAAACAAAGAACTTAAAGTACAGTAGCAACAATGAGCAAGTAAATTTATAATTACATTCCAGCATACAGACTGTACAAAAGTGGTCAGCTCTTAGGAGCTAGGAAAAGATACAGGAAATATATGGTTGCTATGTATAGTGGTTTGTTTGAATGTAAAATGTCACTCATAGACTCAAGTGTTTGTGATTAAGCCTCATACTTAGTCCCCTGCTGGTGGAGTCTTACTGGAGGGGATGTGTCACTGTAGGTGGACCTTGAACTTTATTAGTTTAACCTCACTGAGTGTCTACTAGTTAAGCTCACTGTTGCAGTTGCCTTCTCATTGCTGGGACAACACACCTAACCACAATCAGTTGATGGAAGGAAACGGTTTATTCAGCTTACAGTCTTGAGGGAATATTTCATCGTGGCAGGGCAAACATGGAAGAGCAGAGGCTGGCCATCACATCTTACCTCGGCAGCTGGGGAATAGCAGCAAGTGTGAGCTAGCTAGCATGGGCATGGAGGAACTGGGTTATGAAACTCTTAAGCCCACCCCTAGCAACATACCTCCTCCAACAAGGCTCCACCTCCCAAATTGCCATCAGCTGGGGATTGAGTATGAGGCTTAATCACAAACATATGAGGCTATGGAGGACATTTCACATTCAAACTACCACATTCTGCTCCTGGACCCCATAGACTCATGACCATATCATGATACAAAATGCATTCAGTTCAACTTTAAAAATCCCTATAGTCTTTACCAGCCCCAACAGTGTTCAAGAGTCCAAAGTCATAACCAAATCTCATCAGAGATGTAAGACAGTCTATCAATATTGAACCTTGTGAAACAAAACTACAAGTCAAATACTTCCAATATTTAATGGCACAGATTAAATATTACAAATGCAAAGAGAAGGTACAGCATGGAAAGGACTGGATCAATGCAAGATAGAAAAATAGTAAGGCAAACATCAAGTCTCATAGCTCCATGTTCAGTATCTGTGACCTGTGACAAAATCTCTGGGATAGAAATTCCAACCTTCCAGCCTTGGCTGTTTGATTTCCAGGCAGATCCACCTGAGCCAGAATGCCAGTAGCTTTCCTTGATGGCCATCTCATAGTGTTATATCACCAAAATCCTGGGTTTTCCATTGCAACCTGTGGTTTATCTTCATATATCCATGTCATAGTCCATGATGGTTTCTATGTAGGGACTATGACCCTGCTTCACATAACCTAGATGTCATCTGACAAAACATGTTGCAAATCCAATGACGCTCTCTTTCTTGCGTTTGTCATACCAGTACCAAATTTGTTAATCTAATGAGGAATAAAGCCAACTTTGAGGAGAAGGAATCTCCTTCAAATTTGTTCCTTTAGGTCTCTTCCTTTCAAAAGAGTAAGTGTTCTTTCTGTTGTCCCAATGCTGAGTAGATAGCCCAATCTCAGTGGTGGTAATCTCTCAAACAATAGCAGTTGAAGCAAATGCAGTCTCTGAGTTCTAAAACTCATTCTTATTTCTTTTTGTGCCAAACTTTACATATTTCACAACCTCTGCTTTGTGTTCTCTGTCAAATACACCTGTCCATTGCCTCTGAATTCAACCTTGTTCAAGTTCTCAGGACATGGACAGAACATAGCCAGAATATCACACAAACTGCTTTTAGCACAGTCCTGACAAAATCCTTTTTCCCCTATGAAATCTCATGACCCAAACCTTCCCAATCCACACTTATCTCTACATTTAGGCCTTCAAAACTCTAACCAGAACAGTCTACCAAGCTCTGCTTATAGCATTTCAAGGCTTCTCTAGTTAAAAGTTATAAAAGACTACAAACCACATGGTCAGGTTTACTACAACAATGACCTTACTGCTCAGAAGCAATTTTCTGTTGTAGTTACCTTCTCGTTGCTGGGACAAAACACCCAACCACAAACAGCTTATGGAAGGAAAGGGTTTACTAGGCTTATAGTATTGAGGAAAGTTTCATCATGGTAGGGCAACCATGACAGAGCAGAAACTGGCCATAACATCTTGCCACAGCAGCTGGGAAGTAGCAGCAAGTGTGAACTAGCTAGCACTGGCAAGTGGGAGCTGGACACCTCTTATCCCATACCCAGCAACACACTCTCTCCAGCAAAGTTCCATCTCCCAGATTGTCATCATTTGGAGATTGAGTATGAAGCTTAATCACAAACACATGAGGCTTGGGAGGTACACGATAAATAGATGGGATGTCCTGCTGTCTGCTCTTTACAGGTCTTTTCCACTATGACATAACTTCCCCACAAAACTATAAGATGGAAATAAATCCCATTTTTTTCTATAAGACGCGACTAGTCAGGTGTTTTGTCTCAGCAACAAGAAGGTAACTGCTGAACTATGAGTGGGTAAGGGGCTTTCTGGAGGAGATCGTGCTCACTGTGAACTCTGTTGACTGGCTGAACTTAAGTGTGAGAAACCAGTCAAGAATATGTTTCAGGCAGAGACAACAGCCTATGCCAAAAATGCAGCCATCATTAAAAGCATAAGGATTGGTGACCTGCAAATTGGAGCCTAGGCAATGGCATGTGTTTGAAGCTGGGAAAAAGAAGGGAAGCTATCAGGAATCAGTGTGATGGAGACGAGGCAGGGAAAAAATAAGCAGGAGCCCAAAAGAAAGTGTCTATGGGAAATATTTCATCTATTCTAAAGGCTCTAGAGAGTTCTAAAAGGATTTTGAGCAGTGGGAAATATGAAGGACTTTACAACAGAAGAAGGCAGAGTTTAGTAAACTTCAACATGTTTTCTGGAATGATTAGATATAAAGTCACACAAAGCCAGATTGAAATTTGTTGAAATATGAAACTTTTTCAAAGCCTAATTAGAAATCAACACAGGGTCTCTGACACAGGTAGCAAATTCTATTTCACATGGTCAAAGTCAATTAGTTCTGACTGCAAAGCAGGCTGCTTTGGGTTAACTAATAGCAGAGAGTTCCCAGATGAAATTCACATACCATTTATACATTATCACAGTTCTCCAGAGAATATCATTTTTGCTCAAGCTTTATTGCTTTCATGTTCCTGCCTTTAAGAAAAAGATGCACCAAAGAAATCTGAGGTCCATTTATTTCTCTCAGGTCATCATTTTTGACACTATTCAAAGTATCACTTCTAAAATACTCCAAAGTCAATGGCTAATGCTTACGCTATCAAAGCCTTGTGAATAAAGTAATATTCCTCACCCATCACCAATACAGCTTAGTGTTGTAGCTCTGTGGGAAGATAGTGAATATTGTCATCAAATTTAGCCTTAGACCTGAGCATGGTAACCCATGGCTGTCATTCCAGTTCTCCAGAAGCTGAGGCAGGAAGATCACCAGTTTGATGCCAGTCTGTGCTACACAGTGAATTTTAGGACAGTCTTGGCTTTCAAGGAGACCTTGTCTCAAAAAAAAATCTATTCTTGCTTTCACCTATTTAAAAAATGCTAATGGGATGGAGAGACTGCTTAGTGGTTAAGGTGCTTGCCGATGAAGCCTAAGGATCCAGGTTCAATTTTCTAGATCCCATGTAAGCCAGATGCACATGATGCAGTATGCATCTGGAGTTTGTTTGCAGTGGTTAGAGGCCCTGACATGCCTATTCTCTCTCTCTCTCTTCTTCCCTAATAAATAAATTAAAAATAAAATACTTAAAAATAACATTAAACAATGCTAGTGATAATTTCTAAAGAATCAACTCATGATTAAGAACTACCAAATGGATTCTGATATTCAAATAGTAACACAAATCAGAGCATGCCAGTTTGGCTTGTGGCTGCCCCATGGCTAGAGGGAAAAATTCATATATCCTCAAGGAGACCAAAGATATTGAATGAACATTTTAGGACAAACCATCAGAAGAACACTCATCCATAAATGAACAACATGCCTTGTAATTAATGGGTGTGAGGTCCATGCATTCACACAGTTTTGAGTTAGCTTCAAAGGCCAGCCACAAGTGGGATTTTACTGGTTTTATGATCAAATTCTACATCTGGCAATGAAAATGGAAAAAATAGTTTAAAAGGGAAAGAGTATTACTAGATTGAATTGCTAATAATTAACTTGTTGATTTAAAGATACCAGAGGAAATTGATTTATTACATCAAGAATCCAGTTCTGTGTTCTATGTTGCCAGCTTTTTAAATGTACATGTGCAACTATTTTAAATTATGATAAAAAGATAATTATTGTTTATTTTTAAGTGGAAATAATATGATCCAGGGAAGGAAGGAATCCAGCACAAGCAATCATGATATGGGAAATAATAGTGCAACCCATTATTCTGTTAAAAAATTGAAAATACCTAGACAAAAGCTTAAACTTTGATTTCTACGCATTTCTCAAATAACATTCCAAGTCAATGTTAGCAAGTGATCTGGATTAGTTTGCTAGCATCCTCTCCTTCTATGTTCCTTTTGATTTACTTTTTTTTTTCCTTTCTTATTTTTTTCAATGCAGGGTTTCACTCTAACCCAGGCTGACCTGGAACTCACTCTATAGTAGCAGGCTGGCCTAGAAATAACTGTGATCCTCCTGCCTCTGCCTTCTGAGTGCTGGGATTAAAGGTGTGTGCCACCATGCTCGGCAACCATACATTAAAAAAAAAAATATTTATTTGAGAGGCAGACAGAGAGTGAGTATGGGTGCACCAGGGCCTTCTGTCACTGCAAACGAATTCCAGATGCATGTGCCACTTTGTGCAACTGGCTTTTATGTGAGTACTAGGGAACTGAACCTGAGCCATCAAGCATTGCAAGCAAGTGCCTTTAACCACTGAGCAATCTTTCCAGCTCCCCTTTGCTCTGCTTCTATGCTCACTCTCTAACTTTCCCATCACTAACTCAATAATTCCTCAACTTTAAGACCTAGTTGTTAGTATTATTAATGATGAAATTGACATTTTCTTATGTTAAAAATGAATAAATATCATTTATATTAAACATTTTATGGCATCCCAATGATTGTTACTATGCCTTAATCATTTGTATTTGATATTCCAGATTGCACTGGCTCATTTCTATACAGTTTTTGAAATGATTCACAAATAACGGGTTTACATGCAATTCTTATTGATAGCTTTCTAAGGTTTTTGTGTACATGGACTCACATATGGGGGGAAAGCAATGACTATAAGGATAAAAAAGAATTTTGTAACATTGCTGCACTGGTCAGGAATAGCTACTGTATCAAGCCATAACTAAGTCTTAGTGTCTGAAAATGACCAGTCATGATTTTTCCTTATATGTGAATCCATGAACACAAGAAAACTTAGAAAGCTATCAATAAGAATTCCATGTAGAGGCTGGAGAGATGGATTATTAGTTAAGGCATTTGCCTGCAAAGCCAAAGGATCCTGATTTGACTCTCCAAGACCCACGTAAGCCAGATGCACAAGGGGGCGCATGCATCTGGAGTTCATTTGCAGTGGCTGGAAGCCCTGATGTGCCCATTCTCTCTCTGTGTGTCCCTCTTTCTCTCTCATAAATAAATGAATAAATAAATAAATAAATAAATAAATAAATAAATAAAATATTTTAAAAAAGAATTGCTTGTACGACTGGAGGGATGGCTTAGTGATTAAAGTACTTGCCTGTGAAGCCTAAGGATCCAGGTTTGATTCTCCAGATCCCATGTAAGCTAGATGCACATGATGGTGCATGCATCTGGAGTTCATTTTTAGTGGCTAGAGGCCCTGGCATGCCCATTCTCTCACCTTCTTTCTCTAATAAATAAATAAAAAATAAAATTGTTTTTTAAAAAAACATTGCATTTAGACCCATTATTTGTGAATCATTTCAAAAACTGTATAGAATTGAGACAGTGCAGCCTGGAATATCAAAGACAAATGATTAAGGCATAGTAACAATCACTGGAATGCCATAGATGTTTAAATGTAAATGAGCTTTTAAATGGATTTGGCTGGATTGCTCCAATCCCATGGAACCTGATAAAACTGGAGTGATTGTTGTAAAGAAATTTATCAACTCAGAAAGTTTGATCTTTGACTGAATTCATGCCACCAACATCCTCTACTGCTCTGAAAGATCTGGATGGGATTAGCCAGCTCTCTCTTGCTCTCCCTCTCTCTCCTTCCTGAACAATGTGTGGTTTGATTATATATATCCTCAAGGAATCACATCTTGAAGCAGAGGAGTGTTGATAAATGTAAACAAGTCTCAGTGGAGTGAAGGCTCTAAGTAAAGTAGTAGGATTCTGAGCTAAATGTTGAGTTGCCCTGAATTCCTTTAATGCATTATACAGCTTGCTGGCCACACTGATCAAATTAATCAGAAGATCACTGTCTCTACAGCTGAAGTCAATTTAAAAACATTCCATGGATTGTGTAAGTAGTATAGGATTTCTGCGTAGAATTCCTTATTTTCTGCAAAAATACACACTGCCAGAATTCTTAGTATGCTTGCTTATGGTCAGCTTCCAGGAACTTTCATGATACTCTCCAAGACAAATTAAGAAAATAAATCTCATTTGCTGAGGTTTAAATGCATTTAAGTATTATCATATATGTTTAAAAAAAAGCTTTTCTAAAGAGGGCTAACAAGGCCCAGCCATGAGAGTATTTTTGTTATGGGGTTTTTTTTCTTGTAGCACCCAGTATGGGAAGGTACATCATTAGTTAAAATTAAATTTGGGTTCCCATCCATCTTAAAGAGATAGAGTTGGCTTGAGGAGATGGCTAAGTGGCTTAGAGTGCTTACTGTACAAACATGAAGACCTGAGTTCAGATCCCAGCACCCATGTAAAAACAAGCTGGGCATGATAGTGTCTATTCCAGTACTGAGGCGGTAGAGATGGGAGGCTTACTAACTAGTTAGTCTAGCTTGATCAGTGAGCTCTAGGTTCAGTGAGAGATCCTGCTCAAAGAATAAGGTGGACAGTGATCAAGGAAGAAACATGATGTTAGCCTTTAGCCTTCACATGTATGGTACACATGTGCACCCACATGCATCTGAGTATCACATATACACATGCATGCACAACACACACACCTGTGTGACTGTTAAAAAAAGAGGCAGAGTAGAACCCAACAAGCCCAGCATTATCCCATGGTATCTCACCCTCCACATGTATAGAGGTTTAAGAGAAAAAAACGTAGCCCAGACCATCCTATCCCAGTGTGTTGGTATGTCTTCAAATTCCCCGTGTAAGGACTGGTAGGATAGCACCAAACCTTGGGCAAAGCTTGGAACTTTTTAGTTCTCTTAGTTCTTTTCTGAGCTCAAGAGTTAAGTGGAGATTGGGCATGGGGAGTATCCCAGCTTGGGTTCCTTTACAAGGCACCTATGAGACAAGGATTTGATTGTGACTGGTTTATGTAGGAGGTGAAGGAAACATTGATAGGGCAGTAAGAAGTCACACAATGAAGAGAAGGTCATCACTAAAGCAAATGGTATGCTGTCAGTATAGTTACATGTCTTCTCCATCTCACTTACTCCACACTCATTCATCATGAGCTTGGGGGAAGAATAACACAAGATGGCAATAGGGAAGTCGGAAAATGCTAGATCAGGCAGGGCCTTTTATGCCATTTTAAGCAGAATGTTTATTCTTTTTTTTTTTTTTTTTTTGCAAGGTAGGGTCTCACTGTGGTCCAGGCTGACCTGGAATTAACTATGTAGTCTCAGGGTGGCCTCTAACTCTCGGCGATCCTCCTACCTCTGCCTCCCGAGTGCTGGGATTAAAGGCATGCGCCACCACGCCCGGCTTCAGAATGTTTATTCTTAACCTGGTAGCAACTCTGACAGGTTTGAAGATAGCTGACAGTCTGATGTAAGTGTTAAGAAGAACATTTGGGGGGCATAAACTTCAAAGGGCAAAAGAAGAAATGAAGAAAAGCTGCTATGGAGTTTCAGGTAGGAGGTGACAGTGGTGTCAACATATTGTGGCAGAAGAGGAAAGAGAAAGAGGTGGGTTTGAGACATGGCTTGTTAAAAGAAGATAGTGGGCTGGAGAGATGGCTTAGCAGGTAAGGCATTTGCCTGCAAAGCCAAAGGATCCCGGTTTGATTCTCCAGGACCCATGTAAGCCAGATGCACAAGGGGACACATGTGTCTGGAGTTTGTTTGCAGTGGCTAGATGCCCTGGTGCACCCATTCTCTCTCTGTCTCTCTCCCTCTTTCTCTCTCTTTCAAACAAGTAAATAAAATAAAATGAAATAAAAAAATAAAAGAAGATAGTACCAGATTGAATACAAGTCCACTTGTTAGAAATAATGCCCAGATTTCTGGCACGAGGCAATTTAGAGGTTGTTTGTTACGGGATAGAGAGTGGGGTGAGGTGAGAAGTGGGTTCTGGAGAGATGGTCAACAGTTGGATGTCTTGAACTCAACAAGCCATCACCAGCCCAGCGGGTAGGCCAAGTATGAAGTGGAGGGATAATAGTGCAAGTCATATTTGTTTTGAGATATAGCCTCATAGTCCTGCCTGGCCTCAAACTCATATGATCTTCCTGCCTCTACCTCCACAGTGCTGAGATGACAGGTGTGCCTCACCATGTCCGGTTTATGAGGTGCTAGGGATTGAACCAATGATTTTGTGCATGCTAGGGAAGCACTCTATCCATTGATCTATCTCCCCAGTCTGAGAGTCACATTGTACAGTCAACTATGCATAGATAGCATTGATTTCTTTCTTTTTTTCTTTATTTATTGGAGACAGACCAAGGGAGGGAAGAAGGAAGAGAGGGAGAGAGAGAGAGAATGGGAATGCCAGGGCCTCTAGCCACTGCAAACAAACCCCAGACACATGGGCCGCCACATGCATCTGGGTTATGCAGGACCTAGAGAGTCGAACCTAGGTCCTTATGCTTCCCAGCCAAGTACCTTAACTGCTAAGCCATCTCTCCAGCCCCCATAGATAGCATTGAAAGCACTAGCAATGGAACAATTATCTGGAAAGAGTGTCTATCAGGAGGAAAGCAGGATCAGTGCTTGAGCTCTGGAAACCCTGCATTTCACATCTCAAAGGAGCGAAGCTAGGAAAGAAGGCTGAGGAGCAGCCAGCATGGGAGAAGGGCAACCAGAATGTATGGGGTGGTTTTAAAGCATGTCTGCAGATTCTTTTAGACTCTTTCAAAAAGCGAAGCTTACTTTCTCTGTATTCATATGAGATTCTCCCTCATGGCTGACTTCTAATCAACAGCATACTATGGGAGTGATGGAGGATACTTCCAGGATCAGGACCCAGATGGCGTGGTAATTTCCCTCTTGTTTTCTGTTACATCAGATACTCTGGGGGACGTCAGCTGGCATTCTGTGAGGACAGCCAAGCATGCCTGTATTGGTTGCTTCATGTGTTGCTGTGACTAAATACCTGACAAGAAGCAGCTTAAGGAAGGAAAGGATTTAGTTTGGCTTGCGGTTCCAGATCATAGTATATTCCATCTTGATGGTGAAGGCGTGGCTGCAGGAGGCTGGCTGATTACATGGCATCCGCAGTCAGGAAGCAGAGGGGACAAAGGAAGTGGGGTGTGGGTGTGGCCATCAAACTTCAAGGACTACACCCATTACCCACTTCCTTCCAGTAAGACCTCACTCCCTAAAAGTTCGATAACATTCCCAAACAGTGCCACCTTCTGGGAACCAAGCATTCAAACACATGAGTCTACAGGGGACATTTTACTTTTAAACCATAACAAGTGCTATTGAGGAAAGTCCTTTTGTGAGGAGTTGAGGCCTCCCACCAACAGCCATAAGAATGAGTCATTTTGGAAGCAGATCCTCCAGCCAAGGTCAAGCCTTGATTATAACACTGGCCATAGCTTGGCTGAAACCTTGGGAGAAACCTGCCCTGCAGTGAACCTAAGTTGCTCTATAGAAAGTAAAGCCCATTGAAACAGCCCCACTGCCCATGCAGCTAAGCTGCTCTGATCTTACAATCTACAGAAACCATGTGAGACAATAAAAGGTATTTTAAGTCTTGCAGTGTTCTGTAGTACTGCAACAGATACCTAAGAGAGGTGACCAGCAACCAAGCCAAGGGAATACCAAACAACAAGCTGATGATCTTTGCAGATGTATTTGCAAAAGTATTTTGAGTTTTCATCTTATACTTGAGGGACTGAGGAGATGGCTCAGTGGACAAAGTGCTTACCACTCAAGACCAAGTACACGAGTTCAAACCCGAGACCCCCACATAAAAAGTTGGAAGCCATGGTAGGCATCTGTAATTCCAGCATGCTGACAGTGAGATGGGAGGTAGAGACAGGAGAATTTCCTAGAAGTTTGGAAGCTTGCTATGCTCCACGCACATGCACACATCACACATGTATATACATATACATGCAAATAAAAATCTTGTTTCACTAAGTCCAAGATGCCATGTCTTAAGAGTGTGCTATTATTGTATACATTAGGAAAGGACCCAATGCTCTGGATTAAACTAAACTATGGCTCGTTACCTTAATAATAATTCTGTGCAATTGTGTCATAAATGTATGCATGAATTAGTCATGACTGTGTTAACTGTAAAAACACAGAGCCTACAATGCACATCTTTTTCTGTTGCTCTCAGAATGAAGTCCAAGATCAACTGGCTTAGCATTGCAGGTTGCTTGAAGCCTGGCTCCAGGCTCTCTTCTTTTAAAACAAAATTAATTAATTAATTAATTAATTTATTTATTTATTTATTTATTTGAGAGAGGTTGGAAGAGGCAGACAAAAATATATAGAGATAGAGAGAGGGGAGTATGGGCGTGCCAGGGCCTCCTTCCACTGCAGATGAACTCCAGATACATGCATCACTTTGTGCATCTGGCTTTTAAAAAAACTTTATTATTATTATTTTATTTGTTTTATTATTTATTTATTTGAGAGGGGGGGAGAATATGGGCATGCCAGGGCCTCCAGCCACCTCAAACAAACTCCAGATTCATGTGCCACCCTGTACATCGGGCTTACATGGGTCCTGGGAAATCAAGCCATGGTCCTTTGGCTTTGCAGACAAGTGTCTTAACTGCTAAGCTCCAGTCCTGCATCTGACTTTTTGTGGGTACTGGCCAATCAAACTGGGGCCATCAAGCTTTGTAAACAAGTGCCTTTAACAACTGAGCAATCTGTCCAGCCCCAGCTTCCCTTCTTTACTTCTTAGCATCCACGTGTTCATGACCATGCTGACCAGTCTTCTTTCTGTGTCTTGGGCCAATGTATTCTTTCTGCATTCTTTTTTTTTTTTTTTTTTTTTTAGGCAGAGTCTTACTCTAGCCTAATGATCCCTCCTAACTCAGACTCCCAAGTGTTGAGATTGTAGGGGTGAGCCATCATGCTCACTCTTCTTTCTGCATTCTTTTTAGAAGCAAATATCCATTGATCCAGTCACTTATTTATATGCACAAGCTACTACCAATTAAGCACTGGCACTCTTTCTTTCTCCCCCATTTTGTAACTGGTAAGCTCACACTCATCCATAAGGTTAGTTTAAAAATTATGCCCTGTCTTCATTTCTCACTGGCTTTCTCAGACAGACTCAATTTCTCTCAATATCTATGGAATGTCTTTGTCTTTTTTTCTTGTGACAGTGTCATGTAGCCCAGATTGCCCTCAAACTTGCCATATAACTGAGGATGATCTTGCCTTCCTGATCTTCCTGCCTCCACCTCCAGAGTGCTGTTTTTGTAGGCGTGCACTACCAGGCCTGGTTTATGTGGTGCCAAGGACTGAACTCCTTATACGAGCATACATTTCATTTTATCCATCATATTTTTATTTACCACCAACCATGTACCAAGCACTGTCCTAGGAGCTAGAGTTACCACATTCATACTGGCTCCTCCAGCTGACGAAGCAATAAAGACACTTGCTGGTCCTACAAAGTGGTCTAGTGGGGGTGGCAGATACGTATGTATCTCTGGCACTCAGGAGAATGTTTGAGCATGTCAAGGTTCAGTTAATGTTGTTGAGTTGGATATATTAATTGAACTCCTTCTAGCCTTTTTCTTTATAACCAAGATGTTCAGATATAAGCATGTTACTTATTGAAACAAATATACTGGGATGTGGCAAATGAGCCGACGGAACTGGAAGGACTCCAGATCTCCTGCTGTGTTTGATGGAAAGTGATTTGATTTGTCATGGGAGACACCACAACTTTTAAATCTACCACTTTTGCCAGGCGTGGTGGCACACACCTTTAATCCCAGCACTTGAGAGGCAGAGGTGGGAGGATCACTCTGAGTTTGAGGTCACCCTGAATTCCAGGTCAGCCTGGGATAGAGTGAGACCCTACCTCGAAAAAACAAACAAAAAAACTACCACTTTTGTGTTCTAGAACTTGTCATTTGAAGAATGTGTTCTCTAGATAGTGTCCTGGCACAGCAGCTCAGTGACAAGTGGCATGCATAAGGATACACAGGCAGCCTCATTTCCTGATGCACGAGAGCATTCTCTGTCAGTGGGAGCCAGCTCTACACGTGTACGTTGGAGGCAGAAGGTGCAGGACCCTCCTTCCTCTGAGTCCCTCATTCAGTGACTGACAGCAGCATAAATACCCCTGTCTTTAGGAATGACAACTCTACCACACAATTGTCATCCTATTAACTTGTTTTTGTGAGTGTCCTTTGCCTTCTCTGTTGCACTTCCCTACCCAAACTTCCCAAGGTCACCTCCTGATCTCTATGCACAGAGATTGCTGCTGAGAGGACAAGATAGTGGCATTGGGAGTGTGGAGAACCTGTCCTACACAACCCATTGATCATGATGAAGGGAACTTTGTAGGCGTGACCAAGGCAAGAACTCTGAGATTGTCATGGTTTTTCCAGGTGAGCTTCCTACAATCACAAGGATTCTTCCTTGAGGAAGGAAAACAAATAAGAGAGAATGTACAGTGATCAATAAGGGTGAGATTGAAGGGATGTAACCACAAGCCCAGGATGGCTGGCAGAGCCTCTTAGGAGGTAGAATAACAAGGAACAGATTATTGCTTGGAGCTTCCAGAAGGAACTGTAATGGGGTGCTGAGGGTCCAGGAAAGTCCAACCCCTAGGTCTCTTTGTCATTTTAATCAAACAATTTAATAAAAAGACTGAGAAGTATAATTATTAAGTTATTATATTTGTTGGGGGAAGTACAGAGCCCAAAAAAGGTACCCATGTGGCTAGAGATCCCATGTAGCGGGCCTGGATAAAACATGGAAAGAAAAGAGAGAAAGGAAAGCTCAAGGCACTTTTGTCATGTGGAGAGCTTCAGGGGATAAAGAACTCATGTGGAGGGCTGGAGAGATGGCTTAGTGGTTAAGGCGCCTACCTGCCTAGCTTAAGAATGCCCGTTGGACTCTCCAGGTCCCACATTTAGCCAGACGCAAAAGTGATGCAAGGGTGCAATGCCGCACTTGCCCACAAGGGGGGGGGTGCACACGTCTGCAGTTCGTTCACAGTGGCTGAGAGACCACTGGCACGCCCATTCTCTGTTTCTCTCTTTCTCTCTGTCTCTCACTCTCTCAAAAAAGAACTCATGGGGAGAGCAAGGGCTGGTGGGGGGCCTTCCCTCTGCTCAACTGAGCTAGGCCTGGCTGGGGCCCACCAAGGGAAAACTCACCCACAGCTGGAAGTTCCCAAGTGGTCAGAGAGCCTGCCCTCCCCTTGCAAAGGTATTTATAACCTTATAGTGGTAGGCTGTCTTCCAGCTCAGGTGAACCACAAGGAAAGCTGGTTGATTAGGGCTAGGGGCTGTCTAAGGAGGAGGCTAGACCTGATACCAAGTTCCAAGGACTGAACTCGACCAACTACAATGTTTAAATCCTATGAAAGACTTCCCTCCCAGGAGAGGTCCTGGTTGTTTGTGGGAAAACAGGTGTAGGGAACTAGGCAAGAGATAAGAAGTCAGATCTTTGATTTCTAGCAAGTGCAGACTTTCCTGCCTTTTTAACCTTCAGGGGTCCAGTCACCCTAACCTACTTCTTGCCAACACCCGATTTTTAGCCCTATAAGACCCATTTTGGACTTCTGATTTCCACAGCTGTAAGACAATGAACTCGGGTTGTTTTGAGGTTCCCCTACCAGGACTCTGAGAAGAACCAGGTCTCCACATAGCATATGGTTTGCAGTAAGCAAGCCCCTTGGTGTGAACCCACATGTCCATTCCACTCTTGCATTACTTTTTCTTGAATACAGAAAAGCTGTATAACAGAAATGTATTCTAAGTAAGGAGTCCCTTCAAACTTTAATCTCAAGAATAGCGACATCAATAACCAAATTTGACCAAAGGACAAATATCCCAAAGATCTGGAATGGTGGAAATGGAGCACCAAGCAAGAAATCTGCTAGCCCAGTATTTTCCACTAGAAATATGATAGCCATGCATGGCATGTTGAATGTTCTAGTAGCCTCATTTTTAAAATGTGAAACAAATGAATGAAGTTTATTTTTGTAACATTTTGTTTTGTTTTGTTTTGAGACAGGGTCTCACTGTAGCTAAGGCTGACCTGGAACTCACTCTGCAGCCCAGGCTGGCCTTGAATTCATGGTGATCCTCCTCCCTCCACCTCCCCAGTGCTGGATTAAAGGCGTGCACTACCACACCTGCCCTAGTAACATTTGATTATGAACAGTATATTAACAATATTACTATCTCAACATGGAATCAATACAAAATGATTAGTGAGATATTTCTTGTTCTTTTTCCATATTAAATCTTGAAATTCTCATGTGTATTTTCATCCACAGCACATCTCAGCTTGGGCTGGCTACCTTTCAGATACTCAGTAGCCACTGTGTGTGCTGTAGTACACAACACAGTCTAGAACACCTCAACACTCCCAAAAGGCAAAAAAAAAAAAAAAATTATAAGATGGATTGGGGAGATTGCTCAGTGGTTACAGAGCTTGCTATATAAGCCTGAGGACCTCAGTTTGAGTCCCTAGCACTCAAAATAAAAGCTGGACACGATAGTATGTACCTGTACCTCTAATCCCAGCACTGGAGAGGCAGAGACGGGAATCCCTGAGGCTCACTGGCTAGGTAGTCTGGCTGAATTAGTGAGCTCCAGGTTCAACATGAGACCTTGTCTCAAAAAAATAAGTGGTGGGGCTGGAGAGATAGCTTAGCGGTCAAGCGCTTGCCTGTCAAGCCTAAGGACCCTGGTTCGAGGCTTGATTCCCCAGGACCCACGTAAGCCAGATGCACAAGGTAGCACATGCATCTGGAGTTTGTTTACAATGGATGGAGGCCTTGGTGTGCCCATTCTCTCTCTCTCTATCTCTCTCTCTCTGCCTCTCTATCTGTCTGTCTGTCTCAAATAAATAAATAAAAAATAAAAAAGATGTTTTTAAAAAATTAAGTGGCAAGTGATTGAGGATGACAGCCAATGTCAATTTCTGACCTCCACATGCATGTGCACACATGTGTCCACACACATACAAACATAATACACACATGCATGCATACTACACACACCAAAAATAAATAAATAGGAGTATAGGGCAAGCCAAACTCTGATGTGTACCAGCAGGTAAATATGTAGCTAATGAATTATTCATTTGATAATTTTTCATTGTTACTTATACACAGCACCATTTAAGAGGCATATAGTTTTTCAGGTCACAAAATCACAGCACATTGTTTCAATGAAAAACAATTGAATGGGTACTTTTTATTTTATCTATTATATTCTTTTATTTTATATTTTGAGATGGGTCTCATGTATCCCAGGCTGGCCTCAAACACACATGTACCTGAAAATGATCTTGAACTCCTGATCCTTCTGCCTCTACCTCTGAGTGCTGGATTACAGGCTTGTACCAGTGTGCCCAGTTTATGTGGTGCTGGGGATCAAACCCCGGGCCTTGTACATGCTAAGCAAACGCTCTACTCACTGAGCTACATCCCCAACCTCTACTGACACTCTACTCACTGAGGTACATGCCCAAACTCTACTGGTGCTTTTGATTAGAAATCTTAATATCCCAGGAATAGTTTTTACTACAAACTTAACTGAACATTATGAAATAACTTTTTTTTTTTTTTTGCAATGGGTGTCTTGTCCTTTCTGTAAATGGGTAGCCTTGAAAGTGGAATCTGGATGTAATTAAACATGGACCCCCGGCAGTTCCTAAAGGGCCAACCACTTGCCATTTTGAGCATGTGGAGCCAGCCCACAAAACTGACATGGGATGAAACTGTATCAGCAGTCACATCTCGAAACCCACAGCACTGCAGAATCCCCACGTGGATTCTTCGGGTTCATATTCTTTGGTTTCTGGGGTGGAGTGCTTTTCAGCTTTTAATTTAATTTGGTGGGACTTTGAAAGTGGAGCTCCTTGAGGCCAGTTTGCTTGCCACTAAAGCACTGTTAATCTCATCTCCACACAGCACTTGGTCTCTCTTAAGCAGACCTTCTAGCAAAACAGGACCCTCAAGCATTCAAGGAAAATGTGATTAGGGGCAAATTGCATCTGCTTACATTTTTATCATGGGAAGGAAATTGAAACTTGCCATCATACATTGTAAGAACCTGGTTTGAGGGTTGTTCTGTTTGAACTTCAAAATCCCTTAATACCACGGGGACTGTGCTGAAAGATTTTTTTTTCCCTGTAAGTTAAACAAAGTCAGGCTCACCTTAATAGTGAACCCAGAGCCAAACTAAGGGCTTATCCTCCTCCACCTCCTTCTAGAAAGAGCATTGAAAAATCTCACACAGGCTGGGAGGCAGCCTGCTCCCCCCACCCAGGAGACTTTGGGCAATATCCAGAGATGGTTCTTCAAAACTTGTCACAACCTGGCTGCTGTTGGTGGTTGGTGGTGTCAGGGTTGTCACTGACATTTTAAGAGCAGAGGCCAGGGAAACAGAAAACAGGACAACGTCCACCCTCAAACACCTAGGCAAGTGATTACCCCAACCCTTTAAAAGATCCTTAGTACTACAGTGGCGAAACCCTAATGAGAAAGCAAGTCATCACAGGTAAAGAAGTAGGGGAAACTTTTTCCAGGTCTTTCCTCCCAAAGCTACCCGATTGTATTGGTGTAGAGCTGAAGTGCTGGGTTCACATCGCGTGCCACCACTTATTGGTTCTGTTTGTTTGAACGTCAGCAGACCTCTCTGTGCCTCATACCCCCTCTACACACAGGGTAGTTAAGCCTGGAGAGTGCCTGGTCTCCAGGAAGCACTGGACTTTAGTGTGCGTTTACCAGTGGCTTTGAAGCTCTCTGGGAAGACGTTTCAGGGTTCAGAAAAGCTCATGGACAGCAAGAAGTGGCATAGCATGAAAGAGAAACCGCTGTCCTCTTACCACAAACTTTCCAGTGCATTACCCCTAAATCCAAAAGTACAGGAGCCCAGCCCCGCGCTGCTTTAGCGCGGGAACAGTAAAGGCACCCTCTGCGTCCTCCTCCAGCAAAACCAGTTGGTGTTCTTTGCAGACGGTGGAAAAGACCAAACTGCACAGGCAGATCCCCTCATCCCACACCCAGGGACCCTCACACATGGGCTGCATCGGGTGGTGTCTGGAAATCCCTGAGCCCGCATGCACCCAGGGGTCTCCGCGCCCTCTTCTTGCAACCGCCGGACAAACGCAGTCAGGTGGGGCGCCACAGACGCACCGGCAAACCCCAGGCAAAGCCCTGTCAAAGGGGGGGATTGGAAGAAAGCCAGCGGGTACCCCGAACGTGGCATCCTGGTGAGACACTGTCTAGCTGTGTCCTGGAACCCCGGCACCTAGGCAGGCACCCCACCCACTCTTCAAAGGGAGAGTTCAGGCCGGTGGCGGGGGAGGACCATAGTCAAGTCCACACTCACCTGGCCGCAGTCCCTACTCCACCTGCCACCCAGGGGAGCAGCAGCGGGAGCGCCAGGCCCCAGGGCGGTGGCATGTTGGCGTGTAGCCTCTCTCCTTGTCCTGCACCCCTCGGGACCCGGGACGCAGCGGGGCAGCCGCCTCCTCTCTCCTCGGCGTACTGGCTTCACCCGCAGCTCCCTGGGACAGTGACCACTTGCGCAGCGGAGACAGCCCACCAGGGGACTCCGGATCGCTCGGAGCTCCGAGTGGCTGGGGACGCCCTGGCGAAACGCGAAGGGGTTTCTGTGTGTGTGTGAAGGGCTCGGGTGCGCGAGGGAGGGAGGGCGGGGCGGCCTCAGCACATCTGGCTGGGACCCGCCCCCAGCACCCAGAACCTCCCCCAGCCTCAATTCGCCCCAGGCTAGTAAGAGGCAGGGCCGATGGCCATACATGTCAGGCATGGGACAAATGCTGGGAACATCTGAGCTCTGGGGAGTTAGAATTAAAAAGCAGGACCTCGGACGCAGGTTCGTAATGGCATGTGAGCTCACTTCTGTGGAGGTTTGCATACTAGGCTTATGTTTTCTTTCCCAAAATTGCAAATCACGGGATGCTAGAGCTGGAAGGTCACAAAATCCTGCACAAGTGCCATCATTTGACAAGTGACCTCTCCTGGTCATTCACACTAGCTTCCTTACCTGAGATCCCCCAATGGTATTTGGGATAGTTTATATCCTTTGTCAACGTGACAGGACGTAGAATCACCAGTGAGGGACCATCTTGGTTAGGTTATTTAAGGTGGAATGACCCCTTAACTGTGGGCAGCATCATTCCATTGGCTGGATCCCTATAAAAAGGAGAGAGCTGAGGGGGCGGAAAGATTGTTAGAGTCATAGTTGTGGCATTATGCACAGAGACTGGGGCCAACCCCCCAGAACTCTTAACTAACCTCACAATGCTTGACCCACATTCCCCATTGACAAGGGTCCCTTTGAAAGAGGGAGGACAGGGAGGAGGACAATGGAACCTTTACTATGAATGTAAAATCAAAATAATATAAATAAAAATATAAAAAAAAAAAAGGAGAGAGCTGGCCGAGCAGCAGCATTCCTCACTCTCTGCTTCTGCATTGTGGGCTGAATATGACCAGCTGCTTCCAGCTCCTGCCACCATGCCTTCCCTATAATGATGGACTGTAACCTGGAACTGTCTTAAACTGATTTTTGTTAAGCATTTTGTTCCAGCAAGGAGAAGGTAATCGATACAGGTGTTGTACTACAGACTAATAGCACAGACAGGTATGCCCTGTGAGATCAGACAATCCAGTCAGGTACTCACAAGTTCTTTATGGTGACCTTCTGTAGCACAAGGGCCCTCCTGCTTTCCTTGTATCCATTTCCTTTGGCATAATGTAGGCAGAGCCTATGGCGTCATGCCTTGGTGTTGGATATGGCTGAATGACTTGCTTTGGCTGTGGTTTGAGGGCAGAAGTCTCAATGTACCAATTCCAGATCAGGTCTCAAGACACCTGTTTCTCTATCAGGGACATGAGGAGACCATGTGCTACTTAGCTTGGTGGCCCAAGGAGATGAGGAATAGGTGTAACACAGCTACCTGGCCCACCAGCAGACCTCCAGCTGAAAGTAGGCTCGCTTAGTGGGGCTTATTAGATACCAGCTAACCCACAAAGCCATGATGCAGCTGAAGCACAGCCAAGTTATGGGGGCTTGTTGGGATCATTTCTTTTCTTGCTTTGAAATATTCTCTTGGGACCCTTTTGACCAAACCGGGTACTTGTAAGTCAATATTAATATGAGTAAATGTTATCTACATTATTTTGAGATGTGGTCTCGCATTAGGGCCAGGCTGATCCTGAACTTGTGTACAAGTGGCTCAGTTTCCTGAACAACTGAGACAACAGTAGAGGTATTTGTCTCCATACCCAGTGAATGCTGTCTACTTGGAAGATAAGTGTGCCGGTTTCTAACCATTTAATTTCCTTTTTGGCCTAATGAATTGACAGCTGTGCACACAGATTAATACAAGAATGATGAACATTCTTAGGATCTGCTCAAGTTCAGAGAGAGAGATCATCCTTTGTATCAGCAAAACCCATAGTGGCCAAGAGAAAGGCTTTGCTCTCCTCTTGTCACAGCCTGAAGATGAGATAGCTGGAACCATTACCGAGGCATTCCCTCCAGCCATCCAGATCACCTGCAGAGGGAGAATCTAAACTGTAGAGTTAGCCTTTCAGTCCTCAGGTGAGTGCAGAATTCCAGGACGTGTTTAAACCCCACTGAGGCACTGGGACTTGCCTGTGAGGATCAGGCCCCTTCAGAAGGGTTGCCATATAAACGTGTGCCTTGCCCTTAGCAGCAGAACACAGGCGAACTGTGCAGCTCCCATAGCCACTACTAAGGAGCCCACAAAACAAAGGGCAGAACCATTTCTTACACAGCAGCAGCTCTTCACCACACCTGTCACAAGATGATGATACTAAAATGAAAAATATACAGCGAGAGAGGAGGTCTGTCTTGATTTTTATATGAGCACTGCCTTGATTCTGGCCAGTGAAATGTAAGAAGTGGAGATGGGGCAGGATGTCACCACAGCTTCTTTATATGTATATGATTTTTATGAAACATTTAAATCTTCACTTTGAAAAATGTATTTTTGTATTTATTTACTCATCTGTGTATGGGTGCCTGGGCCATGGCATGTGTGTGACTGTCAGAGGACCACTTCCAGGTGTGTGGGCTCCACCTTCTGTGCAAATGGGCTGCCCAACTGCAAACAAATGCCAGACTAGCTGCCCCCGTGGAGGATCACAGTCTTCTGACTCTACTTCCCATTGTTGTAGGCACACTGGGATAACAGACACACATGCCACTTTGCTTCTGGCTCTATGTGGGTGGTAGGGAATGAACCCAGATCGGCAGGCTTTTCAAGAAAGCACCTTTAACTGATGAGTCATCTCCCCAGTTCCTTGCTGCAAATTCTTTACTCCATAATAGATGTTCTTATTGGCACAAGCTATGTTTTAGTTGGATCTTTGGTTTTACTTTTGAAGGGACTCCCAGAGTTAGTGTCTTTGATCAGTAACCAGTTAGACCACAGAGATATTCATAACCAACAGTGACAAACATAGCCCTGAACTTTTTATATATGCCATCTAGTTGAACACCTGTAACTCTATAAGTGGGGACTGTTTCCCTCATTATGAAAATGTTAACACACTAAGGAGCAGAGATTGTGGGTGACTTGCCCAAGGTCATACAGCTACAATTATAGGAACAGAAATAGAAACCAGGGCTCTTTCTCAACACCTACCTAAGTTCTGTTGTTTCTTTTCTGTTTTGTTTTTGTTTTTGTTTTTGTTTTCTACTTAGCAGCCCCACACATCAGAAAGGTCTCATGAGTCTGTTCATAAGATGATTTGTTCAAGGCTGTTATCAAAACCCTTTGAACTCTTTATACCATAACTTGTTTTTTTTTCCCCAAGGTAGGGTCTCACACTAGCTCAGGCTGACCTGGAATTCATTCTGTATGCTCAGGGTGGCTTCAAACTCATGGCGATCCTCCTACCTCTGCCTCCCAAGTGCTGGGATTAAAGGCTTGTGCCACCACGCCTGGCTCATAACTTATTTTATTTGCTGGATATACTAACTTTAAATGGAAGGAGTATATAGTATTATGTCTTACCCTTATAAGGCATGAACATATATCAATTCACCCCAGATTTGGCACTGATCACACACCAAAGAAACAATTCCACCCAAGTTCATTCTGGTAAGGTAATGAATTTATTGAAGTTACTTTCAAGAGCATGGATGACTGAAGGGTAGCTGCATCACCAAAATGTCCACCCCAGGGACTAGAGAGCTATCTCAGCAGTTTAAGATACTTGCTTGCAAAGCCAAGCACCTGAAAGCCTGGGCTCAGTTTCCAAGGACTCATGGAGAGCCAGATGCACAAACTATCCACGCCAGCATGGGTGATGACTCACAAAAGCTGTATCCCTGGAGTTCCCTGTGCAACTTGCAGGTAGCTCCACCCAACAGTCTTCTCTCCCTAGCAGTTACTTACTGCTTTTGAAACCGTATGGAGGGGCCTTGTGAAATTTCTAACTTTCTGATATCCCTGTCCTTTGTAAGTTTCATAAGCTTCTTGAGTCATATAAGGACACAGCTACTCAACTGGTATGAATTCTTTACCTGCAAATATCTTACCTGGTTGCTGTTCTCATGTCACATCCTGGCTATCTTACATCTCCCTTCCCGTAAAGGAACCTTTCTTAATCAGCTTTTCCTTTCCTCACCTTCCCCCAACTGAAAAGACCCTATAAAGCCCACTACCTGAGGAACTCGGGTGGGCTGTGCTCCTCTCTCATGAGTCAGCCCTGGCAGCTCATGCTTTTCCTGAATAAAAGCTTCCATCTTTGCCTCAGAGTGGTTTGCTTGGTCGTGGTCACTCCCTAACCTTTCATCTAGTTCCCTGACTCAGATAGGAGGCATCCAGTTGCCCTCTTGGGTGGCCAGACCTCCTTTCCCCTGAGCAGGCCTCCAAGCTGCCATTGACCCTCTGAAGGTGTCGGACCATCTCTGCCTGGTACCAGCCTTCACACCCACCACAATCTGGCCTTGCTCTTCTTCCCTTTGTCTCTTCCATCGTTCTCAGTAAGTGTTCCTCATGGGTTGGCCTGTTTTCAGGGTTCATCTCTCCTTGTGGAAGCCATGCTGGTATGCCAGGCTACACCCCTCAACTGCTTCTGAGCCACAACCCCAGGTCTTGAGAAAGACGCACTCTCGACACCTCGGGTCTCTCGCTCTCTGGTGTACTGTACCCTAAGGGGTGCCTTTTGGTTCGGTTGCACCATCTGGGACACTTTCCTCTCCCTCCTGAGGTCTCATCTTTCGCTGCCAGCCATTTTCGCCATTGGGAGCACAGGTGCCCACCTTGCCCACCTTGCCCACTAACAAGCTAAAAAGCCAACAGTTGCAACCTGTACGGCCTCTGCCCACATGGGAGGTGCCGGACCCATTCAGCCTAACGGGCTGTGTAAACTCAGCTTGCTTCCTTTCTCTTCCTTTCTCTCACCCTTGTTTTGCTCTTTCCTTGTCTCCTCAAGAACTTAAAGCGTCTAAACTTTTGGACGATATCAAACCTCGTCATCTGATCTTTCTCTGAAACTCTGCTTGGCCACAATCTAAGCTAGACAATGGGTCCAAATGGCCTAAATATAGTCCTTTTGATGTCCAAATTCTCACTGATTTAGAAAACTTCTGCCAATGTACAGGCAAATGGTCCAAAATTTTTCACTGTGTGCACGGCCTTCTCTCTGCTCTATCATGCTCCCACTAACAAGGTTTGTATTTTGTCTCCAGAGTTGTATATAGAATAGAACTTTAAAATGGGAATGCATAGGTTCTAAATAAATAAATGAATATGTGAAAGGGAAATGGTTGTCTAGAGTCTGTATGAAAAGTGCACTTGAAATGAATGTGTGTATGTGAATATATATGTGGCTCACAGCCCTAAGGCTGTAGAATTATTTCTGTTCTGAAAAGTGACGTTTCACTGATGTTCTCCACTAAGCCCATTGTACTAGATGGCATGTCCAACTTTTACTGTTGAGTGTCCCCCAGAAGGAACACTGAAAGTAACTGAGAGGTTATGCTGTCCCACTGTTTTCCCCAGGGGAAAAAAGTAGATCAAAAATAATTTAAGTTCTGGGCCAGTCCAGGCAGATATACCTGGAATGTGTTACTTAGTGATTTCTCCTGAAGGGCTTTCTCTGTAGATGGCCAGGTGGCCCTTGGAGTAAGAGGGAAGCCTAACACACGAATCTCATCGTTGGACAGAGAGATAAGACATAGCTGTCTCTGGTGTTTATGCTGCCCCAGGAAAATCCCTAAAATCCCTAATGGCTCTTTCTTAGCTTCCCTGTCTTGCAGAGCCAGGGGGCTGCAGACACAGGGAATCTCAGGATCCTGGCCCCTGCATAATGGGTGAATTCCAAGTTGCTGTGAACAGATGGGGACTTCTTATAAGGATTTGCAAATGTTTAAATTCACTTTATCTCTCTATGCTTCTGTGGGACTACTAACAGAAAAACAGCCTCAAGATTCATGTTTAAATTTAGACGTGCTTAATACTGAAATTGTTAGAAAATTTCTAATGTTCAAATCTGCTTTAATATTTTAAAAAATGTGTTTCAGGACAGACTTCTTGAGATATAAAATGACTATTAGCCCAGGGCTTACATCAGACTAACAATGTATGGCCCTGGATGGTAGCAGGTTGCTATGGTATTCAGGTTGTAAACTTAACTTTAACTTATTGATGTTAATATGGTCATAATAATTTTCATGAAAGACTGAATTTAGAGTACTCGTTAATATTTAATTCTCTCCTAAGGTTATTATATCTAAAACCCTGCCTCAAAAAATCTGAGCCGGGCATGGTGATGCACACCTTTAATCCCAGCATTTGGGAGGCAGAGATAGGAGGATTGCCATGAGTTCAAGGCCACTCTGAGACTACATAGTTAATTTCAGGTCAGCCTACCTCGGAAAAAAAATCTGAGAAATTATCTACTCTCTTTTGTCTATTTTATAAGGCAAATAGACTACATTTGGAGACACTGAACAGTATTTACCTGTCATACACTTGGAAACTATTCACTTCATGGTGAGCAGTAAAAATAAAATTCTAAACAAAGTTATGTTGTGATTTACAATGTAATTCCTCAATTCCTCTAACAATCACTCTTGATACTTTAAATTTAACTTACGTCATTACTGAGCAAGTTGACCAAAGTGCCACAGGCAGAATGATAGAGTTGGTTAAGGTTTGAGTGGTTATAGATTGTGTCATGAAATTTTGTGTATATTTTATGTATGATTTAGAAGAAATTGAAAATATTTCTTTCTGGCTCAGCAGTTAAAGGTGCTTGTTTGCAAAGCCAGATGCCCATAGTGGAGCATGCATTTGGATATTGCAGTGGTAAATGGCCCCGGCATGCCCATTCCCTCTCTTTCCATGAGACTTGTCTACTTTATTCATTAGATCATGGTAGTTTAGTCCAGTTCCTCTATTCTTTGGGTATATGAGATATAGCTGAATTAATTTCAGAAACTGACTTATAGATTGGATGGACATCTTATTTAGCCTTTAAAAGTGCTAAATACACTCATTAAAAATATAAAATATTATATAAAGGTATCCTGATTCTGATGAACATTAAAAATTGTAAAATTTTTCATGTCTTCATATTTAAGCCAAAAATGTTACTACATAATATAGATTTCTTGTTTATTTTAAATTCTTTTAGCAAATCTTTTGTTCATAGTTTACTCTCTGTAGCCTTATGTGCCTTAAATATGTGAACTCTGGGCTAGAGAGATGGCTTAGCTGTTAAGGCATTCGCTTGCAAAGCCAAAGGATCCCAGTTCAACTCTCCAGGACCCACGTAAGCCAGATGCACAAGGGGGCGCATGCATCTGGAGTTCGTTTGCAGTGGCTGGAGGCCCTGGTGTGCCCATTCTCTCTCTCTGCCTCTCTCTCTCTCTCTCAAATAAATAAATAAAATATATTTAAAATATGTGAACTCTACTTTTTGTTAATATCAAAGTTTTCCAGATATCAAAATATTGTAATTTGATTTATACAAAGTTCATGATGTTTGGCTATCAATAAACATACATCACATTTTCTGACTAAAAAACTGTAATTTTAAGATGGTTCTTGTCTTGTTCATGCTGGTTTTGCTGGATGATTATCACTGAGGTTATAATTTAAATCTTATAAAAAGGAACTTATTGTAATCTTGTTCTTTTTTATGTTTTGGGTGGCTTTTGAGTTAGGCTTATTTATTTTTATTTTTACTTTTATTTTATTTTTATTGACAACTTCCTTAATTGTCGACAATATCCCATGTTATTTCCCTCCCTCCCCCACTTTCCCCTTTGAAACTCCACTCTCCATCATATCCCCACCCCCTCTCAATCAGTCTCTCTTTTCAGTTTGATGTCATGATCTTTTCCTCCTATTATGATGGTCTTATGTAGGTAGTGTCAGGCACTGTGAGGTCATGGATATCCAGGCTGTAATCTTGTTCTTAGGAAAACTGAGGAAGCTCCCCATATCTTAGGGAAATCCACTGTGTACAGTGTTAATACAGTTTGTCTAAGCTTCATATAACAGTCATAAATATTTCTTTAGTTAAGCCTTAAAATTGTTCAATGGTAAAAGGTACTTATTTAAAAAATTACTTTGTCATGTTGTCTCTAATGTATATTAAAATCAGGCTTCCTTAACTCAACAATAACCAAGTTTTATTTTATTCTTAAGCTATGTATAATCAGTCTCAGTTAAGGTTTCACTTAATTAATTGTCTCACTTCTGGTATCTTAAGTTCATTGCATATAAAGATATTGATACTTAAGACATGTTTCCTGCCCTAGAAAAGTAATCTTAAATTGCTGTTCTGCTTCCAGTTTGGGGGGTAATTGGTACTTACTTACATTGGTATACAGACTAGCCAAAGTTGTTTTCAAACACAGATGCCAAGTTTTTATACTATCTTGTCTTTTTCCTGGCATACAATTTCTAGATTAAATCAATTGCCTTAAAGTTACTAATAATAAAATAATTGGTAAAATGTTTTCAGGACTCCTAAAATGTTCTGCTTATACTTATAACTGACAGATACTTAAAAGATAAAATGTGTATGCTTTCTATGTTCCAGATACAGCTTACACTGTCACCTGACAACTAAAATATTAATGAAAATGATTTTAAACTATTTTGTCATTCTCTAACCAGATCTGCTTTGCTAACCAGATATGTTCTACACCTTTTTAACTAATCTGTTTTGCTATGTACAGTCTCCCTGAGTAATTAATAACTATATGTAGAAGCCAAAATCAATTAGAAACATTGGAGTTAAAAGGATAAACAATATTTTGGTTCCTGCTCTCAGGTGTGAAGGCCACAGGAGATGAAGAGACAGTGTTAACTTCTAGCTTCTAGTAAGTTACCTACCTTCTCAATCAGAGAGGATATGGAGACCCAGAGATAAACTCCAAGTCAGTGTATCTGCAACAGGAGAGTTACATCGGAGGAAAATCAGTCCTCCAGGCTTACCAAAAGAGGGAGGGCCACTTGGTCACGACCTTGACTTATCCTAGCAGATGACAATGCTGAGAGCCATAGAACTCCTCACAGGTCCGTAAAGTCTCTCCTACAGTGCCATTATTGACCTCCAAAATATACAGTTAATTCTGGCAGCCTACATGGTCTTAATCACCCAGTAAGAAAAAATATAACTACAAACTGTAACTGCAATATAAACCATGATTCAAACTAATAGCTTCCCCTACCTGATGCTGACTTACAATACTAAACTCTACCATTAACTCATGCCTTCTGCCTCTGCCTGCCCCTGATTAACTTCACCTACCCTGACCCCAGCTCCTCGTACTTGCCTTAGCCAGAATCAGAGCTATTCCTTGGACCTCCTCCTTCCTTAGCCCTTATCCTACCTCATCCAGAGATAAGTACAGCGCCACCCCAATGGGCACTCTCATACTTAAACTCTCTCGTGTTCCTACTCTTCCTCTGATCCTAAAATACTGATGTCCCTCTGCCTCCTGTCTCTTGCCCCAAGCCCTCTATCCCTTGCCTCTGAGAGCTCATCCTTCCCTTGTGCCTGGCGTTTTGATGTCTTCACAAGCTCCTTAATTCTTCCTTCTGTCCTCTCACAAGGTGTGCAGAGCCCATCTCCCTCACCTTCTCTATAAGAGATGTCACTAGTGACTGCCCCGAAGCCAGCTCAATACAGGGATGGTACGAGAGAAGTCTCTGTTTCATTCAGGACCAAGTCGTAACAGCCACCATGGAACTGCCTCCTCATCACCAGCCCTGAAGGGAGACCCATCACCACATTATCCACCCTCTCCCATAAGAACTCATTGCCCCTATGGTCACATGAAGAAATTAGCCTTCATTTCTTATCATTAACAAAAGGCTGGAATGTTAGGTTGGACAGGCTCCCCAAATGGAGCCAAGGACAGCAGGATGTCCACAGAGACATAAGAAAGTAAATTATCCACATTCCTCAAGAAACTGCCCATCCACTATCCCCTCCTTGCCTGCAATGCCTCCAGGTCCTGGTTTCCTGCCTCCTTATTTTATAAATCACCTGGTCTCTGTTCTGGTGTCACACCACTGGCTATCTTACATATCCCCTAAAGGAACCTTTCTTATTCAGCTCTTCCTTTCCTCACCTTCCCCCAACTGAAAGCCCTATAAAGCCCATGACCTGAGGAACTCATGTGGCCTGTGCTCCTCTCTTGTGAGCCAGTCCTGGCAGCTCGTGCTTTTCCTGAATAAAAGCTTCCATCTTTGCCTCAGAGCGGTTTGCGTGGGTGTGGTCACTCCCGAACCTTACAATACTGTCTCCTTCAAATAATCCACTCTTCCAGAAGTCCTGATTCAACACGTCTAGCCCAATATGTGGGGCTCACCCTGCCTTCTTACACCCTCAGTTATAAAAGTCCGAACAGCATTTTGCATTCATGTTTCGCTGTCAATTCCTAGCCTCAGTTTTGGCAATTTGATGCCGTTTCTATGTTGGGTTTGCAAAGGCAAATTCTCTTCAGGAAGCTCATGGAGGTGATGACCATTACAGGGGGTAGCTGTGGGGAAGGGCAAACACTTCTTGCCAACCCACCTATTATTTCCTCGGGGAGGTTTGGACAAAGGAGCTGTCAGGTGGTGCAAGGAACTGAGAAGGAATTTGGAAAAGAGGTGTTGGCAGGTGAGATGTCAGATACAAATTGCCACCTGGAGGCAGGTGTTTTGAATAAAACCACAGGGGCACTGCTGACTTTGAAGGGGAAGTTGGCAACTGCTCTGTAGGGGATTCTACTTCAGTCTACAAAGGAAAAATGATCTTTGATCAGGATCCCATAAAATCACCTGTACTTTACATAGAAATATATTTTTAAAAATCAGTTTTCACTGAGCCCCCTGTGTGGGACAGGTGCGATGGGATATTTTTGTGGTTTCTTAAATACATACACACATTTTTGTTTAAAAAATGCATTTTTATTTTTGAGACAAGGCCTCATGTAACCCAAGATGGCTTCAAACTCACTATGTAGTTGAGGATAATCTTGAACTTCTGATCTTTATGCCTCTATCTCAAGGGCTGGGAGTACATATGTGCACCATACCAGTTTTACTCAGTGCTGAGATGGAACTGAAGGTTTCATGCATGCTGAGCAAGCACTCTACAAGCTAAGTCACATCGTCTGCCCCAACACCATTTAACATGATGTACCTGGCACTGAAATCCAAAACTTACTAAACTGGGCCCAAAGAAGGCAGTGGAATAATTTCTAGGCCAGTGTTTTCAGACTTTAATGTGATTGTGAATGACTTTGGATCATCTTAAAATGCATTCTGTTCGTACGTGAAAGATAAAGCCCCCAACACCTTGAGAGGAAAGCCCTCACTTGATGCTCATGCTGTTTATCTGAGGGTCCTATTCAGAATGGTCATGTTCTCAAGGTCTGGACTGATAGTTATCAAGTTGAGATCCATAATAGGATCATCTGGGAAGCTTTGACCTTACTGATGCTGGGACCTCTCCTCCAGAGGTTTGAATGCCTGGGGCATGGGTTGTGTATAAAAACATGCAAGAACTGCCCAGGTGATTTTAATGGACAGCCCATATTCAGAACTGCTAGTATGAACCAATGTCTACACTTGACAGCTGGAAAAACTCAACCTCAGTGTGTTAAGCATCTTGTCGTGGATCTCATATACGAGTTCATGCTCCCATGCTTCTACCATGTAGTCCTCCTATTCACATTTATTTCTTTAAAACATTTTATTGACAACTTAGGTACATATAGACAATATACCATGAGCATAATCCCCTCCCACTACTTTCCCTTTCACCTTCTCAAATCCTCCCTCAACTGAATCTCTCCTTTCCAACTAGTCTGTCTTCTATTTTGATATCATCTTTCCACCACCTATTATTGCAGGTCATGTGTCGGTGTTACCAGCCACTGTGAGGTTATAAATACCATGGCCACTTTGGGTCTGGAAGACAGTATTGTAAAACACTCCTCCCCTTCTTTTGGCTCTTACATTCTTTCCTCCACCTCTTCTGCTGTGGTTCCTGAGCCTTGATTGTGATAGAGATGTGAGACAGGTTTTTGTAGGTAGGCTTGGCTGGCCTAGAACTTGCTAAGTGGACCAGGCTGGCCTCAAACTTGCAGAGATCCTCCTGCCTCTGCCTCCTCAGTGCTAGGATTACAGGTATGTACTACCACACCTAGCTTATTCATGATGTTTTCTTTTATTTGTTTATTACAATTTGTTTTTGCTTGTGTGTGTGGTGTGGTATGTGTGATAATGTATATGGATGTGCTTTTGTGGTGCCCCATGTAGTCTCTTCTGGTAGGGTTCACTGACCTGTGCTTGCGGTGCCTGGAACATCGGGTGTCACACTCATCACTATTCCACTGGTTCTTATTGGAACTGGAGCCCTTAATGATCCTGCTGCTTGCCATTTTCTTCAAAAGTTCAAGTGATATTTCTGTCTCTGCTTCCCTACAGGACTACAGTTAGAATGGCATGTGGTCACACCCTTCTGTTTATGTGGGTTCTGGGAATCAAACTCAACTCATCTTTCAGGCTTTCTAGGGCCTTATGATTGCATAGGAAATGCTCTTAATCTCTGAGCCATCTCTTTAGCCCCAGGATGGTATCTTAATCACTCTTCATGTTGAAGACAAATTGTTTTAATAAAACCCTTTTTATTGCTAGCTTCCACACTACAGACAATATGCCATGATCAAAATCTTTTCCTACCACTCTCTCTCTACTCCCTCCCATATCCCCTTCCACTAAATCCCTTCTTCTTTCCAGCTAATCTCTCTTTCTCTTCTGATGTCCAAAAATGATACCTCCCACTCCTTAAAGCTTTTATATAAATTGAAGCTAAGCTCCAAGTTCTAGAAACTAGCATGTTTCCCCAATCAATTTCTTTAAATCTCTGCTTATTCAATGAAGAGTCAATGAAGAAGTGTATGAAGATGTGCAACCCATTAGCTTGTGTATTAGAAGGTGTGTATTTCAGTATACATTGGATAGTTTGCTTGAGACATGTCCTGTGGACTATAAGTTGGAAATGTATTTGTGATCCCCCCTTTAAAAAAATCAAAATATTGAATTTTGCTAAAATAAAATTCTTTAAAATACATATTCTTATTTTTTAAATTCTCATATATGTCATATAAGCATGTTCATTTCTTTAACCCACATTTATTGTCCCCTTGCCAGTCATGTGCTAGACACTGGTTGGTTGGGATTTAAAGATGAATAAGACATAATCCCTTGCCCTGGGTGACAGAAATGCAAACACATTATTAGAATGAATGACAGAAGTGTTAACAGAAGTACTTCAGGGTGCCTTGGAAACAAGGAAGGAAGAAGTTCAATTCATTGTGTTCTATGCACATAAATGTTTGCCTCTGTTTTAGCCATTACTTTCATAAACCATTTGAAGAGTTTTAGAAGTAGGAAAATAGGAAATCTTGAAAACTGCATTCTCTTGCTACAAACATGTCCTGACACAATATTTCTGCTGCTCCTGAATAAAAAAGAAAATTAGGAGAATCAGAATTTAGTTCAGGGCTCAACCTCTACTCTCCTCAACGTGGACAGTCCAGTTCACCTCTTTGGGCCTCACTTTCTATATTTTACTCTCTGTACGTACTGTTAAATATTTTGGATCCTTAAGTATCTTCTAAAGTTCTGTGCTCCTAATGTGTTTTTATTTTCATCAGAAAAGAATCAACTAAGATCCCCCACCCCAAAATGCATCACAGAGTAGGGCAAGTTTTGGGAAAGAAAAATACTGACCTAGTGAACGAATGACTCAGTGAAGGAATGAACCCCCACATATTGTTATTAACTAGTTCTTCCAATCATACTGATGTGTTGGCATCAATAATGGTTTGTAGGGCTGGAGAGATGGCTTAGTAGTTAAGGCGCATGCCCATGAAGCCTAAGGACCCTGGTTTGATTCTCTAGGTCTCACTTAAGCCAGATGCACATGGTGGTGCATGTGTCTGGAGTTCATTTGCAGTGGGTAGAGGCCCTGGCACGCCCATTATCACTCTCTCTCTCTCTCTGTCTGTCTCAAATAAATAAATAAATAAATAAATAAATAAATAAATAAATCTTAAAAAATATAATGGCTCGTAGGTACACTCAGCCAGTGATTAGGGCAGGGTGGATACAGAGGCTATACTGTTCCTCTTCAGGATTGTGGAATTGGACACTAAGGACTAGTCAGTAAGTTGTGGGGTAGACAGTTGTGATGGGAGAAGTCAAAGGCATGCTCAAGTTCATGTCAGAACAGAGGGCTTGTGTGGAAGCAGGAGGAACAAAGCCAATGTGTAACAAGAGAACAAAGGGCTAGGCATGGTGGTGCAAGCCTTTAGTCCCAGCACTTGGGAGGGGGCATGGGAGGATCACCATGAGTTCGAGGCCACCCTGAGACTACATAGTGAATTCCAGGTCAGCCTGGACTAGAGTGAAACCCTACCTGGAAAAAACAAAACAAAAACAAAAAAGAAGGCAACAAAGGTGCAGGAACTTGATGGCTAGAGATATATGATTATCTATAACTGTATCTGTGCATCTGCATGCATATCTATATTTGCTTATCTATGTATTGCTACATCTCTATATAAAATATTTTAAAAATGTAGTTATATATTTATAACTATATTTATAGTTATATAATAATACTATAATATCTGCTTACATTTATGTAACTCTTTCATTATATCTATTCACAATTATATCTCTGTATAACTGTATCTTTATAGCCTTATGTCTTTTTCCTTAATATACCCACATCTAATTGCACATATAAAACCTACCTCTATCAACATGTCCATATCGCTATATGTATAATTTGTCTATCAATACAGCTGCCTGTATCCATTTATCACCATCATTCTATCTATACTTGGATGTGTATAGCTCTATTCTTTAACCCTAATAACATCTATACCTCTACAAATGTACCTCTGTTCTCTATCACTCTGTGTCGAGCATTGCATCTAGGACTATCACCATCTCTGTATCTCCAGTTAGTTGCATTATTCTTCTTTTTCACTGAGGCCTGAATCTACTTGCTGCCCTCCATTCAATGGAATGTCCCTGCACCCTTTTAAGATGCTGCCTTGACATGTGAGCTAGTGTAAATGAAGTTCTATTTATGGCCTCTAGAGAAGTTTTGACTAAAATGCCATTTCATTACCCCTCTGATCTCTTCACATAGGCTGTCCAGCCCTCACTGACCATTCAGGTAAGGTAAAGAAGCCACTCATTCACAGCAAACACAGCATTTCACAATGGGAAAATTGCTTGAGATCATGTGGTCTAGGTCTCTTTCACCTTACAGATGAGAAACAAGACAGAGCCCCGTTCCTGTTGGCACGCCCATTCTCTATCTGTCTCCCTCTCCCTCTCCCTCTCTCTCTCTGTCTCTCTCTGTGTCTCTTCAAAAAAAATAAATAAAAGTAAATAAAAAATCCCTTCCTCTATAACTGTGCCTGGTCTGGAAGTTTATCTCAGCCAACCCGAAGCTGTCTGCTACACAAACACACTCTCTCTGCCTTTCTCTCAAATAAATAAATAAATAAAATAAAACATTAAAAAAACAAACCGAGCCAGGTGTGGCGGTGCACACCTTTAATCCCAGCACTTGGGAGGCAGAGGTAGGAGGATCACTGTGAGTTCAATCTAAGAATATAAGAACCTAAGACTACAGAGTGAATTCTAGGTCAGCCTCAGCTAGAGCAAGAACCTACCTCAAGTCTGATATTAAGGTCCCTGATCCATTTGGACTTGATTCTTGTGCAAGGAGAGAGACTAGGATCTATGTTTATCCTTTTACAAACAGATGTCCAATTTTCCCAGCACCACTTGTTAAAGAGACTATCTTTTCTCCAATGAGTATTTTTGGCGTTTTTGTCAAAAATCAGGTAGCTGTAGCTATCTGGATTAATATTTGGGTCTTCTATTCTGTTCCATTGATCTACCTGTCTGTCCTTGTGCCAGTACCATGCTGTTTTTGTTACTATGGCTTTGTAGTATAACTTAAAATCGGGTATGGTTATACCACCTGCCTGATTTTTGTTATGCAAAATTGTTTTGGCTATTCGAGGTTTTTTAAACCAAACATACACATATAAATAAATAAAACTTTTTATCCTAAATTAAACCAATTGAGCTCTGAGCTTCCTCATGCTCACACCAAATGCATCTAATACTCTACTCTTCTCTAGATGGATAACTGTCAATTTCTGAATGGCCTAGCAATTTATCCTAGACTGAATGTAACAATGCGATAAAACCCTCAAGTCTCTTCCTGGATCATTGCTTGGGTTCATATTTGTCATTTTACTGAACTTGCAAACCAGGGATTTTTTTAGCAGTGAAATAAATATATCTTTTAAATTTTATTCTCAGGTCATCAGTTCGCAAAAATTCATAAATTCACCAAATGACAGATTTATGAGCAATTGGGGTTGTATTCAAAAAGTCTTTATGATGTATGTAAGTTTCATTTTGTCAAATACATTGAACTGTTTGGATGGCATGGCTAAGAATTTATGTACTAGGAGTTTGATAGAAACATCATGTAATAGTAATTATCTAGTTCCTAGATAGTACTATCATTGCTAAACAGAAAAAGAATATTTAATAGTATTTTGTGGCTATGAAATAGTCTTTGGCTTATAAAAAGAAAATACCTCATGTTTGATCCTGGGTTCTATTAATATCATGAAACATTTTACGTTATTGCTTATATTCAGGAGTTACCAAAACAACATATAGCTGGGGTTGGTGGTGCAAGCCTGTAATACCAGCTTCTCAAGTGGCAGAGGCAGAAGGATTGCAAGTTGAAGGCCAGCCTGAACTGCATAGTGAGTTCAAAGCCAGCCTGGGCAACTTAGTACAACCCTGTATCAATGCGAAAATCTAACCTGAAAAGACTTCCCATGCTGTTGCTCAATGGTAGTCTGATTCCCTGAGTTTAAGCCCTAGTACTACAATGACATTGCATGGGCCTTGTAGAAATACTGGGCTTTGCTTGAAGTTTACAGTTAACAGTTGGTTTTGTTTGCTCTCTCATTTACTAAAGCTTTACTTACTACCATTCTCATGGATGCAGCAGGGGCGAGAGCTGATAGAACAGAAGGGGAGAGAAAATAAAGGAAAACAGAAACAACAAGTACACTAATAAATAGTTAATATAGCTTATGCCTTTAGTTGTGCAAACATTTTTAGAAATGGGGGCTGGGAAATGGTTCAGTAGTTCAAAATGATATGATACAAGCCTGACAACTAGAGTTCATATCTCCAGAATCCATGTAAAACCAGAATCAAGTAGTGCATGCAGCACAATTATAATACACCCAACCCAACGCAATGGGACGCAGAGGAGGGGCATCCTGAAGCTCTAGGGCCAGCTGTATTGGCATTTGAAGTAGTAAGCAAAAACAAGAAAGACCCTGTCCCAAAGGAGGTGGAAGGTGAGAACTGACATGCTGAGGTCCTCTGAAGTTCACATATATGCCATGGCACACATATGCCCATGCATACCCCCCACACAAAATAAATCAGCTTTGTATTTTCTATATACAGGCCTGTTCCCTAACAAAACTGAAGATTTTAGCAAAGTTACTGGTTCATGTTTGGCTTTATACATCATTTATTTTTTTAAACCACATCTGCTTCCTAAACCATCCTTCAAAGCAATATTTTTACAAAGATTTTTTTTTTAAAAAAATAGGGAAACATTCATTTGGTCTCTTTTGGCTAAATGGGGAGAGGTATTAATTACCACATATGTGCCCTGCAAATGTGACATTGGTGCTCATGCAAAACAGCTGGCCAAAGTCTCATGTTACTAAGTCTGGGATGATGGCGAATCATTCAACATCAGGAAATGTGGAAAAATAATACAGGTGTGAACTTTGGCCAAAAAGTGTCATGAGATATCTTCCTCCTGAAAGGAAGAAAAATATTTTTATAATCGTTCTGCTGAGTTGCTGAGTTTTACTTCTAGTAGAGCTAAGGAGATAAGTGAAGAATCTCCTCTTCCCTCTTATTCTTCATGAAGTGAACCAGACACCTAATCCAAACCTGCTGGTGGATGTCACGCAGATTTCAACACTACCATTTCCCTAAAAATTATATAATTTCATTTTCTTTACAGCTGAATAAATCTTCATTGTGTATTTATCAGTGAAGGGCATCTAGGCTGGTTCTATTTCCTAGCTATTGTGAATAGAGCAGCAATAACCATGGTGAGCAAGCATCTCTATAGTAATGGTTAGAGTCTGTAGGGTGGTATAGCTAGATGAGATTGCAAATCTCTTTTTAGCTGTGTCAGAAACCTCCACACCACATTTCTACAATGATTGTACCAGATTATATTCCCACCAACACTGGAGACGGGTTCTTATTGCCCCCAAACCCTCTCTAGCATTTATTGTCATTTGATTTCTTGATGATAGCCATTCTGACAGGAGTGAGATGAAATCCAAAAGTAGGGTTTTTTTTAGTGGTAGGGTCTCACTCTAGCCCAGGCTGACCTGGAATTCACTATGTAGTCTCAGGGTGGCCTTGAACTCATGGCAATCCTCCTACCTCTGCCTCCCAAATGCTGGGATTAAAGGCATGTGCCACTACACACAGCCCCCAAGAGTAGTTTTTTTAAAAAAGTAGTTTTAAAAATGTATTTATTTATTTATTTATTTGACAGAGAAAGAGGAAGAGAGAGAGAGAGAGAGAGAGAGAGAGAGAGAGAAAATGGGTGCACCAGGGCCAAAGTAGTTTTAATTTGCATGTAGACCATGTTTTAAGATGTTTATTGGCCGTCTGTTTTTCTTCTTTTGAGAATTTACTCTTCAGTTCCATAGCCCAATTTTGATTGGTTGTTTGATTTCTTATTATTCAGTTTTTCGAGTTCTTTTTATATTCTAGATATTAATCCTATGTCAAATGTATAGGTGAACATATTTTCTCCCATTTTGTAGGCTGCCTCTTTGCTCTATTTACAGTGTCCTTTGTTGTATGAAAGCTTTTTAATTTCACCTCCTGAGCGACTAGCGTTGTATTTAGAAAGTCTTTGCCTATGTCCATAAGTTGAAATGGTTCCCCTATTTTTTTCCTCTAGCAGTTTCCGAGTTTCAGGTGTGATATTAAGTCTTTGATCATTTGGACTTGATTCTTATGCATGACAAGAGACAAGGATCTATTTTCATCCTTCTGCCTATGGATATCCAGTTTTTTCCAGCACCATTTTCCGGAGGCTGTCATTTTTCCAGTTAAATACTTTTGGGATTTTTGTCAAAAATCAGATGACTGTAGTTGCCTGTGTTTACATCTGGGTCTTCTGTTCCATTGATCTACATGACTGTTTTTGTGCCTGTACCATCCTGTTTTTATTAGCTGTGGCTCTATAATATATCTTAAAATCAGATATAATGATAATGCCAGCCTTACTTTTGTTGCTCAGAATTTCTTTAGCTATGTGAATTTTTTATGCTTAAAAATAAATTTTAGGGTTTTTTTCTTTTTCAGTGAAGAATACCATTGAAATATTAATTGGGATTGCATTGAATATGTAGGTTACTTTTGGTAAGATAAATATTTTTGCATTTGGATGTCTGTAGATTTCCTAGTGTCTTCTGCACTTTCTGTCTTGAGTGTTTTAAAGTTTTCATTGTAGAGATCCTTCACTTCCTGTGTTAGGTTTATTCCGAGGTACTTTATTCATTTAGGCAGTTATGAATGGCAGTATTTTCCTGATTTCATCCTCAGCATGTTTTGGTATATAGAACAGCTACTGATTTCTATGTGTTAATTTTGTATTCTACTAGTTTGCTGAAAACATTTATTAGCTCTAATGGTTTGCTGATAGAGTCCTTAAGGTCCCTTATATATAGAATCATATCATCTGCAAATAATGATAATTTTATCTTCTCCTTTCTTCTTTGTATCCCTTTTATGTGTCTCCCTTGCCTTATTACTATGGCTAAGACTTCCAGTACTATATTAAACAAAAGTGGAGAAAGTGTACCCCATTGTCTTGTTCCTGATTTTAGTGGAAATGCTTTGAGATTTCCCCCACTTAGTATAATGTTGGCTATAGGTTTATCAGAATAACCTTTATTATATTGAGATATGTTCCTTCTATTCTCAGTTTCATTAAGAATTTTATCATGAAGGGATGTTGAAAAATGCTTTTTCTGCATCTATTGAGATGTCATGTGATTTTTTTGTCCTTGAGTCTACATATATAGTGTATTTATTGATTTGCATATGTTGAACCATTCCTGAATCTCTGGGATAAAACCCACCTAGTCAAGGTGAATGATCTTATTTGATGCATTCCTGTATTTTGTTTGCCAGTACTTTGTGGAGAGTTTTTGCATCTAAGTTCATGAGCGAGATTGTTCTGTAATTTTATGTGTGTGTGTGTGTGTGTGTGTGTGTGTGTGTGTGTTTGGTTTTAGTGTCAGGTTAATGCTGACTTGAAAAGGAGTTTAGTAGTATTCCTTCCTTTGCTATTTTATAAAATAGTTTGAGAAGCATTGGTGTTAGATCTTCTGTGAAGGTCTAATAGAATTCACTAGTGAATTCATCAGAGCTTGGACTTTTTTTGTAATTTTGAGAGAGACAGAGACACACCCACACAGATGAAGAGGCAGAGAATGGGCATGCCAGAGGCCTCTCAGCCACTGTGAACAAACTCCAGACACATATACCCGCTTTGTTCACATGCCTGGCATTGTGTGCTTGCGTCACTTTTGTGTCTGGCTTAACATGGGACCTAGAGATTTGCACGGGTATTCTTGGGCTTCACAGGCAGGTGCCTTAACCGCTAAGCTATCTCTCCAGCCTCTGGACTTTAGTCGAGAGATTTTTATAACTGCTTTGATCTCATTGCTTGTCATAGTTCTGTTTATATGGTTTATTTAATTTTGCATTACTTTTAGTAGGTCATATATACAGAGAAATCCATCCATTTCTTTCAGATTTCAAGTTTAGTTTTTTTTTTTTATGCTACGTCCTTATGATTTTCTAAGTTTTGCTAGACTCTGTTATAAGGTTTCCCCTTTCATCTCTAATTTTATTAATTTGGGTCTTCTCTCTTTCTTTTGGTCAGTTTGCTAAAGGTTTATCAATCTTGTTTATCCTTGTAAAGAACCAACTTTTTATTTCATTGATTCTTTGTATTTTAAAAATTCTATTTCATTAATTTCTGCATTGAGATTTTTTTATTAGTTATGGACATACTCAGTATGTAAACAGCACATGTTGGTACCATCCTCTACCTCACCCCTGTCCCCATCCAAAAGGACCTTCCTCATTCAGGATGCAGGTCATCCCCGTGGGCATTGTTGGTCGTGCATTGTGGCGGCAGCCATCAGTTACAAGGAAGAGGCAATGTCTCTGTACATAATGTCCCAACTTGTGGCTCTAACAATCTTTCTGCCCCCTCTTCTGCAAAATTCCCTGAGCCATGCTGGGAGCATTTTAAGTCTAATTCAGTGATGGGCACTTAGGAGCCTCTGGATCTCTGGTTTGGTAGGTGTTGAATGTCCTCAGTGTCTGTCTCCTTCACCCTTGTGCTGATATCAGATTCACTGAGAAAACAGCACTCTTGTTCATTTCCTTAATTCCTCTGAGGTTTCAGCTGGGGCTGGGGCTGGGGTGGAGTGCGATGGGTCATTTATCTCCTCAGGTCCAGCTCCCATCTGAAAAAGAGAAGCAGATTCTCCAACGGAGAGTGAAGTCAGCACTAGTTAAATGGGATAACCATTATTAATTTAGAGAGAATTTAAAGGGTGTAGACCCTCTTATAGCCCAAGATTAGTGGGAGCTTGACAATGGAAAGCAAAATTGTTATTTGGATATGATTCTGACTTGTTGCCCAGATCCAGATATGGTTTCCTTTCCAATGAGTGGATCTGTTAGCCAATCCAAGAGCAGTTGGTTACCTACCATGGCTGTGTGTCACTATTGCACTTGTGTGAGCATCACGTCAGGTTGTTTGCTTCTGAGTAGCTTAGACCTCGAGTTGCTTAGGCAGATGTTGGCCACTTTCCCCCGTAGCTCATGTAGCACCTTCCAGCACTAGATGGGCTAATTGTCTGGGGACTGGCTCTCTTCCAGATTCCTGACAGATCTCTCCATGTTCCATACCTACAGAATATGGTGTCTTCAGCAGTAGGGTCTGGTGGCTAATCAAGTGCTCTGACAGACGTCTGTCTTGTTTTGGGAAACCTTGTAAGTCTCGCTGATCAACAGCTCTTTGTGGTTATTAAATGCATCCTGGTACTGGGAGTTGTAAGCCAGTGCCAAGGGAAAAGAAAGAAGAAAAAGAAAGAAAATAGAAAAAAGAAAAAAAGAAAGAAACAGGAGAAATTTAAGGTTAGGCTTCATCTCACCCTCTCCATGGCCCTTTGATTCAGGTGTTCCCTCTAAGGTCCTGCTGAGGGTTCAGCCTTTTAGCCTGTCTTTCAGGATATAGGACTTTATGGTACCAGTACCATTTGGGTCCAGTTTTGTGTCCTCCCCACCCTCACCCTCCCCTCCAGCCCTACCCTCCCTATTATCTGCTCCTCAAGATGCCTATTAGGTATATCAGCATCTTGGGCTGACCCAGGTTAGGAGCCACAAATGAGTTAGACCATGTGACAATGGTCTTTCTGTGATTGTGTGAGTTCACTGAGAATGATCTGTTCCAAGTTTGACCATTTTTCTACAAATTTTATTGTGTCATTTTTTTCTAACTGCTGAGTAGAATTCCATAGTGTAGATACACCACGTCTTAGGTAGCCATTAGTCCAATGATGGGCACATGGGTTAATTCTAATTCTTAGCTATTATGAATTGAGCAGCTATAAACATTGTTGAGCAAATATCTCTGAACTGAGATGTGAAGCTTTAAGGGTAAATGCCCAGTAAGGGAATAACTGGGTATGTTGGTAACTCTGTAGTCAACCTCTTTAGGAGTCTCCATAATGCTTTCCATAGTGGTTGTACCAGCTTACATTCCCACCAACAGTGAATGAGGGTCCCTATTTCCCTATATCCTCACCACCATTTGTTTTCATTTGATTTTTTTAATGTTTGCTATCCTCTTTACTGGGGTAAGGTGGAATCTCATAGTTGTTCTAATTTGCATTTCCCTGATGGTTAGGGATGTGGAACATTTTCTTTTTTGCAGGGGAGGTTTCTGAGGTAGGGTCTCACTCTAGCCCAGGCTGACCTAGAATTCACTCTGTAGTCTCAAGATGGCCTCAAACTCAAGGCAATCCTCCTACCTCTGCCTCCCTAGTGCTGGGATTAAAGGTGTGTGCCACCATGCCCAGCCATTTTCTTAAGTGTGTGTTTACCATTTGTGTATCTTCCTCTGAGAACTCCCTATTCAGTTCTCTGCCCAGCTTTGTTTCTGTCTACTGATTTTTGATCTGGCTTGGTCTTCTTTGTCCATGGCCTTAAGATGTAGTATTAAGTTATTTTCTTGTGACATCTCTAATTTCCGTCTTTTTTTTATTATTTTATTTTTGAGAGAGAGAGAAAGAGAGAATGGTTATGCCAGGGTCTTTCAGCTGCTGTAAATGAACTCCAGAGGCATGCATCCCCTTGTGTGCATGTGTGACATTGCATGCTTGTGTCACTTTTCATCTGGCTACATGGGACCTAGGGATTTGATCATGCATTCTTAGGCTTTGCAGGCAAGTTTCTTAATCACTAAGCCATTTCTCCAGCCCTCTTTATTTTTTTAAAAAATTATTTATTTGAGAGAGAAAATGAAAAAGGAGAGAAAGAGAGATAGAGAATGGTCATGTCAGGGTCTCTAGCCACTGCAAAAGGAACTCAGTGCATGCACCATCATGTGCATCTGGCTTTACATGGGTTCTGGGGAATCGAAACTGGGTCCTTTGGCTTTGCAAGCAAGTGCCTTAACTATTAAGCAACCTCTCCAGCTCTCTCATTTCTTAATATAGGCATTCACTTTATTTTACACATAAACTTTGAGAATTAGATGAGACCTTGTGCATGGAAAACTGGGGAGTCAAGGAGTAAGATGTGAGGGAACCAAGGAAACCTGCAGCAGTATCTTGGTAGATGTGTCTCCTGATGGTCCAAGTACCCCTTTGTGACTAAACATCCTCGAGGCTGCAGTCAGGGTCTTCCTGCTATGTCACAAATGGAGGCACTTTCTCAACTGCCACATATATGCACTAACAAAGGGCCTCCAAAAACCTGGCTTCATTATAATATCACTTCAATTGTGGGTGTGACCCTTTTCTTTGTGGGCTTTTCAAGAGGCTTGTGGGAAGAAATTGTCTAAAAGGGAGATCTAGTCCATCAGGATTAAGACGGGGTAAAAAGGTCACCTTGCCCTATAAATTTGCCTCCCACCTCATAAATATTTATAAACACTTATTTAAAATTCACAACTCAGCACCCAGTGGGCTGCTACTGCCACTTTGGGACAGCCCACTCCAGTCTCTTCAGAGTGTGTGTCTTGTTTTGCTATAAACATCTGCATAAATTGTCTGTGTCTGTCAGCTGAATCCTTTGAGAAGAGCAGAGGAGAAATGTTCTCCCTGTGACAAGTGATAATTTGGGTCACTTTTTACACAGGAAGAGCTAAGACTAAAGTCCAGCCTCTTACTAGCTGTGCCATATGTGATGAATTAAAATTTCCCTTTCTCGTTTTTTTCAGCTAGGACAAGTGAGTCAACATCCCTACTCTTAATATGGCACCTCATAGAAGGTAAGACCCCACTATGATAGATGCTACTGGGAAGAGTATTATTTTCATGAGAGTGGCAGATCATCATGAACAGAGCTTTGCACTTTCAGTCCCGAGCTGATTCCACTACATAGCACTGTGACCTACCATCAAAACCAACATTGGTTTAAGAATTTTGGAGTCGAATAGAAGTTAATCCCACAGTTATAGTGTGTGTGTGTGTGTGTGTGTGTGTGTGTGAACCAGGGTCTCTTGTCAGGACAAATGAATGCCAGATTCTTATGCCACTTTTTGTGTCTGCATTTACGTGGCTGCTGGGAATTGAACCCCTGCCTGGCAGGCTTTGCATGCATGTGCCTTTGACTGCTAAGTCATCTCCTCAGCCCTCCACCTAAATTCTCTCACTGAACCTGGAGCTCCTCCAATTCAGCCAGACTTAACTGGCCAGCAAGCCTCTGGAATCCTCCTGTCTCAGATTCCCTAGCATTGGGATTACAGACGCACACCACCATGCCCAGGTTTTCTCTGTGGGTGCCAGAGATCAGAACTCAGGTCATCACACTTGTGTACAATACTTTATACAATAAACCATCTCTCCGGGTCTCTACATTGCTGATTAAGATACCAAAGACATAGGCATCTTGGAAAGCCTAATGTTCTGCATAGCAACAAATATAAAATTGGTGTTTATTGCAAGAATTCTGTTAATGTTTTCTAATATAAAAAAGTTTATTAAAAAGGCATGTCCTGTTTTGCCTTCTGTTTTCCATAATAAACCCTTTCCTTCTAAGGCTTCTTCCACAGCTGTGTAAGATCCCCAGCACAATATTTCTGTGGGGAAAAGTCAATACAAAAATGTTGAATCGTGAGCATCATGTAGAGAAATATTTGTACTTTAATTACAACCAATGCCCCGTGGAGATCACACCCTTCTTGGGTTTTCTGCTTCAACTCTTCTGTAGTCTTTGAACCATTTCATGACTTTGCAAGTTGTATGTGACTAAAGGCAATACAAAACCATATTTCAATCTAAGACTGCACATCCTGTCCTGTGGAAGTTCAAGTAATCTTCTACTGTCGAAAAGGCCAGGTTTATTGTCAATTTGCACATTCATTTCAACTTCCTGACCTATATATGTGTGTGTGTTCTTAGGTTTCTCCTTTGAGCTAGCTGAGATATCCTTACTAGTTCCCTGATTAATAAGTTAAGTAGAATCTTTAATGTGTTCATTTTATTTCTTAATAATCCATCATTTTTCCTGTTTTGAAAATTATTATTTAGTAGTAAAAAAATAAATTTTTGAAATATCTAGTACAGAAACATATTACACAAAATATACTTTTTTCAGTACCAAGGACTGAACCTAGCCCTTGTATCTGATAGGTATGTGCTCACCCATTGGATTATATACTAAACCCTTTATGTGTGGGTTTTTCGAAGTATGGTTTCACTCTGGCCCAGGCTGACCTGGCATTCACTCTGTAGTCTCAGGGTGGCCTTGAACTCACAGCGATCCTCCTACCTCTGCCTCCCAAGTGCTGGTGTTAAGGGCATGCACCACCATGCCCGGCTTAAAAAATGTTTTTACTATTTATTTATTTAACTGAGAGACAGACAGACAGAGAGAGGGACAGAGAGACACAGAGAGAGAGAGGCAGATAGAGAGAATGGGTGTACCAGGGCCTCCAATTACTGCAAATGAACTCCAGATGCATGTGCCACTTTGTCTATCTGACATATGTGGGTTCTGGGAAACTGATCCTAGGTCCTTTGGCTTTGCAGGAAAGTGCCTTAAATGCTCAACCATCTCTCCAGCCCACTGAACCCTTTTTAAAATAAAAAAAAAATGTCATTTAGCAAGACATGGTGGTGCACACCTTTAATCCAGCACTTGGGAGGCAGAGGGAGAAGGATTGCTAGATTGAGACCCTTCCTTGAAAAAAAATTAATTAATTAAATTTTTTTTTCATTTTCAAATGCAATTAACTTTTGTTGATTCCCATTCCCTCTCTTCCTCCTTCTTCTCCCCAGTTCCCCTCCTCACTCTATTTTTCCTCTTGTTTACATGTCACATGTGTTCTCTTTTGCCCACTCTTCCATCTCATCTTGTTCTATTCCCTTTTGGTTACAGTTTGGTTATGGTTTATAAATTTTATCCACATTTGACACCTATATAAATATATTTATTGATGTGACAGACCCACATATCAGAGAGAAAATGCACTTTTGGTCTTTCTGAGTTTGAGTCAGTTCACTTAATATGATTTTGTTCAAATCTATCTCAAAAACTTAGAAATATGCTCAACTTTTTAAAAAAACTATGGGGCAGGGGAGATGGCTTAGTGGTTAAGGCATTTGCCTGCAAAGCCAAAGTACTCAGGTTTGATTCCCCAGGACCCATGTTAGCCAGATGTACAAGGTGGTGCATGCATCTGGAGTTCGTTTGCAGTGGCTGGAGGCCCTGGTGCACCCATTCTCTCTCTCTCTCTCTATCTATCTCTCTCTGTCAAATAAATAAAATATTTTAAAAACTATGTATGTATGTATGTGCGTATGTATTTTCAGAGGGGGTCTCATGAATCCCAGGCTGGCCTTAACCTCTCTATGTACCTGAAGATGACTTTGAACTTTTGATCCATCTGCCTCCCAAGTGCTGTGATTATAGGTATGTTCTACCCCCCCCCAGCCATTTTTAATTATTTTTTTAAATTTTGGAACAGAGTCTTGTTAAGTTGACAAGGCTGGCTTTGAAGTCTCCATGTTACTCAGGCAGGCCTCAAACTTGCAATCCTCTGGCCTCAGCCTCCTGAGTAGCTGGAATTATATTTGACACTACCAGGCACAGCACAAAATATACTTTTAAATTTGTGGGACACTGGTTTAATCCACACAACATTATGGCTTGTGTACTATCTAAAAGCACCGCGGCAAAAGAATAGCCTCTTCTCCTGACAAACCTTGAAGGACAAGAGGACATTTCTGCCTCTCTTCTGCATTGCCTCTATGACTTCTCTCATAGTAGTCTCTGCTCATACATACCCCCTTCCCCAAGAAACTGATAAATGGGACCACCTCACTTTGTTCTTTAGATTTCTGGAACCTGTCTCTTCTTCTCTAGCTTTGGACCCCACTGTGTGACCTTGGCATAGTGATTCCACCTCTACTAATAAACAATTCAACTCTAAAGAGGCCGTTTTATCTTAGCTCCTCTCTCATGCCATTATGGGGATAATATGCAAATTCCCGCATGCAGGTGTAGTGGACTGACGTAGCTAGCTGCTCTGTGGTCCCTTCAATAATAGACCTTGGCCCTGGCTGTTCAGAGTGAAAGCACAATAGAAGGCTGTGTTCATGGATGTAGTGAGCACCAAATGCATATGTGGCAAAGTACTGTTAGCATTGGCTACTGTGTTGGAGAAGGACAAAGATTTACCCATGATGGAGATAAAGTTGTGAGGAGGCCAGTAGCGTCAGAGAGGATCCTGAAGTCAAAAGGCCAGGGATGACCATGGAGCTGAAATTGCATGCAAAAGAAGCAGCTATGGCTAGAGAGATGGCTCATCAGTGAAGTGTGCTTCCTGCACAAGCATGAGGGCCGGGGGGGTGGTTGAGACTGCAAGAGTTTGAATCTCCAGATCCTACATAAACCAGCTGGATATGGCATGCCTGTAACCCCAGTTCTGCAAGGGTACATAGACCTGAGAATTAATGGAGCTTGTGGGGCTCTGGAAACAGTCAAAAAAAGAAATTTTGGCCACTGTAGGCAAGCATATGGGGCACACACACACACACACACACACACACATGCATACACACAAGCAAAAAATTAAAAATTTAAAAAGCAGCAGCAGCCAGGCCAAGCTGGGGTCCATGTCCTTCACAAGTTCCATAACTCATAGTGAAGGGGAGCTGCTCACACTAGATTCCCTGCTGTTCAGGGGGGATGGGAGCTTGTTCTTTGGCTGCTAAAGGAAAATTCTGTTGCACAGCCTTCTGCCCATGTGTACTTTGCCTGCTGCGGGAGGGAAAGACCCTACCCTTTGAGGATATCTCTTATCCTAGAGAGGTTCTGTTGCTCAACCACGAGCTCAGCCGGGCTGCTTGTGGTTCCCAAACAGACAACAGAATCACCACCTCTCCAAAGCTGCATCTGCCATTGATGCAGTTATGAATTACTAAGTTTATTTAGGGAGAAATTATGAAGTGTGAGGTTTATTTAGGGAGAACTGGTATGCAGAAGAAGACTAAAAAGGCTTAGGCCAGAAGGCTTCCTTGCCTAGATGAAAGGAGATGAAGAGGGCACATATTGGCTCAGATATCTAATGAGGATGGACTTTGACATCAGACTCAGGTGTGTAAGGGAGAGACCTGACTGGTTAATGGACTTCAGGGGTGATTCAGGAGGGGCTAGCCCATTGAGATGTGTTGGTGAAGAACTAGGCGGTGCTGTTGCTGAGGAATTGCTTGTAGCCATCTTGGATGAGACTGGATCAGCCTCTAGTTCTAGACCTGCCAGGGCAGGCATGGTAGCATCTCCTTGTCCTTGGGCTTTGTTTCTGGCTGACGGCCTATCAAAAGCTATCTTGTTCCTTTTTCTCCTTCACCAGGATGGCCTCCCCCACCCCATCATTTTAGCAACTCTCTTGAGAGAAATGAGGTACCTGAGTTATTGGATACATATGGCCATGCTTTATCAGTTTGTCCCTAGCTGGGGTTACTTCCTACTCTGGTCCATGCTATAGGCCATCCTTATGAACTCTTTTTGTCCAAGTCCTATACTCATGCAGGCCTATACAATTTAACCACCAAAGGAAGCATGATGTTTGTATTTTCTGATGGAGAAATATTGGCAGGGCTCTGGATCAAGCATTAAAAAAACCCTGGTCAGCCAATGTAAAAAAAAAAAAAAAAAACAGGGAGTGCTGAGGTTCAGTCTCAGAGAAATAAGGCAGAAGAGCAATAGAGAAGGATACCCAATGTTCTCTGGACTCTACATACATGTATCACAGAGGACTGCAGGTGCCAAATGGAATGTTGTGAAAAAAGAGGAGTTGTGGGAGGACATAGAGAATTGTAGGATGTAAAGAGAGTTGTGGCAGAGAATTCAGGCTTGTGGGACCTTTATAGGATGGTGTGAGAGAGAAGTAGTCGTGGAAGAGATAGGACTTATAGAAGGCTTCCAGGGGAAGTACGAATTGTGAAAGAATCCAGGAATTGTGGAGAGCACAGAAAATTGTAAAAGGGAATGGCAAATTGTAAGGGAAACAAATTATGGATTCTGTCAGAAATACAGAAGCAGCATTGATCAATCGGATGAGACACTGTAGGTTTGGGAAGGTGACTCATTTTACCAAGTCCCATTGTAAATGTAGCTTGAAACTTCAGGGAGTTGCTCATTCTTCTTTCTACTAATCCCTGGGTCAAGACAGTACCATTTGCCATCAGTTCCATGCATTGGTAACCACATAGGTGCTACCTTCTATATGCTAGTCTGAGATTTGTAATTGTTATTCCAGATTGCCTTCATTTACTTCCCACAGGACTTGCTCCACCACGTGTGGAGAGTTAGACACTGAAGCTCAGTGGAGCATACTTTTGCTGGGCCTGTGAACCTTCCCTTGGGAGCCTAGAAATGAGGTCTACTTTATGAAATTGCAAGACACTCATTTTTCATGCTATTTTTGGTAGTCAGTGCAAAAAGAAATGCAAAAAAGTTATGTATTTTTATGGAGTGACATTTTCCCCTCTTCTGTACTTTTTCCACTGAGTGCCAGGAAGTCTTTTTATTCATCAGGAAATGGACCATTTATCAACTTCATGAATAAATGTGATGAGAATGTTAGTTTCATTTTGGAAGGATTATAATTATAAATCACCAGTGTGCACATAAAAACAATGTGCTTGCCTCTGGCCAAGAGCCGAAGGCTTCATTTCTCCAATGGTAATTTAGTCCTTTATTTCATAAGTGTTTGTAATTATAACCAGGGTGATCTCCTGGATGTAATTCAGTACTCTTTCACCCCATGGTCGATAATAATTTCCATGTGTTGCCTTAGAAATGTTCTACCTCTTTCTTTTCTTAAAAAGCCATCAGCTCTGAAAGGCATTTGGGGATATTTGACTTTTTCAATGGAAAGAATATTGTAATGTTACACTTCATTGCTTTTTCTTTGAGGTACTGTTGTGCCTGTACATATATGTGGACTTGTGTGTGCGTGCATGTATGTATGAGTTTTAGTGTTGGGGCACATGTGTGTGTGGAGGCCAGAGGTTGATGGTAGGTGTCTTCCTCAATCTTTCTCCATCTCATTCATAGAGGTAGAGTCTCTGTTGAATCCAAGGCTCCTAAAGTCAGCTAATCTAGCTTGCCCCAGGGATTCCCTGTCTCTGTATCACTGTCCTGGGATTACAGGTGGGCCATCATACCCAGCTGGCATTTATATGAGTGTAGCAGAACCCAACTCCAGTCCTCATCCAGTTTTTTTTTTTTCAGTGTGGGCCTCATACACTAGGCAAGAAGAGCTCTACCACTGAGTTATAGCCACCATTCAGCATTAATTGCACTGTGGTAGCTTGCATGGATGTCCACAAATACATTCAGGAGTTTATTAAAACTTGTAATTTAGATTTCCAGCCACCTGGCTGGAGGAGGTGTCGCTGTAGGCAGATCCTAGGGTCCAGCTCTAAGGTGTGTTTGAGGGTGGATCTGAATTCCAGCCTAAGATGTGCAAAGTGCCCGAGTTCTGCCTCCTGTTCCTGAAGCTTGCTTCCTTGTGCTCCTGGTATTTATTTTCCTCTCTGCTTGAACATGTGAAAGTGGGCCAGCTTCTTCTGCCATTATGGAACTTCCCTCTATCTGTCAGCTTCAATAAATCCCTACCTCCCATAAATGGTGTCTGGTCTGGAGATTCATCCCAACAACCAAGAGACTTTCTACTAAATGTACCAAGCCATGTATAGCATTAAGTCAAGTAGGTAAAGCCAAATGTCTAATCCAAGGACAATCTCATTTTTTTTTTTGTTCAGTTGCTTGTATTGAACTAATATATTTTTCTGTTGCTTCAAATCTTGAAAATTGCAAAGCCAGCTTTCCCTTTGGTAATGTCCCTTTATAGAGAAATTATTGTTACTACTTCCCTATTTACAGATGATTCATTTTAATGTTGTGTGAGTCATTTGCTTTTTTTTTTAATTTTAGGGAGAGCAAGCAAGCGAGAGAGAGACACAGGGAGAATGAGAGAATTGGTGTGTCAGGGCCTCAGCCCCTGCAATCGAACTCTAGACGCTTGTGCCACCTAGTGGGCATGTGTGACCTTGCACTTGCCTCATGTTTGTGTGTCTGGCTTACGTGGGATCTGGAGAGGCAAACATGGGTCCTTAGGCTTTGCAGGCAAGTGCCTTAACTGCTAAGTCATCTCTCTAGCCCTAGTTTTTTTTTTTTTTTTTTTGAGACAGGTTCTCAAGTAGCCTAGGCTGGCCTGGAGCTGGCTTTGTGGCCAGGGATGACCTTTAATTTCTGATTCTTCTGCTTACACTTCCCAAGTGTTGGGGTTATAGGCATACACCACCACACCTAGTTGATGTGGTACTGTTGATGGAATCTAGGGCTTTTTGCATGCTAGGCAAGGACTGTACCAACTGAGCTAGACCTGCAGCTTAGATGATAGATGATTTGCTTTCAAAAGTAAATATGGATCTTGACCTCAAATCTCTTTCCACTACTCTTATTCAATATATGATATAACAAAATTCTAGCACAACAAAACAACTCTGCAATGAATTGAGGTGAGATATAGCTTGTATTTGTGAGTGTAAAGAAGGTAAGTGGAGGGCTGGGGAGATGGCTCAGTGAATAAAGCACTTGCTGTGTAAGTATGAGTACATGAGCTCAGATCTCTAGAATCCACATAGACACTATGATAGGTGTCTGTAATCCCAGTGTCCCCAAGGCAAGAAAGGAGGTAGAGGCAGGAGAATTTCCCAGAAGCTCATGGGCCAGTGAGCCTGGAGGACACAGTGGTGAACAACAACCAGAGACTCTATCTTAAACAAGATGGAAGGCGATGACCAACACCTGAAGTTATCCTCTGACCTGTCTACATGTGTGTCATCGCACATTCATGCCTGTATGCACACACATGAATATAGATGCATTTACACATAACACACACACACACACACACAAAAGAAGGTAAGTGAAAATTTAGTGAATATATTTGAGTGGGAAACAGTTGGGTAATCATTGGCAGTGACTTCTGTGTCAGGGAAAACCTTTTTCAGTCATTTCTAATCTGTATATTGCTTTCATTCACCGCCCCCCATTCTGAAACTATAGCTTTCTTCAACAACTGCAGTGTACTTAAGAAAGGCAAGCCCAAGAATTTCCCCTAGTTAATGCCGTCTTTTTTGGTGTATAGGGTGTTCATGCATATATGAATGCATGTGTGTGTACCTGTGTGCATGTTAAGGCCAGAAGTCAACACAGGGTACCTTCCTCAATTGCTATCCATCCTATTATTTTCAGGCAGACTTTCTTGCTGCACCCAGAGCTCACTGATTCAGCTAGCATAGCGAGCCAGCAAATCCAGGGAACCCTCCTGTTTCCTTCTACCTCTCTGGGATTACCAAGTGTATGCCACCATGTCCATATTTACATGGGTGCTGGGTATCAAAGTTATGTCCTCGTACTTGCAATAAAAGCACTTTACTGACCGAACTCTCTCTCCGGCCCACACCAGTGTGTTACTTGAGGGCAGAGTCATTATTCTGAACTAATTAATCTTTTGTCATTATGCTATTGTTAGTAAAGCCACCCCTTTCAATGGTTTCTAAGAGCACTCTGATGATTGAAACCAAGCTTCAGAAGAGGCAGATTAAGTTAACATGCAGTCCACAACATGGGTGCTGATCAGGGCTGACAACCTTGCATGAATCAATGTGGCCCAAGTATGGCAAAAGGCCAAGGTCCAAACATGGTGGAGCAGTGGCAAGCTGATAAAGGCATGGTAATACTGTCTTAGTGGAGTTTAAAAACATATATGAGAAAAGTAGCAAACCCCAGCAGTGAGTAGAAATTCCCCAACTCTGCTAAGCCTCAGCCTATTCACTGAGAACTGCGACAGAGCTACAGTGCTTCCACAAAATCCCCCCTGTTCCTTCTGAATAGGCGTGCTCTGTGTGCATACATTTGGGCTAGATTTTGTCTCCTCTTTGCTCTTCTCATTTGTATGAGAAGTGGAGATTAGAAAATGCAGCACATTCAAGAGAATGGATAACAATGCCTACCTATGAAATAAAAGCCAGGGAGAGATGGGATTTTTTTTTTCATGTGAACTGCTAGCTGGCCACCCCCTACCTCCCCTGATACCTGTAACAGTGAAACTCAGAAGCCACTTATCAAAACACTGGAACTTTTGGACCTCTCTGCACTTTTTCTGGAGGCTCAATAAATACAGCTCGAGTCTGATTTCTACATCCAAAGGCATTCTGGGATAAAGGAAAACTGCATATACCCCCTCAGCTCAACCAAGCAGGCGATCACAGATCACTCATCCTCTCAGGAGAGTAGTCACGCATCACAATCATCTTCTCCATTCCTGCTCCCAACTTGTTGGATTTGCTCCAACAGCTATTGACTTCGTTATTTTCCTTTTGTGCCCTTGTGCTATGTGACTGGCATATCATGGTTTATGTGGATGGCTTGTAGTTCATAACGGACATGACACTTACTGCCTAGAGGAACCATATCTCAGTAGCATCATTAAAAAGGAAACAATTAAATTTATGAGCTCTTCCTGGGCGTGGTGGCACACACCTTTAATCCCTGCACTTGGGAGGTAGAGGTAGGAGGATGGCTGTGCGTTTGAAGCCAGACTGAGACTGCATAGTGAATTCCCAGGTCAGCCTGGGCTAGAGCGAGACCCTACTTCGAAAAAAAAAAAAAAAAGAGAGAGAGAGAGAGAGAGAGAGAGAGAGAGTTCCTGAGGGGAAAACAGCACCAGCCAGAGGGATCTGAGTTGAGCATGACAGTTCTTGGGATCTAGCAGCTGATTTTCGGGAAATGCTGAAATGCTTACTGAACTGCACCCAGAGTGTTGCATATTTGTCTCCTCCTACCAAATGGCTGCAAAGCTTAGCAGGCTAAAACAATAATTCACACTTGTTATCCTCACAGATACAGTGAGCCAGGAGTTTGGGAACGGTTTAGCTGTTTGCAATTCAGTCTCACATGAGGTCACAGTGTAGTCCCTTGAGGTGAATCCTCTGAAGGTTCATCTAACTAAGGTAGAGTTGCTTCCTCCATCACTCACGTTGTGCAGGTGGTTGGTGGCAGACCTGTCCCTGGGTTGTATAAGTGTCCTTAAGACCAGGTGGCTGGCTTTCCCTGGTGAGTCGTATGAGGAAATCAAACAGCACAACATTTCATGATAAAGCCCTAAGAAGTCATATACAATGCTTGAGGTATGCCACACTGATACCACATGCGAGAGGCCTCTTCAAGCGCATGAACAGTAGGAGCTAGGGCTTACCAGAAGCAATCTTGAAATCTGGAAACTACAAGTGTGAGTCAGCACTCCTTTAGGTGAGAACTCTGCTGTTCCAGTAGTCTAGGTTCTTCATCACATAAATTCTGGAGCGCTTGTTTGGAGAGGTTATAGTCAGGGAAGCTGTAGATGGATAGGTATTGAAAAAGGATATGAAAAGAAAAATGATGACATCAAACTAAAAGAGAGACTGATTGAGAGGGGGAGGGGATATGATGGAGAGTGGAGTTGTGAAGGGGAAAGTGAGGGGGGAGGGAATTATCATGGCTTATTGTCTATAATTATAGAAGTTGTCAGTAATAAAAAATAACTTAAAAAGAATATGAATATATAGTTAGTATAAAACTGTGTTTAAAATGCAAAGAAAAAATGCAAAAGAAGTGATCACTTGAAAAGCCAGAGTGATGAAGCCTAATGGGGAGGAGAGAAGGGACTGAGATTGGGATTAAGCACATGACAGGGGATTCTGGGGTGGTCAGAATAATTCTTTCTTGAGGCATGCATTTGCATTATATAAATTATGGCACCTATGCCTTACCTAACAATGAAAATACTTTAAATAGTTAAAATGCTCATGTTGAAGTACACAGTTATAGCTTCCTAAGGATATTTACTGGACTTGAGTCAGAAGGCACAGTTACTTTTAATAGATGTCCCTCCACAGATGAATGGATACTAAAGATGTGGTACATTTACACAATGGAGTTCTATTCAGAGGTAAAGAAAAATGAAATCATGAAACTTTCTGGGAAACGGAGGGATCTGGAAAGGATTGTACTAAGTGAGGTAACCCAGGCTCAGAAAGCCAAACGTCACATGTTCTCTCTCATATGTGGATCCTAGCTACCAATATGTATGTGCCCATGTGGCATGCCATGTGCTTGCCTCAGTGGAGTGTACTTGCCTGCCGTGGCCAGAGAAGGATGTCCATGTTCTGCCCCATTGATCTTCTGCCTGGTCTTATTTGAGCTGGACTCTCTTGCTAATCCTGGAACTTGCTGTTTTTTTTTTTTTTTCTTGAAATCTGGAGATTCTCAGGTCTCTGTTGCTCTATGGGACTGGGGTTACAGACATCCGTGGCCACACCCTCCTGTTTATATGCATCATGGGGATCAAAATTGAGCAGTCTCTCAGGCCCTCATGCTTGCACAGGAAGTGCTCTTAACCACTGAGCCATCTTTCCAGCCCAGGGCTATTTTTCTTTTTGAAAAAATATTATTTATTTATTTGAGAGAGACAGAAGGAGGCAGACAAAAAGAGAGTGAGTATGGATATACCAGGGCCTCTTGTCACTGCAAACAATCCCCAGACACATGCAGCATTTTGTGCATCTGGCTTTATGTGGGTACTGGGGAATCAAACCTGGGCTGTCAGGTATTGAAAGCAAGCACCTTTAACCACTGAACTATTCTCCAGTCCCAAGGCTATCTTCTATGTCAGGTATTTTAGGCATCAAGTATACAACATCAATATCATATTTTCCCACCCATGACATCTCAAGCAAGACTTAGGTGTACAGAAGGAAGTTCTCATCCATCGGGCATCTCATAAGGTCGCGGGCTTAAAGAAACAGATGGGGTCTGGACTGTGACTAATCACATGTTTCAGCTGTGTGCAGAGACACATGGGAGGCAGAAGAGGAAGGCTGCACATTATGAATGCCCCTTTCTTGAGTGTCCCTGCTTTGATCAGCAGCCATACCTGCAACAAACTACCAGTGAATCACAAGACTGATCAACTGGAAGGACAGAGCTGTGCTCACCAGGGAGTAGAATTGGAATACATTCCTGCTAAAAAATTCTATTGAGAAAAAATATTTAGGGCAGCTTGCCCAAACAGCACATGCATCAGCCATTGCTCTAGGTTAGGGCTTCTAAAAGGACTTTTCTATTGGAACCATGTGGTGGGAGAGTTAACACTATTTGTGCCACAGCCTCAGCCAAGAGACATTGCATAACTGGTTGAGAGTGGGGTTTAGGTGATCAGTTTGGACAAAGCTCTTGTGCCAGCATGTGGTCCTCCCCCTGCCCCCCCCACCAATGCATTCTTCATGAGGTTCCCACCCTAACTCACACTCACACCGGGAGGGATCCCCTGCAGACTCATTGTTAATACATTGCGATTGAATGTCAAATCTCAGGGGAGGGAGTATGTTCTGTAGTTGGAAGCAGGCATCCACATATCCCACCTGCACCAAGAACCATAGCTCTACAATTTCTCATAAAGCTGAATAATCTATCAGGAATCTGCGTGAACATACATTGATTCCCAAGTCTTTGCCTATGGATTGCTTTTTGAAACCTTTTAGAGTTGCACATCGGCCTGATTAGAAGAAAAAAAAAATTCACACCTGTCTATATCTCCAGGTTATTGATGAAGCCCTTGTTCATCATGTCAGTAATAGGACTAGAGGAGAACAGAACTCCCTAAACATTGTTTTTTAAAATGTTTTATAAACACTGAATTATGTAATTGCCGGTGTCTTTGTGTTGGCTGTTTGAAAACTCAGAACCAAATTTATGGATATAGTATGTAAACTGAGCAGTTCATGGGTGGCTGCTTTTTACTTTTCTTGTTGCCCTTTGTCCAATTTCCTCTTTTACTCTTTTTTCCCTCTTTTTCTGAATTTTTTTTCAAGGTAGGGTCTCACTCTAGGCCAGGCTGACCTGAAATTCACTATGTAGTTCCAGGCTGGCCTCAAACTCACATCAGTCATCCTACCTCTGCCTCCTGAGTGCTGGGATTAAAGGTGTCTACAACTATGCTCTGCATCTTTCCTTTTTTTTTTTTTTTTTTTTTTTAGAAAGAAGGGGCTTAGTTGGGCTCACGTTTTGAAGCAATATAGTCCATAATGTTTGGGGAAAATGTGGCAGCAAGAACAACTCTAAGTGTGACAGGAGGACTGTGAGGTGGTTGGTCACACTGTGTCCACAATCTGGAAGCAGATAGAGATCATTTACTTTTTAATGTCACATTCTCTCTCTAGTGTTGAAACATTGCTTTAACTGATATATTAAAAAGACCTCTGCAATGATTGGTACATTTGACTCAATACATAAAAATCACACAGTATTTATAGTGATTGATACAGTTACAATAACTGATAAGTTTATAAAACATGCATTTTAGGGGTTGGAGAGATTGCTTAGCAGTGCTTGCATGTGAAGCCTAAGGACCAAGGTGGCCCACATAAACCAGATGCACAAGGTGGCACATGTGTCTGGCGTTTGTTTGCAATTGCTGGAGGCCCTGACATGCCATTCTTTCTCTATCTCTCTCTCTCTGCCTCTCTCTTAAATAAATGAATAAATAAGTAACATGCATTTTATATTTTTTAATCTATTTGTGGAAGATAGCCAGGTGTAAACAAATAGAATGATAGATAAGACACTATTGCTTTATAGATATACCAATGAAATATTTGGTAACTTAAAAAGACTATGGCTGACTGTTAGTGGTGTCCTGGGGTCTTATAAGTGTTTATTAAAACCAGTGATATTTCTCCATGGTTTTCATCTAGGGTCTCTGAGAGAGGATACTTGAGGAAACTGAAAATCTTGATACCTTTTAAATTTAAAGTAACTCAGGTTTGTCTGTCCAGTTATATCCAAATCAATGATTCTTTTTGGCAGTCCAGGTCTCCTAGTGATATATTCATCATTTCTATCATCTTCTTGATATTGGAATAAACAAAAAGATGTTCAGTTTTTGCACACACACATGCATATATGTTATACGTGTTGTATTTTAAGAAGGATGACATTTAAAAAGGGCTACTCGAGCCGGGCGTGGTGGCACATGCCTTTAATCCCAGCACTCGGGAGGCAGAGGTAGGAGGATCACAGAGAGTTTGAGGCCACCCTGAGACTACAGAGTGAATTCCAGGACAGCCTGGACTACAGTGAGACCCTACCTCGAAAAACCAAGAAAAAAAATTAAAATAAAAATAAATAAAAGGGGCTACTCTTCATCAATCCTTCTACCCTCCTCCAATACACCTGACTGTACCCTGACTCTGGTGAAGGTGTATGCATTTTCTTTAAAAATCAGAGAACAACCATTCTAGGAATATCTGCTTTTAATTTGGACCTTTTTTCTTCACTCTGGAGAGATCCGTTGGAGTACACTATAAAACAAGCCCTCAATATCCTCAGCCTATAAAATATCTTAGAGGGATTCCAAACTGTTTTCAATCAGCTGCAAACCACAGCACCTGAGCCTCAGAACAGCAGTCTGGGAAGGCTGTTAAACCTCGTGTCAGAAGTGCAATGGTTTTCCTTTCCTCCAGAAATTCCGCTTTCATTTGTTAGAAATGTGTCCTGGTGGCAACAAGCCACGTGAGACTGGCCGGGGGCTGCTGGGCCCCAAGGAGCTGGTGGCAGAGGCAGAAGCAGAGTTCTGTTAAAGAGAACAGAACTTGAAGATGGTGACTTCTGTGACAGAGTTTAGTCAGAGTGAGTAATACCCTTCCATCCCATTCAGGGCTGTGGCCTTCATGGGCAAGGTCCCCTAGAGATGTCAGAAAAGGAAACAACCAGAATGGAGGTTGTAGGGACCTATTTTTGTTGTTGTCTTCAACCTCTTTTTTTAAATTAAGAACATACTTTTTATGGCTACATCATGTGTTGGTAACATCATTTCCCTCCTCCCTGCCCCCATTCCGCTGGGGACCCTCTTTGGTGGGGTTGCTGGTATTCCCCAGGGGGTTGTGGGCTATGCATTGTGGGAGCGGCATTCAGTTATTGGTGGTGGTGGGGAGGCAATGTCTCTGGGTATGACATCCCAACCTGTGACTTACAATCCTTCTGCTTCCCCCTCCAGCGAAATTTCCTAGGGACCTATTGAGTGAAAAGGAAAGAACACGGAATGCTACACGCCACACACACACACACACACACACACACACACACACACACACACACACACCAGTGCTGTCTAGCAGAACTTCCCGTGAGGATGGAAATGTTCTTTTATGTTGCACACATGTGTGTGTGTGTCCATGTACATGTGCTTGCAGGCACACTTGTATGTGGAGGCCAGAGAACAACCTCTGGGGTCACTCTCAGGAATGTTGCCCACCTGTTTTGAGACAGTGCCTCTCCTTGGTGTGGAACTCAGGAATTAGACTAGATTGCCTGTCCTCTGAGCTCCAGGGACTCTCCTGCCTCTTGCTTCCCAACACTGGGATTACAGACACGCACCGCCACACCTGGCGTATCTTTGTAGGTTCTGGACATTGAGTTTAGATACTCATGCCTGTGAGGCAAGCACTTTAACAACTGAGCTATCTCCCCAGCTCCCTGTAAACATTCTCTGTCTGCACTGTCCAGTACGCTAGCCACTTGGCACATGTGTCTATGGAGCCTGGTCACATGGCTGGTGCAATGGAAGGACTGAATATTTCATTCTCATTTGTTTCCACTTGGATTGTCACATGAGGATAGCTGCTACTGTCTTGAACAATTTCATGAGGAGAATAGGCTATGATTTGACTCACAGACGCGCAAAATGCTGTGTCTGTTTGGTGTGTGTTTATGGCTACTTTCTATGCATCAGAGTTAAGTGTACCTGTGCTAGAATAGCTTGTCCATCTCTATCATTCTTGCTGTATGTCTTTCCTTTGTACACAAGCTTGCTTGCTTTCTTTTCAGCCTACTTCTTTTACAGGAAACAGGAAAACAAGACTGCCTGTCAGTGCTGTACTCCCATCTTAACTTTGAAAAGGAGGAGAGCTACTCCCCCCAACCAGGGGAGGAATTGTCAAGCCAGAGCTCTCTAGCTGGTGCAGTCTGCCTTTATACAACTCAGCTACCTTCTCCAAACAAAGCACCAGGTGAATTTCAATTACTGACAGCTGGAGGCAATGTGCGCTTCCCAGCAGCTCTTTGAGTTGAACTCCAGCCAGGGCTCTTGTGGTTGCTGAAAATCTAATACAGGACTCTTAGCTTGGGTTTCCTCACGAATTCACTGGAGTGTCCTGCAAGTGGTAACTCTGGCAATCTTACACCTAATTAGGAACTTGGCCTAGAATACAAGCTGTGGTAAACCATTGCGGCCACATTTTACAGCCCTGGTTTGGGACACAATATACCTTGCAAATCACAAAGTCAGATGGTGGCAGCTTAAACCTAGATCCACCATGCTTAAAAACAAAGAGAACGTATGTGTCTATTAGTAAAAGATTCACTAAGGGCTGAGGATGTAGTTCAATTGTCACAGTGCTGGCCTTGCATGCATGAAGCCATCCCCACCACCCACATAAACTGGCTGTGATGGTGCACATATGTAATTCCAGCACTCAGCAGGGAGCTACATAATGAGTTCAAGGCCAGTATGCGACCTTGCCTCAAAAAAAAAGAAACAAAAACAACAACAAAAAAACAGCAACAGCAACAACAAAAAACAAAACAACAACAACAAAAAGGGGATTCACTAGGCAAGTATCAAGAGGCCTTAAGGTGGGAGTCAAGGATACAGAAAGAGAAAAAACAAAATTTGGGGCGTGGTGAGATGACTCAGTGGATAGATGTGCTTGCTTGCAAAGGCTGGCAGCCCAGGTTCAATTCTCCAGCCACCCATGTAAAAGAAGCCAGATGGGCATCCAATTGCAGTTTCAAGAGACCCTAGCACGTACATACATAATATAAATAAATATTTTAAAATCTGCCTTAAGCTATTAACTGTCCAGTGGAAGAAATTTCAGAGATGAAAAAAAAAAAAAGGTTTCTTAACAACCTTTTGATATGTACCTTGACCTTTATTTTTTTTTAAATATTTTTATGTATTTATTGGAGAGAGAGAGAGACAATGGGCAAACCAAGGCCAAATGAACTCCAGACACATGTACCACTGTGATCTGGTTTTACGTGAATACTAGAGAATTGAACCCAAGCTGTCAGGCTTGTATATGCCTAATGTTAAGACGCAGTGGCAACTCTATCTTATAGAAGTTCACACTCATACTTTGGGGGATGTTTTACATTCTGTCTGAACATTTCTCTTTCTCTTGATCCTTGTGCTTAAAGCCTGTAGTAAAACATCTTTTTTTTTTTTTTTTTTTTTTTTTTGGTTTTTCAAGGTAGGGTCTCACTCTAGCTCAGACTGACCTGGAATTCACTCTGTCAGGGTGGCCTTGAACTCATGGCAATCCTCCTACCTCTGCCTCCTGAGTGCTGGGACTAAAGGCATGTGCCACCACGTCTGGCTTATAACATCTTTAATAAACTCCACCTGTGCCTTTTACCAGTTAGTCCTGAAATCATTTATTTATTTATTTATTTTTGGTTTTTTGAGATAGGGTTTCACTCTAATCCAGGCTGACCTGGAATTCACTATGTAGTCTCAGGGTGGCCTCGAACTCACGGTGATTCTCCTACCTCTGCCTCCCAAATGCTGGGATTAAAGGCATGCACCACCACCTCTGGCTCAGAAATTATTTTTGTTGTTGTTGAAGCCACAAATCTTGGGTTTGCCTGAATTGAGGTCCCTCAAATATTAAGGGAACTCGTCAAGCTGCCAAAGGTTGCTATGTGGACTGTACCTCCCCTTCCTCCACACTTGCTCTGGCTTTGAAAATTGCCTTAAACCGAAAGGGAGGAAGTTTCTGGAGGCTTTATTTTTCACAGCATGAGTTAAGGCCATCAAAGCTCTTCTATAAAGGAATAGATAGTAACTATTTTAGGCTCTGTAGGGCACAGAGGCTCATTGTCATTCTCCCACTGTGACATGAAAGCAGTGATAGCTAATATGTAAGTGAATGGACATACTTTTGTTTCAATAAAACTTTATTTACTAAAGCAGAACACAGGACAGATTTCACCTGCAGGTCAGTGTTTGGCGATCCCCTGCTCTAGGTCCTGTTTTGGTGGAAACAAGTAGCATATCAGAGTATCTATTTGACTTGGTTGGCTTTTAGAACTGCCTGGCTAATCAGTGTGTTTCCGGAATTCAGAAAGTTTATAAGCTCCATCCAGGTCACAGAGGCTCAAAGAGAAATTATGCATAATAATAATAATTATTATATTATTATTTCATAATTATGCATAATATCAGCTTGCCTTTCTGAGCCTTATAATTCAAAAATAAAATCCATAGTCTATTTGTCACTCTGGCCATTTCACTTTGTCTTAAGTCAATTAGCTGTTGCTATTCCCTCACTCTTCTAGACTGCTCTCTTGTCAACATGGTTAAGCTGAGAGTTATGTTTCTCACAAGACTCTTCCCTCTGTGGTTAGCTTTGAGCCAAAGAGGAGCTTGTGTGAGATTTGAAGGACAGAAGTGAAGCAAAGACCTTTTGTGTTACTGGAATGTGAAGATCGAAGCCTGGCACTGGCAGCCCTAGCAAGCTAGTATTGGCCACCCATCTTCAATAGGTTTGAGAAACAAGTAATAGTGGAAAGTAGAAACAAGGAGATTTATTCAATGTTGCCACATTGGGAAGAGGAGCAAAGAGGTCTAGTGACTCCCCCATCTTTGGGGTCCTGATATGAGGTTTGACTTTTTTTAATAATTAATGAGAGAGAAATAGACAGAATGGGTGTGCCAAGACCTCCAGCCACTGAAAACGAATTCCAGATGCATGTGCCACCTTGTGCATCTGGCTTACATAGGTCCTGGGGAATTGAATCTGGGTCGTTAGGCTTTGAAGGCAAGAGGCTTAACCACTAAGCTATCTCTTCAGCCCAAGGGTTTTAAAATAAAATATATTTTGTTTGAGAGGGATAGGGAGGGAGGGAGGGAGGGGGGCACATCAGAGCCTCCTGCCACTGCAAATGCACTCCAGATGCATGCACCACTTTACAGAACAGGCTTTATGTGTGTGCTGGCGAAATGAACCCAGGCTACCAGGTTTGGCAAACAAACGCCTTTAACCACTGAAACATCTCCCCAGCCCAAGGTTTACATTTAAGTAGAAGACAAGTGGTACGCATATCTAAGCAGTCCTGGTCAAGGTGTGCTGCCACTCATCATCGATCCATCATTGTCTCTGCTCCAGTCTGTCCTGCAAGGTGGTCTGACATGTTGTCAACACTGTGTGAAATCTCTTCCTAGGAGACAAGTTCTTCCTCTGGCTGGCACCAGGCTTTATCCCTTTCCTTCCTTCAGTATGAGATTTTTGAGGAAATTTGAATTCCTTAGGCTCTATTGTTTCAATAGTCTAGTAGCCAAGGGGAAGGGTGTGACTGTCTCCTTAGAATAACTTCATTCCTGCCACAGACGATTTACCCTAACATGTCTTTGAGGTCAGAGAGGGGGATTACCTAATGTGCAGGTAGCCAGCAGCTTCTAGCTTGTCCTTTGTCTCCAACAGCTGCATCTCTCTGTTCTTCCTAACTCCCAGGCTCACTACCAGACTTGGGTACAGACCCAGAGATGTGGTCAGCCCCACTTCCCCTAGACCTCACTACAATCTTTGCAGCTGAATCAATGTGGCATCTTGCTTCCTCTGGTGGGATGGTCAATCTCAGTTGTCAACTTGATGGGATTTCAAATCATTTGGAAACCAATCTGTTGACATATTTTTCAGGGATTTTCTAGATTAGTTGATGTGAGAAGACTCACCATAACTGTGGGTATTACCATTCAGTGAGCTGGGGTATTCTGTTATCACAGCACAACATGGACTAAGACACCTGAAATGGAACGTAACATTTATCCTGGCCATTGCGATCTTATTCAGTCCTCTTTGAGTCTTGAACCTGGAGTTGATGAGATAACTGCCCCACTCATGTTAGCCTTTGTTCATGTTAGGCTGGACTGGGGGATATATCCTATTGGAAAATGACAAGCATCCTGGGAAATAAAGTGAATCATAAGATGCCGGATATGAAATTTCCTTGTCTCCTATTCTCTCTTCTCATACAACTGAATGAGTTATGCATTTGGAAAGACATAGGGAAAGCTTGCTGTCCAAACCTCACTGAATTGCTCCCCCACCGTTTCTAAAAACGACACATCACTGTGGCTTGGACACTAAATAACTGTTCTGCAGCAGCTATTTTGTTTTGCACACTGGTGTGATTTGTCAAGGGGTTTGACTGACAATCCTTCTTCCTAATTTTTTTTGTATATAATTTTATAGCACATAAAAATGACAGATAAAAAACTCAGAATAGCTTATCTATTGGTGCAGAATATGTGCCAAAACCCATTTCAGAGTAGACAAAAATGTTAGATAAGACAAGCAGTCTGAAGTTCTTGGTGGTCCTTAATGTAATCGAGCAGATATTCAGGTAATCCTTTAAGCTTGTGTTTTCTTCGTGACTGGACATGTTTAGTTGCAATAATTTTTCTTATATTTATTATACATTATATAATATATATAATGTATAATATTATATATATTCTATATTATAAAATATTTTATTTACTTAGTTGCATGTATGCATGTGTGTGTACACACATGCATATATGGGCAGAGTATGGTCTCTTGCCACTGCAAATGACTGCCAGATGCATGTGCCACTTTTTGCATCTGGCTTTACATGGGTGCTGGGACATTGAACATGAGCCTGCCGGTTTTGTAAGCAAGCACCTTTAATCAATGAGCCATTTCCCCAGTGCCAGGAAATTTACTTTGACCTAGTTCTAGGTTTCAAAATATTCTGCACTTTGACCTCTAGACCACAACAGTCTTGAGCACTTCTGCGGTCATCATCTTGGGGGTGCCCCTGGTAAGCAGAGGCACCCTTCCTTCAGTTTCTTTGCAACCATGGCAGCCATTGACAGATCTGAGATGATATCTTAATTATCACCCAATGGGCTGGCCTGCCCCAGTTTCCCAGAGGTGAGCACTGGTTATCGTGATGGTTGATACTGATTATCAACGTGACAGAATTTGAAATCACCTAGGAGACAAATCTCCGAGTATGTCTGTGAGGGAATTTCTACATTGGGTTAACTGAAGTGGGAAGCCTCTCCCTAACTATGGGCAGCACCACACCCCCATGGGCTGGGGTCCCAGACTGAAAAAAAAAAAACAGAAAAGGAACTTGAGAGGGAGTCAGGTAGCTTTGATAGGCAGTTAGGGTGACTGGGTCCCTGAAAGAAAGAAGCAGGAATGTCTTTGGACCTATCCTTGCAGTCTCTACTTTGCTAGAGATCAAAGTATGATCTGACTTCTTATTTCTTCCCTAGATCTATTTTTCCATAAACAACCTGGGCCCCTCCTTGGAGGGAGGTCTCTCTAGCATTTAAAGCTAATCCTGACATTGTGGTTGGTCAAGTTTAGTCCCTGGAGCTTGGTGCCCTGACTAACTTCTTCCCGAGACAGCCTCTAGCCTAGACTAATCACTGTACCTCTGGCTCATCTGAGCCAGAAAGTAGGGCCCACAATCATAAGCTTATAAAAACATTTGTGAGGAGAGAACAAGGTCTCTGGGCTGCCTGGCCACTCATGGCCATCCAGCCTCTGGTGAGTTTCTCCTTGGCTCAGGAGCAGATGGGAGGACCCCCCCCCCAGCCCTACTTTCCTTCCACACGGGCTCTTTACTCCTCCTGCTCTCCAGCTGGCAAGAACTGTTTGAATGGTCTTTTCTGCTGGTCCACTGTTTTTCCAGGCCCTCCACATGAGCCCTCATGTCCTTTCCTTGGCTCTCTTCTTCCCTAAGTGAATATAATACTTTAATAATTATCCATCTCAGTCTTTTACTCAATTCTTTGGTTAAAAATAGACATAAACCTAGGGTTTAGGGTTCAAGGACTTTCCTGAACCCCTAATACCCCATTACTAGCTAAGCATGGGCGCTCATCACTTCTTGATGCCATGTTCTCAGCTGCCTCAGACTCCTCATTCCCTGCTGGCCCAATAAGAGAAGTAACTAAACAAAGAGCATGACGATGAAGGTCAATAAAGGTCATGGTGTTCAGTCACATGGCTTAAACACAAATGATATCCTGTTAGTTGACCTCTTTAACTTATAAAATAGATGCTAGGAAACCCCAACCTTGGAGGGACTGACTCCACTATCAACCACAGCAGCATTCCTTTCATCACGGGAATTGTATTTTGCCTATTTATTGTACTGAATCCATGAAGCAACCATTGAGTACTGTGTGCCTTTTCATCGCATCACAAAGAACTTACCTGTGCCAGATGTCACCATGCTCTAGTTTAAGCTTTTTGGAGGACAGGTATTTCCATTAAAAAAATATATCAAAGTAGCTGGGCATGGTGGTGCACGATTTTAATCCCAGCACTCAGGAGGCACAGGTAGGAGGTTTGCCATGAATTCGAGGCCACCCTGAGACTGCATAGTGAATTCCAGGTTAGCCTGGACTAGAGTGAAACCCTACCTCGAAAAACCTATATATATATTAGAAAAGGGAACCTATTCACAGAAATGATAGGGAAAAGTGACAACTTAGTACAATTTCAAGTTCATATTCCTCATTCTTTGTGCTCAAAGAAGGCTTATTGAACCATGTTTTCTGTATTTCCTCTGGGCAGGATTGCCTAATCACAGCTGGTCTACTCAGGGGTCTGAGATATTATGTTAAATCCATATTTCACACCTGAAAACAGACAATGCACATTTTTCTTATAAAAATAGCTCAAGGGACAATGAGGCATAATTTGGCTCTTGAAAAAAGAGCACAAATACTCCTGCAAACTTGCCGAAGTGATTGAACTTGAATCCATCCAGACCTCTGCATCCAGATGTCAGTTGGAGGGAGTAAGAGGACAAAGGTTAGGATTGAACTGCTCATGAACAGGAAATAGCAAAATTTAGATACTGAGAAATCTTCCAAGCCAACTGGCTTTGATTTTTTCAATAGACACAGTGTAAGGACAGAAGGGGATGGAGGGAAACTATGGATTCAAAGAAATTGAAAAGACTTAATTTTTGTTTGAGGTAGGGTCTCTCTCTAGCCCAGGCTGATCTGGAATTCACTAAATAGTCTCAGGGTGGACTCAAAGTCACAGCCATCCTCCTACCTCTGCCTCCCTGGAGCGCTGGGATTAAAGGGCGCTTAACAATGTTGTGACAAGTGAGTATGACTCCAATAGGTAGGGAGAACAGCTGTGTGACACAATGACAAACAAAAGGAAGTAATGACTGTGGCTATTTGGGGGGCTGTGACTAAGAGTAGCCATGAAGGGCTTCTGGAATGAATGGTGAAGCCCTACTGCTTGGCCAGCCTGGGGGTCAGAGAGGTGTTTATCGGATATGTTCTTGGTAATCTTGAGTTATGTACGTTGGGCTGAGTGTTCTTTGCAACATGGGAGACTGCACAACATGGGGAAACCCTTGGACATCTTATTCAATAAGATTTTAAAAAACAAAGAAACAAAAATGAGAGAAAAACAGATTGGGGGCTAACAGTCCCAGTCTGTCTGGGAAAAAAATGTTCCAGGCGCCCAGAAACCCCCTCCAAATCCATGTGCACGTTTGCTGTTACTGAGGGTATTCAATGCTTTGTGCAAAAATTTCTGTTTCCTGATTCTTCAGGGGGAAATTGAGAAATACCACTGTGGTTGAGTGTAAATTGGAAAGCATGTTGAAAACATCTGGATGTAAATTCCCCAAATCTCCAGCTTCTCTGCTGGTTTCATCCAGAGGGAGGAAGCCAGACTGCTTTGGGCTAATCAGCAATCATTTGAAAACCACTTGATGGTTGCCAAATTTAAGAATCTGAGTTAGTGTCAGCCTCAACACAGACATCTCCCAAAACAGTCACATTCATTTCTGCCTGGAAAACCTATATGCACTCATTACAACCACAGTTTCTTATATCTGTGAGGCTTTAAAAGTCATGAGGGTGTGCATATACCTTACATTATTTTATCTTCAAAACAGCCCTGAGAAAAACAGAAAATACATTTTCATCCCTATTTCACAAGTGGAGACAATCTTACCTGCTAACCAGGGAGAAAGCCAATCCCCTGACCTTCCTCATGCTTCACTTTTGGCACATCTCATGCATGGCAATCCTTGATTCTTTCAGTGTTGGCTTGATTGTTCAAAAAAGTTGCAGTTCATTTCAACAAAGTCTGCCAATGTCATAATATTTTTTATGATTAAGGAAATGTTGAAGGTGCTATCATTATTTAAGAGCATTTAAAAATATATAATGTTTTCTGGTTCTTTGGCCAACTCTTTATCCTAAGTAGCTTTCAATTGCCAGAGAGATCATTTAAACTTTCTGTTTTGGGACAGTGTAAACGTATTTCAAGAGAATGAAAGATTCACAGGGAAGCATGTTGAACCTATTATCACTCTGTTGCTCCCCAGGGATTTCTGAACATGAACCCACACTGTAAATTCTATGAAAACAATATGAATGTACACTATTTGCTTCTAGCACTTTCTGTTCACCCGCTCCAGGAGTGCAATGTGACCAGGCCATATTGGCATGAGTTCTGTGGTAGCCATGAGGCCCATCAGCATATCCTGAAACAGCTGGATGTCAGTTTCCTCATCTGCAGAGTGGAAGATGGGATGAAATGTGTGCCCTGTGACTTCTAGCTCTACTCTGCAGCACAGCTTAGCAGGACCCCGCAGCACTTCCTTTCTACCAAGATACATTTCTAGATAGTACATCTCTATATGATTGGGCCTATACTCTACTTTATGACAGTTTACTGTGCTCACTTTCCTATTTACATGAAATTCAGAGACAGTATAACATGTCTTTACATAATTTTCTCCCCAAACTGGTATGATGTTTTAATAATACTATGAAAAAGAAGAGAATGAAAAGAAACAGTAATGAAATTTATTTCACCAGACTGATATGCCCAGTAGAAGGTGGAACAACCTTAATTCTAAAATCACTGGCTCTGGCTTATGAATTCCAGGACCAGAATTGGGTTACCTTCCCACACTGCGTAGTTGGCCACAGAGATCCACGAGGTCCCCAAAATAATGTAGGCTATTGCCAAGCACTTGGTTATACAACAGAGCTAAAATGTAAGACCCTATTGTGAAGACATATAGGCTGCCATCTCAGGACACAGAGAGACCACGTGGGAACCAAGAGGAAAGCCAATCCTCTCCTAGAAAACCCTCATGATCTTGGAAAGTGCTGTGGGAGCTACTAAGTGACAATGGTCACCAATAGCATGAATAAGCAGGAGACCCTGCAAGCTATACAATCTACCACCCAGACAAGAAACACACACTTGTGCAACAGTGGCATACAGTGTCTGTAGGTAACCAACTGCCCTCTCATTGCACATAAGGCCCACTCACAGGGAGAGAACTCATAACTGGCACTGGGACCCAAGTCAGTGTCCTATGGGCAGGAAGCTCACAACCCCCAGAGAGATGCCCCCATTGTTCTCTGGACAAATTGAGTGGATATCCTCATCAAAATTTCCCTCACAATTCTATGCATGTCCACCGAATCAGAGCTGCTCTCGCCCTTGGTTGGAGAATCTGCTTTATTTTATAGATAGCAGAGAATACTGGGGAGATCCAAGATCCATCAATTCAACAAGAGTCAGCCAAGTGCCCACCGTGAGATGTGTCACCTCTACGGCATTCACCAGAGTCCAGAAGAATCTGCAGAGGAAGCAATGAGGAGTACTGCTCACAATGCCAGCCTGACAATCGCCTCCAGGGAAAGATCAACGAACAAGGCGGAGAACTGAAATACATCACAACAGAAACACAGAGTCTACAAAGATCTCAACACTAAAAACAAACTGCTAACACTCCCACTAAGGCTCAGGGACTGTTGTGGAAGGGGGAACACAAAGGTTGTAAGAGCCACAGGGTGGATAGAAATATCCTGAGGCACCCCCCCAGGCTGATGGAGGCCCTAAATACCCCACAGAGAACACCAAGGACCCTACTGAGGAGGGTCCTCAGGGAATTGGAAACTGTGAGTGCAGGAATATAATACCTATGTAAATAAATAAATAAATAAATAAATATATAATCTTTTCATAAATATTTTATATATATATATATATATATATATATATATATATATATATATATATATATATATATATATATATATGAAGAAAGGATTCCATGGAGGTAGGATTTGGGAGAGGGAAAAGGGAGGGTGATGGGAAGTGAATATGATTATGGAATACTGTTAATATTTATGGGAGTTGCCAATAAAAAATAAAATGAAAATAAAAAAAATTGACATGTAGTCATCACTGACATCAGAAAAAAAAAACCTTAGATGCCAGTTTCGAGTAAGTTTGCAGCCATGTTAAACTCTTCCTTTTTGTAAATATAAAATATTATCTGCAGTAATCTAAATAACTCCACTTTTCACAGATGAAATTGAGTCATACCTAGTTAGTTCCCATATCTCTGACCCTTTGCCTACTCCCTGCTTCTTGGATGTCCCTTTCCTCTCCTTCTGCAGGCTCCCACTCTGGTGTCCCACACCTCCTTATCAATCTGTCCTCTGTTTTTCCTTATGGGCTTGCTATCAGAAAGGGATTTGCAGGTTTGAGGATATAACTCAGTTGACAGAAGGCTTGCCTGGGTTCAATCCCCAGCACTGCATGAATGGGGTGTGGTGGTGCATGCCTGTTATCTTAGCACTTGTGAGGTAGCAGGAGGATTGGATGAATTCAAGGTTATCCTCAGCTACATATTGTGTTTGAGCCCAGCCTGGGCTACATGAAACCCTGTCTCAAAACAAAAGAAGCCACATGTGCATGGCTATAAAGAAGACAGTTCTTTTCAGCATCCGTCCACTCCAATTGCTCATTTCCAAGAAAGCAAAGATGAATCTTAGTATCTGAATTAAACTAAGTAATGGAATTGAACTTCCCTTGAGTCTTTTAGCCTCAGAGGGTTGACACTCACTCTACTGTCTGGTATTCCCTTCCCTGGAATTGGAGATACTTTGATTTTTCTGTCTATTTTTTCTTTTGAGACAGGGTCTTATGTAGCCCAGGCCAGCCTTGAACTTGAACTTGTTATTTCCTCAAGGGTGACCTTGAACTCCTGGTCCTCATGCTTCTGCTGCCTAATAGCTGGGATTACAGGTGTGCGCTACCATGCCTGACAGATAGGTGGACTTTGAATCTCTGGTGTTTACAGGCGGAGACTTTGGGAAGTAATTAGGATTCGACAGTCATCAGGCAGAGCTCCTGAGATTGACTCCTGGTGGCTTAATAAGAAGAGAGAGAGACAGACTCACAGACACACATTGGGACTCTTCTCATCAAGAAGGCCATCGCCAGATGTGAGCCATTAAACCTCCAGGTCTGTCAGGTGAGTAAACCTCTTTTCTTTAAAATGTACCTAAGCTCTGCCCATGAGAGGGGGGAGGCTGAGGGCAAAACAGAACCAAGAAGTGGAGGAGGTGCTCCTAGGAGAAGCACAGCTTGAACGCAGGTGACTCAAACCAAAGGGTGAGACCAGAGAGATCAAAGCCAATGAGCTGCACAGCATTTGAAGAGCTCAATGTGTCACACCCCAGCACTAACCTAGTTCCACAGCCCCAGTACTCCTGGGGAATACATTCATCTGTGATCATCCTTATATGTGGAGACAGACAGTACAGGAAAGAAACGCTGATGTTCTACCAGTGGCAGCTCCTAAACATTTTTTCAGCACGGCAGTCGATATTTCATCTTATCCAGAATTCTGCTGTGGTGTTCTAGTCTCTGTTGGTTGAACCCAACCAAATGATTTCCTTCTTCATGTGCTAGGACAAGATGCTTGAGCTTCAGGGACACTTTCAGTTGTCATTCCTTCCTGATCTCAGACAGGCCAGGCACGCTTCCATTCCTTGGCACACTTGCAGTTGGCTTTCCTAACTCATGGTTAACTCCTGTATTAGTTACCTTTCTCGTCGCTGAGACAAAATACCTGGAAAAAATTAATTTAAGGGAGGAAGGGTTTGTTTTAGCTAATAGTTCAAGGTTACAGGCCAGGTGGGGACTGCATGGCAACATGAATTTGAAGCAGCTGGTCACATTTATTGACTCCATTCTGAGATTGGAGAGAGTGATGAAGACTCTTGCTCCACTCACTTTTTCCTTTTTATTTAGTTTTTTTACCCCAGTCCTTGGGATGGTGCTGTCCACATTTAAGGTGTGTCCTCCCACCTCAATAACACAATCAAGATAATCCCTCACAGACATGCCCAGAGGCTCATTTCCGAGGTGATTTTAAATACTGTCAGGTTGGGGCTGGAGTGATGGCTCAGCCATTAACGATGCTTTCATGGAACACCTAATGCCTGGGTTTGATTCCTCAGTACCCATGTAAAGCCATATGCACAAAGTGGCACATGGATCTGGAGTTCGTTTGCAGTGGCAGGAGGACCTGGCATACCTGTACTCTGTCTGTCTGTCTCTCTCAATCAAATATCAAAATAAAAATTTGAAAAAATAAAAGATACTGCCAAGTTGAAAGCCCGAGATTATCCATCACAACTCCCTATCACACGTGACTGTTGTCGGCGTCGTTAGGGTGAAAGTCTGAGTTCTGGCAGCTCCAACAGGCTAGGCTGGGCCAGCCCAATACATCAATTATATTGAGAGAGGGGTGAAAGTAGAGAATGGAGCTTTATTCAATGTAGTCATATTGGGAAGAGGAACATAATGAGGAGATATGGTGTCCTCAAAGTCCATATTCAAGAGTGCTGACGTGAGGTTTAGGTTTCAATAGAGGGCAAAGGCTGTGTTGATGGCTCAGTACTTAAAGGTGCTTGTTTTCAAAGCCTGCTGGACCAGGTTCAATTCCCCAGCACTCAAGAATACTAGATGTAGAAAGTAGTTCGAGCATCTGGTGTTCATTTGCAGGCAGCAAGAGACCCTGGTGTGTGTGCACACTCACATACAGCTAAATTTTATTTTAATGATGAAGAGAGAGCAAGAGGTATGCATGAATAAACAGTCCTTGTCAAGGTATGGTCCACTCAGTGTGGATCCACCCTTGTTTCAGCTCTGACTTGTCCTACAAGGTGGTCCAATACATTGGCAAATTGCTAATCTGTTACTTGATGGGGTACAGCCTTGTCTTTGCGGATATTTGTCCTCACTTGGGTGTGGGGTAAGTCCCCTACTTTGGGGGAGTTGTATAACTCCGAAGCTGTATAGTTGGCCTGGAGACCAAGAAACTACACAGTTGGCTGGAGCTGGGCTGGGTTCTGAGAGTCCACCAAGGCTCTGGGAGTTCGGCCAGAAATATTGCTGCTGGGGAGGCTCAGGTCCCAGCCTCCTGCTGCTGCTTCTAGGGCTTCTCTGCAGTCAGCTTGCCGGCTAACTTGTTCTTCCCCAGTTCAACAGCCCACTTCTAAAGCCTTCCATGTTACTGCCAAATTATCAGTAGACATTCAATCAGCCTAGGACACTTTCAATTATAGGTAGGGACAGCCCCAACATCCTTAAACACTCTGAATTCAGCCCTACTTTGAGTTTCCCACTTTCGGATGTCTCCCACCCAATATTTCCAATGGGGTGTTGTTTTTGAGTCTGAGTGATTATTCTATCTTTGCTTAGCTCTGGTTCCTGTCCCATCCTCTTGTTGCATCCATCCTCTCACTCTCTCCTACCTGCTTTTTTGATTGTCTCAGCCTAACTTGGAGATGACAGTTTTTTCATTGTTATCTAAGTAAGAATCCAGTTCAGCAGAACGGAGCTGCTCCCTCCTGCTTCAGGCAGAGTCTGCGCTGTTAGGTTATGCTTTCCCTGTTATTCTAGATGACTCCAGAGGAAAGGTTAAGGGAAAACATTATCTCCATGGTTTTGTACAAGCACAAGATGAAGGCAGAGATGCCAAGTTGTCATCCTGCGTTTAGACACCTTGTGGCCCCCAGTGAGCAAAAGCAGCTGCAAAGTTCCTGCATCCTTGGCCTGTAGGAACTGGAAGTAGATTGGGAAACAACTAGGTAGCTGGAGAGAGGGGGGGAGTGTCACCTTCATTTGGTAAGTGATCTGGTATTTTAGTTAGCTCTCTTATTGGAGAAAGGGTCTGATTTCAACCCTTTGTGTTTCAAGGACCTCTACAAGGAAGTTGTCATTGAGTGTACTCAGTCCACTCTCCTCCCCCAACTTGGTTGGAAAAAGGGAACATCTGTATATCCCAAGGATGGCATTGCCTGGACCAGGCCTGGACAGTGGCTACTTATGACCAGGCAGTCCCGAATCATCAGGTTGCTTATCAAGTTAAATTCATGAAACTGAGATCAAAACGAACTCAAATATCCTGGAGTAATTATGCTGCTGCTTGGGAAAAGCTGGTCCCCACTAGTTCTCACATGCTTGGGTGGTCTTCCACCATAGCAGTTAACAATCAAAGTGTTGCTCCCTTAACACATGTGAGATTGGTCTGTGCCATAAGGGGTTTGAACTCTGCCTTTCCCACAAGCAGCAGCATGTTGGTGAGAGTAGCAATCACATGAGGCCCCCAGACCCAGACCTGGGGCTTATTAATGAGTCATTCCTGCTAATATCTATTTCCGAGGACAGGGAACATTTTCCCCTCAAGTTGGCCTGTATTTTAATTATCTAATTCCCCAAGATAGGTAACAAAATTATCCTAATTAACATTGATCTGGGTTTGACTTTAACGTGGCCAACAGATGTGTCTGTGGGTTACAAAAAGTATTTTCTAAAATAAAACTGCAATGGTAAAAAGAAATGAAAAAGTAACTCCACTACAGCATCATGACTCCCACCCCCAGCAAAGCATTTGCCATGCAATTCTCTTTAGGTTTTGATTAAATATTGGGCAAGCCCCACATCAATTGAATACACACATGGGCATAAATTAGGGTTTTAAAAATATTTTAGAATTGTGTGTATGGGTCTGTGGTCAGCTATCCATTGGGGTGCTTCTTTGAGAACATGGAAGAATCCCAGTTGAGTATACAAACTCTGAAGCCAAATGTGGGGTCACTTGGGGTTCTAGATGTTGATTGACCCTAATATTCACTATCAGACCACCTGTGGTGTACAAAGCATCCCACAAAAGAACATGCCATATGGGCTTGTCCCTCTTGCCAGGGCCCACCCAAAGCAATTTGCAGTTAAGGACATATGAGCCCAATTCTAGAAGCTCAGGCTTGATTTCAAAACACAGCTCAGTTATTGAGAGTTGCAATAGGATGACTGTTTCTCAGTGTTAAACTTCTCAGTTATTCACCTTCTTCTATCATTCTTTTTTAAACCTTTCTCACTGGCTTCTTTGTCTTCCTTCCTGCCCTTCTTTTCTTCCCTCATTCTCTCTCTCCCTATCCGTCCCTTCCTTCCTTCTTTCTTCCTTCCTTCTTCCTTCCTTTTTTCCTTCCTTCCTTCCTTCCTTCCTTCCTTCCTTCCTTCCTTCCTTCCTTCCTTCCTTCCTTCCTTCCTTCCTTCCTTCCTCCCTCCCTCCCTCCCTCCCTCCCTCCTCCCTCCCTCCCTCCCTCCTTCCCTCCCTCCCTCTCTGGGTTTCTCTCTCATTTCTTTCTTCATTGTCTCATGTATTCCATACTTTCCTCAAACTCACTTATAGCTGAGGAAAACCTTGAACTTCTGATCTTCCTGCCTGCACCTCCTGAGTGTTGGGATTGCAGGCATATGACAACATGCCCTACTTATGTGGTATTGGGGATCAAACTGAGAACCTTGTGCATTCTACATGAGCACTCTATTAACTGAGCCTCATTTCAACTATAAATGTTGGGGTTTCTCAGCACTTTGCCTTAGGCCCTTTGTTCTGTGTGCTCATTGGAAAAAAAGGTCAGTTTTGCCTCTATCCATTAATATTTTCTTATTGCATAAACAGTGTATTAATTATTTTCTCATTGTTGTAAATATATACCTGACCAGAATCAGCTTAGGGAAAGAAACAATTTATTTTGGCTTACAGTTCCATCGTGGTGGGAAAGCATGGTGGGCCTGAACAGGAAACCAGTGTCATATCATCACATCAGTAGGGAGAAAGTAGTGTGATGATGCTTAGCTAGCTTTATCCTTTTCGTATACTCTAGGGACTCAGCCCACGGGATGTTGCTGCTCACGGATAGGGTGGGTCCACTTACCTCAACAAACCTAAAAAAAATCTGTCACAGACATGGCCAGAGATTTGTTTCAATGGTGATTCTAAATCCTGTCAAGTTGACCACCAGACTTCCCCAGGACTGAAGAATTCATTCTTTTCACTCCTGCCCATGTTGGCAAATGACACTTTCCAGCTGAGGTCCCCTCTAGATAGTGTTCTTGACTGAATAAGATCATTTCTCCAGGTTCATGATCCCTTTCTTGGGTAGCCCACCTCTAATGATCAATGTAGGGGTACAAAATCCCTCTTTGCCTAAATTTGGGTCTAGAATTCCCCTGGAAATCTCCTGGACTAATCTGAGTCTTTGCTGTGATTGTACTGTGGCTCAAATCCTATCTACTCAGTCCCATTCCTTTGCTTGCCTAGAAATGTTGATCCTCAGGACTCCTGCCAGTAGACTTTCTACATACAGATCTCTCCATCCAGTCAACTGCCTGTGATGATGGCTAGATGCTAAAGCCAAGGTCTTTGTCAGTATATACCACATGCTACCATGTGTACTAAAGAGGCGGGAAAAGGCTCTAGGAACCTGCCTCATGGTCTTCCCTTCCTTCACACTTCAATAGCCCCTAAAGAGTCACCTGCATCAAAATGTCAGTATACTTTCCTTATTATTTATATTTTTTTGGGTGTGTATGTGTGTTCACATGCGTGTGGGTGCACATTCATGTATGGGTGTGTGGAGGCCAGAGTTTGATGTCAAATGGTTTTGATCACTATTTACCTTATTTACTGAACTCTTTACTTGAACTCAGAACTTGCCCAATCTGCTAGTTTATCTAGTCATCTTGCCCTGTCTCTGCCTCCCAAGCACATGGACTGCCATGCCCAGGCAGCATCGATGTCAGTGCTAGGGATCAGAACTCATGTCATCAGGCTGGCACAGCAGTGCTTTACCCACTGAGCATTCTCCACAGCCCTTGTTTTTCTTATGTTTTTAGAGCAGCCTCTGAATATTTTCAAAAGCAGTTGGCTATTCTAAAAGACATGAGAAAATGAGTGCAGGCCAGAGTAACTCTTGCATACTTGGTCCCAAGAAAGTTGGGGGACAATTGAGGATCCTAGGGTGGATTCCATGCAGGGCACCATCTTCTGGGTCTCTCCTTGAGAGGTCACCAGTCTCACAATCTCATGTTCAGCCCTGTCAAGAGGACTAATGATCCTGTGGCCCAGAGGTGACTCTTAACCTTTCTGCCAGATTTTTTTTTTGGCCTTTAACAAAACTGAGACTCCTCTCATTTATCATACACTACCTCTCATGAAAGAATTCTTTACATGAACTTCCTAGGTTTTCCCTTTCCCCAACACAGTAGTCCTGAGATTTGCCTGAAAAGTGGCAAGGCTTAACATATATTTTCATTCACTTATCCACACATTGTCTGGTTAATTCTGCAGTTCCATACAACACCTCCTATGTCACACACTCGGTGGGAAGATGTAGATGTTCAAGTCTCTCTTTTCTGAAAAAGTTAATTCACAGTGCTGACTCCCACTCAAGCTATTATACTCTTATCTCTCTTCTCTCGTTTTATGACAAAACACCATCTCAAACCAGCATTTCTAAGCCCACTTCAACAATCTTGCCATACTCTCGTTGACTCTGTTAAAGCTCTCCTCTGTCATGGTTGCTACATTAAGATTACTAACCCTGAGCCGGGCATGGTGGTGCATGCCTTTAATCCCAGCACTCAGGAGGCAGAGGTAGGAGGATCGCCGTGAGTTCAAGGCCACCCTGAGACTACAGAGTGAATTCCAGGTCAGCCTGGGCTAGAGCAAGACCTTACTTCAAAAACCAAAATAAAAAAATAAAAGATTACTAACCCTAACAGAAAGAAACACCCACCAGGTCCTCAGGGATCACACCCACCCAAACCTGTACTTCTTGCTCCTGTCATAATCTAATATAGTCTGACTGATACTCTTGGGGAACTTGTCTCAGGGGGGAGTCAGGTTAGAGGTTTTTGTTTTTGTTTTTTCTTTAGAGTTCTATCCTGAGTCCTTTGCATTTAGCCAGCTACTAAGCTGGGAGAGGCAGGAAAGGATCATGCAGGGACTTTTATGATTAGGTGGACATCATTTCTTCCCATATTTCTTTGCTTATCTGACCATCACATGACTCAACTAACTGTAAGGAAGGCTGGGAAATGTGGACTGTCTGTGTATACTGAAATATGACCAGAGAGCATCTTTATGGAACATTTCACCTTAATAGTTCCCCCTTCTCTGCTCTGACCTCTCTAGTGTATTACTCACCATTGATCACCCCTCTCTAGGGTCACCTACCTTCCATTGTTCCTATCTTGCTGGGTCTGCCTGCCTCTTTGGATGCTAGTTCTCAGCTCATCTTCCTCTGTTGTCTTTCTCATGGCTGCATCTCTCTTCCACACAAAGTAATGGGGATAGGGGCCTTTCCTCACTCATTGTGTCTCCCCATTTTTCTGTCTTCCCATGTTTCACAGTGGCTGCCACCTCGTAGGTGCTCAGTAACTGCTTGTGAGTGGCCATGTGTCACCAAGTCCTCTAGCGCATAGGTAATATTTTTCATGTGTGTGTATGTGTGTTCATATGTGTGTTGCTGCACGTGTGTGTGTGAATGTGTGCTTGTGGAGGTCAGAGGTTGATGTTGGGTGTCCCCCTCCATTCCTCCATTGCTGTTCATCTTATTTGTGGAGACAGGGTCTCTCACTGAACCCAGGGCTCACCAATTTCCCAGGCATGGCAGCTCACACCTTTAATTGCAGCACTCAGAAAGAAGGCAGAGGTTGGAGGATTGCTGTGAGTTCAAGGTCAGCCTGGGCTACAGTGAGACCCTACCTCAACAACAACAACAACAACAACAAACAATAAACAACAAAAGCTTACCAATTTGGCTATACTAGCTATCCAGCAAGGCCCAAGGGTTCTCCTGTCTTGCCTCTCAAACCCTGGGAATACAGGAGCGTGCTACAACCTTCCAGGCTTCAGGTCCTCATGTGCTGTAGTTGGCTCCATGTTGCTAGAATGAACATCCAACCACAGTTTATGGGAGGAATGGATCTATTAACTGTGGGGTTGGAGAGACAGATCCAGGGGAAGTTCCATCAATGGTGGAAAAAGTTGGCTCCCATATATAGACCCAAGCAGAGACATCACCAACAGCCAACACCACAAATGTGAGCTGCCAAAGTTCAAACTACTCTCAACATACCTTTGGGTTGGAATTCAGATCGGCCCCTGTGACATACCCCTTCTGGTAGGAATCTGTCTATTAGGGGCTCAAATAGGAAGTTTAATAAAAAATGACTGTGTCTATGGGGCCAACCATTTCCACTATCACATTCAAACTACCACATTGTGCTTGTGCTGCAAACATTTTAGCCATTGATTCATTTCCCCAGCCCCACAGTTCATTTTAAAGGTAGCATAGCTGAAATGTGAACCATGAACCAGCAGGGTGTTCAGATTCTGTGCAAGTTCACAGAAGGACTAAATCTCTCTCTCTTTTTTTCTGAAATGGGCTATGGAAGTCTTTAGGGCTGTGGAGGCAAAAACACCAGGATCCCTGGGGCTCACTGGCCAGCCAGTCTACTTGGCAAGCTCTATTCAGTAATATAACATGTCTCAAAAGGAGGTGGATGGAATCACTTATTGGTCAAGTAGACAGCCAGTCTACTTGAATGGAGCTTGCCAAGTAGACTGGCTGGCCAGTGAGCCCCACGGATCAGATCATCCTACCACTTCCTACCTAGCCCTGGGCTTACAGGTGTGTGCTACAATTGGAATCTTATGTAGGATCTGGAGATTCAACTCCTGTCCTCATTCTTTTTTTTTTTTTTTTTTTGGAGACACACACACACACACAGAGAGAGAGAGAGAGAGAGAGAGAGAGAGAGAGAGAGAGAGAGAGAAAATGGGCGCTCCAGCAGCCTCTCAGCCACTGTGAATGAATGCCAGTTGCGTGTGCCCCCTTGTGGGCAAGTGCGGCATTGTTCCCTTGCGTCACTGAGACTGGCTAAACGTGGGACCTGGAGAATCCAATGGGCCCCCTTTCTTAGGCCTAGCAGGCAGGCAACTTAACCGCTAAGCCATCTCTCTAGCCTCAGTCCTCATTTTTTTTAAGGCAAACACTTTCCTGACTAAGTTATCTTCCCAGCCCGCCCGCCTGTCATTTCTTTCTGAGTATAATGAAGCCTATCTGTGAGGACTATATCAAGTGAAATTTCCTGGGTATTTGTCTTTTGCTGAGTTGCTGTTTCTGAAGTAAGCAATTCCCAGAAATGCTTGTTCATTTTGCTAGGAACAGCAGAATCTCTTTCAAAATTAATAAAGGTGGAGGGATGAAGAGAGAGAGAGAGAGAGAGGGAGAGAGAGAGAAATAGTTTGGCTGCATCTTGGGATAGATCCAGCACTGGCTAAGTGCATTTGAAAGTACCCCACAGGTCTCTCTGGCCTTGAAATAGTGTGGCTGCACTCATGGCCCAACACTTCATTTCCAGGAGGGAATCAAGGGTGGACACGGTGCTTCTTCCAATGCCCAAGGCCATCTGCAATATGCTGGAACAGTCCAGAGCTATTGGACTGTTTGTGTGCATATAGAGGGGAAATTCTGGATTCTGCTGGGCTTGCCTACTCAGAATGCCAACCGAGTCCAAGAGTTCTGGTCATGATGTGAACTATCCTAACCACAGAATCAAGGGGCTTGGGATTCATCTGTCATTGGCTTAATGCTGCTTCCATGATACCAGCTGTCCAGCACTGCAGCTTGCTTGGGTAAAATATTCCCTTACAACCAGAAGAGAAAAAGTCTTTTGGAGGCTGGAGAGATGGCTTAGCAGTTAAGGAACTTGCCTGAGAAGCCTAAGGTCCCAGGTACAATTCCCCAGTATGCGTGTAAGCCATATGCCCAAGGTGACATATGTGTCTGGAGTTTGTTTGCGGTGGCTGGAGGCCCTGGTGTGCCCATTCTCATTCTCTCTGTCTGTCTCTCTTTATCTTTCCTTACAAATAAATAAGTAGAATAGAATATAAAAAGAAAGAGAAAAAGTATTTTAGGTTGAGAACCACAGAAATTTATAGAAAACAGCTTCATCCTAAAGAGAGAAGGGCTAAGAGGAGGTGAAGCAACTGCCTCTGCCTCACCCAGGGTGGAATAAAAACCCCATGGTGCTTCTTAACCCTCCACCCTCAAACTGCCTGCTATGTCCCCAGCCAAAGTAACCTTTTTCATTGCTCTAGCTAAGTGTTGACTGGAACCTATGCCTACATCCCCCTATATATGAACACTCTTGACATAGTAATACTCTCTGGAAGCAACATATATGGCTGCCGAGTCCATAAGCTGAGGGACTCAAGTAAGTCATTTAACTTCTTGAAATCATCTGATAATTCAAACAATACACAGTTTGCAGCTGAGGTGAAATTTAAGTGGAAGGGACATAAGAAAAATACCCATCAAATGGCAAGCATTCTAGAGGTGTGTAAAATTACATGGTGGAAGATTGACATGGCATATTACTACTGACTACTGTTTATTTTTAATTTTTTTATTTTATAGAGTGAGAGAAAGAATTGGTGTGTTAGGACCTCAGCCACTGCATTCAAACTCCAGACGCTTGCACTACCTAGTGGGCTTGTGTGACCTTGCTCTTGCCTCACCTTTGTGTGTCTGGCTTACGTGGGATCTGGAGAGTTGAACATGGGTCCTTAGGCTTCATAAGCAAGCACCTTAACCACTAAGCAATCTCTCCAGCCCTGACTACTGTTTTTTAAACCTGTGTGTGGTATATGTGCATGTGTGTATGCATGTTTTTAGGTGTGTGGGTGTATGTGTGTGGGGGGTGTGTGCATACAGCTGTGTATGCATGAGTGTGGAAGCCAGAAGCTAATCTTGGATGCTGTTCCTCAGGCACCATCCATTTCTTTTTGAGACAGGGTCTCTCATTGGCCTGGAGCTCACAAACCCTAGGGATTTCCTGCTTCCCCGGAACCGGGGTTATGGTTATGTACTACCATACCAGGTATTAATGGTACCAGGAATCCAAACCCAGGTCATCATGCTTGTGAGGCAAGTACTTTACCCACTAAGCCATCACTCTAGCTCCACTACTACTGTTTTCTTGACTTGAGAAAGCAATATACTACAGCTGAAAAACTTTCTACTACTACATGCATACAAAATGGCTCCAAACTGGCTCCCATTCCCCTCAGAAGAATTAACTGATTTTCTGTAGCCATCAAAATATTCTCTTTGCATATGTGCAAGACTATGTAATATTTGCATCTATTCTTAAATAAAACATAACTTGCTTGAGAATTATTCCTAAAATGGTGATGTGTCAGGTTTGGAGTAAATTTAGTGATTACATAGCCTAACCTTCATTTGACTGAGGATGGACAAAGGAGTCATGGGTAGATTTGAAGCTAATTTTCTCTTTTTTTGCATTTTTATTGAGGATTTTAATAATAAGTATATTATAATTTGATCATGTCACCCTCATACTGCTCTCTTTTTATTTTTATTTTTATTCATTTATTTGAGAGAGAGAGAGAGAGAGAGAGAGAGAGAGAGAGAATATGAACACATCAGGGCCTCCAGATGCTGAAAATAAACTCCAGATGCATGCTCCACCTTGTGCATCTGGTTTATGTGGGTCCTGGGGAATCGAACCTGGGTCTTTTGGCTTTGCAGGCAAGCACCTTAACCACTAAGCAATCCCTTCAGCCCACCCACTGCTCTTGTTTGTCCACCTCCCCCACTTCCCACTGAGTGCCTGCCACTTTGCAAGTAGCCCTTCTTCTGTTTTGACATCTTAATTCTTTTGCACTCCTCCATCTCTAAGTCGAATTGTTGATGGACTCAATCTTGTGCAGGTCTTGTGGGGTAACAACCTCCACCGTCAGATCATGAATATACTGCTCAGTTCATATCTGGAGAATAGTGACCCAAAGGACTCCTTGCCATCCTGTAGCTCTTACATTCTTTCTACTCCCTCTTCCATAGTGTTCCCTGAGTCTTGGAAGGTATAAAAAGATGTCTCACCAACTAAGCCAGATATCCAGAGACACAGAGGCTCCCAAAACCTCATCACTGAAGCAGAACTAAAATGACCCCAATGTGGCTCAGGGAAATTCGCGGAAGAGGGGCCGGAAAGATTGTTAGAGTCACAAGTTGAGGCATTATGCACAGAGACTGGGGCCTACCCCCCAGAACTCTTGAATACCCCCACAATGCATGACCCACATTCCCCATTCATGAGGGTCCCTTTGGAAGAGGGAGGACAGGGAGGAGGACAATGGAACCAATACTGTGAATGTAAAATCAGAATAATATAAATATATAAATATATATATAAAGTTTATTATATACTGTGATCCCTTAACTTTATATAAAATTATAAATTGTACATATATATGTATATATGTGTGTATCTATAAGCACATAACCATGTAGGGAATAAATTTATAAAATCTCCATAAATTTATAAAATCTCCTCTGTGGTAAAATGGAGCTGATACTATTTTCCTAACTTGTTATATTTCCAAATTTCTTTCAAAAAGTTTACTGTGATCCTTCTATTTTGAATTAAATTATCTTTCTACAAAAAAGATGTCTCATTTAGCACTGCACTCTCATCAACCTTTTATTTTAAGCAATTTGGTGAGTCTTTAGTTTGATCTGTATCTACTGCCATCTCCATAGAGAAGCTTCTCTGGCTAGCAGTGAGAGCAGCACTCATTTTCTTCCCACCACCTACTCCTCAGTGTCCTCTGCATCCTGGTGGGTGTGATAGGGATGCCTTGTCCAGTGCTGGGCATTGGACTGTCTTCTCACTATGTTGTTAAGTGTTTGTTCTCCCAAACATTCACTGCCATCTTTGAAAAGAAATGAAGCTAGTTTTCATCCAGGTAGAAAAATTAGAACACAGAAAATATTTTTAAAGGATTTTTTTCTTTTTCTAAAACATTTAAAAAAGATATTTTACTTATTTATTTATTTGAGAGAAAGAGAGGGAGGAAGAGGCAGAGAGAAAGAGCGTATGGGCACGTCAGAGCCTCCAAGCACTGCAAACGAACTTCAGACGCATGTGCCCCCTTGTGCATCTGACTTACATGGGTCCTGGGGAATCGAACTCAGGTCCTTAGGCTTCACATGAAAACGCCTTAACCACTAAGCCATTTCCCCAGCCCGGATTTTTTTTCTTAACTGACCTTTGAATTGGGCCATATCCAAGATTTTATACAATCTAAAACTGCATTTGGACACTGTCCAAAGGGCAGTTGACTATTTCAGGGCTCACTGATTTGGAGCATGGCCAGAATCCATCAGAGTGGAGGAGATTCCAACAGGCAGGAGAATAGCTAATGAAGTGAACTGCCAAAGCCATATGATTACTCTGTGGTAATTCAGTGAAGTGTAGGCAGACTGAAATACTTTCTTTTTTTATTCTTTTTTATTAAGATTTTTTTCTTTATTTTATTTTTTTAATTTCAGAGAGACAGAGAGAGAGAGAATGAGCATACCAGGGCCTCTCAGCTGCTGTGAACAAACTCCAGACACGTGCGCCCCCTTGTGCACATGTGTGACATTGCGTGCTTGTGTCACTTTTGCATCTGGCTAAACGTGGGACTTGGAGATTCAAACGGGTGTTCTTAGGCTTATGCAGGTAGGCGCTTTAAGCGCTAAGCCATCTCTCCAGCCCCAAGATTTTTTTAAAACATTTATTTATTAGAGACAGAGAGAGAGAGGAGAGAGAGAGGGAGGGAGCATGAGAATGGGCATGCCAGGGCCTCTAGCCACTGCAAATGAACTCCAGATGCATGTTCCACCATGTGCATCTGGCCAACGTGGGACCTGGATAATCGAACCTGGGTCCTTAGGTTTCGCAGGCATATGCCTAACTGCTAAGCCATTTCTCCAGCCCTGAAATACTTTCTTTAGGGAGTACGCTGCTTTTCTAGAAGCCCCTGGCAGCCTTCCCTTCAGGCTGTATTGAACTGTATTAGGTTTGAAGCTTGTCTTGGTCTGGTGACAGGGGTGGTAATAGGATGAGAGAGGATGATGGCTCATATTCCTTGATGTATGGTGGGTTTCCTCCTCCTCCTCTCTCTCTGTATATGTTGTGTAGGGGCATGCATGCCATGGCACATATGTGGAAGACAGAGGACAACCTCAGTATATCTGTCCTTGCCTTACCTTGTTCTGGACAGGGTCTTTCTTGTTTTGCCACTGTGAATGCCATATTTGTTGGCCTTGGAGCTTTGGAAATGTCTTGATGCCACCCTCCATTGCCATAGGCATGGTGGGATTACAGACACCTATGCGTATTACTTGCATCAGGCTCTCTGTGAGTTCTGAGGATCTGAACTCCAATCATCAGGCTTTGACTTTCACCACTGAGCCATCTCCCTCAGCCTTTATGCTTGGGTTTCTATAGAACAAGTGAACAAACGGTGTGACACAGATCTATAGGGTCAAGGAGACAGTGGTGGTCAAGAAGATATAGCATCTTGGGGCTTTTGTCACAGAGGTATGCTTGACTTGGAGGGTCCCAGCAGACCCTGTGGTCCAAGAGATTAATACTAGTGGATATGGAGGTTTGGTGGGCACCCTCAGAGGGGTTTTAGGTTCTGAACAGGGGCACTGAACATCAACACACAGTTCCAGCAGATAATTTATTAAGCATTGGCACAGAGTGGGCTACAGCAAAGAGAGAAAGTTTAGTAGCTCAAACAGTGCTGGTGTACAAAGAATCTGGACTTTCCTGTCCCACAGCACGGGCTTTTTGTCTCATTTGTGTAGCATCGGCTTTTTGGTTCATTGGCATAGCATGGGCTTTTAAGCAAGTGTGTGCCCTCTGTTACATGTAGTTCTACAGACAAATCCACATGCCACATGTCTCATCAGCATCCGAAAATTCACCATTTTTGTTTCATAACAAGCCACATATTACCCTCAGGCATCAGTGATTGTTTTAGTTCAGGGGTGGGAGGCGTATGTGGGGTGTTGATTGGTTGCTTGGTTGGTTGTTTCCAGTCTTCCTCTCTGCCAACTTGCTTTTTTCATATGCTCATTTTGTAAGACTATGTACAACACCTTCTGCCTTCCAGACCTCACTCTCCACCCTACTCTTCTGCCTCAAGATCACCAAAGCAGAAAAGTGGAGAAATTCAGATGCATTCCCTCTCCACCCATTCTAGACTTGGGGTCTAGATACCTGAGTATCTAGCAAAGGATTATGGAAGGGTGTTTTACTTAGACATTCTACTTCAGTGTAGGGCTGCTGCCTTTCCCTGGGGAGACGTGAACAAATGTCTTTTTAACTCCACACAGAGCTCAGACAACAGACCAAAGTAATGACATATTTATAATAGATAGGAAAGAAACTCTGCAGGCTGTGTTGCCTGACAAGGAGAAGAAGCTTCTGGCTTCAGGATTGGTAGATTGGGAAGTCTTGACTAAGGCCAGGAGGAGCAGTTCTGGAAGGAAGTTGAGGAGATGCATTTTTTGGACATATGCAACTTGAGCTAGCCATGGGAAATTCACACAGAATCTTCTCAGCAGGCAGTGAGATATATTCATCTGAAAGAGTACTAAGACTGCAGATGAAGAGAGTCATCATGTATATGCAGCAATAAAAGTCCTAAGAGAGAGAAAGGGCTGGGGACATGGCTCAGTGGGTAAGAGCACTTACTGTGCAAGCGTGATGTCCTGACAGGGTCTGATTTGCCCTGAGTTTGATTCCCAGCACGAGTATAAACAGTTGCATGTGGCCACACATGCCTGTAGCTCCAGTCCTGTGGGCAGCAGTAAGTGAAGGATTTCTGGAAATTAGTGGTCAGCCATCTGATAGAAACATCATCTCTGGGTTAAGTGAAAGACTCTACCTCAAGGAAACACACAGGTGAGTGATAGAGGATACCTGATGTTTACTTCTGGCCTCTGCACGTGCACTGATCTGCACATAACAAGTGCATGCACCGCAACACACACCCACACATACACACACTTCCTCAGCGTGGATGAAAATATGTAACAGTGGACCATGGCTGGCACAGCTTTCCCTTAAATATTAAAGAGTGGACAGTGTATAAAAGGAACAGTGGGAGTTCAAGCTAGAAGGGAAAGTAGGAGAGACATATGGTAGCAGCAGGAGATGAATCAAGAATGTCAATACAGAGCACAGGCCAATGGTAGTATACCCAGCTAAGAAGTCACTAAAAATGGACCAGAAATGGTTCTGTGTATTTTCTAGTAGGTGATAATTCACGAGATCAATTTTTGTGGAATTAGAACCAAATTCAGAGTGCTTGCACAGGAAAGGGGGGGATGAGATAGCGACAGGAAGTATATAAGACTCTTGTATGTGGGCTGAGAAGAACAAGTGGAGATAAGTTGAAGCTAGTGAACATTGGAGGACCAAGGGAAGGCATTTCACAGTAGGAGGCTAGAATAGATGGATAGGCCAAAGAAAATAACAGTGAAGTGGATAAAAACAGACTACTGAAAGGACGACTTATGGAGAAGACTCCAGAGAAGAAAGGAGTTAGGATCAGAATCCAAGATTGAGGAGTTTGCCATGGGAAGAGACTCCTTATCCACTGATAGTGACGGGCAGGGCTAAGGACAGACCCTACTTATTTCATGGGCTGGATGACAGCAGGCAGGAAGCAATGCTTGGGAATAAGAGTTGACAAGGTTCTTCAATAAAGAGAAAGAAAGTGAAAATATTTAGGTGCACACAATCTCCAACATGACTTGCCTTCCTCCTGTACCATCAAAGTGGTCACTGATAATAAAGAAATGAGTGAGCAAGACTATATTTCCAGAGAGCATCTCTGTAGTTTTTAAGTGACTGAGCATGGGGCTTTGTACCAATAAAACTTTATAAAAACAGGTAGTGGGCTGAATTTGGCTTGTGCAATTCAGCTTTTGCTGCCTCTTGTTTTTGGAGATGTAGGAAATGAGCCTATGGTAAGGTGTGTGGATTGAGCAGAGTATTAAAGAGTCATGAGAGAGGACTGATTGAGCAAAGGTGAACAGGTTTTCATCATCCTTGTGGCACCAGCTATGGCTAAAGCCCAAGAGTTTGTGATTGCTCCAACCTGCCCTACTGCAGGCACTAGAATGACCTGCAGCAGGTTTAAAAGTGCAATGTCAGATCAAGGATCTTGGTGTGGAGTTTCACAGGATGCATTTGATGGTAGGACAGCGGTACAAGGGGGTTGTGTGAGCTGATGGAAGAATGTTCCATGTCAGCCATGTAATCTACACTGGTGAGAGGAATCAGGCCCCAGCTGCTAGACTGCAGGAAATCAGAAGGATCTTTATAAGTGGAAATTGAAGTACACTGATGATGCTGCAAAGATAGCTTGTGCTTGGGGCATAAGTGCGATTTAAGCAGCTGAGTGACACAATGGTGGGTTAGTCCAGATCCAGAGCAGAGTTATGGAATGTGGCGGGTCACAGCAAGTACAAACGCAGGTCATTGGTGGGCTTTCTGTAGATGTTCCCAAGTCATTCACTCTCTGTGTGTACACATAAATGTTGACATTCCTTTTGAGTAAAGCTAGTTCTACTTCCATTAGCTGTTATCTTTTTTCTCCTTTTTTATTGGAGAGAGAGAGAGAGAGAGAGAGAGAGAGAATTGGTGCACCAGGGCCTCAGCCAGTGAAAACGTACTCCAGACGCTTGTGCCACCTAGTGGGCATGTGCGACCTTGCGCTTGCCTCATCTTTATGCATCTGGCTAACATGGGATCTGGAGAGTTGAACATGGGTCCTTAGCCTAGCTGTTATCTTTTATTGAGGTAATATAGTTGTGTAGTGAGCACCCACTTAAAAATGTGATTAACTTGTCTGGCTTTGACAAAACAACATTACAAATTATGCACCCGTTGAATTTATGTCTTGAATAACATGTTCAAGACCAGAAACTTGGAGAGTTAGCTTTTCAGGCTGTTGTCCCAGGTATAATTGGATCATGGCGGACTAATGAAGTCCACTTTCGGTAATGAAACCCAGGCATTAGTATCATTTTTAAAATTGTGCCACTCTTTTCAGACGTATTTGTTTTGTGTGCTGTGATTTTGCTGAGCTTGCAGTGTTAGATGAATGGAATCCAGCGAAAGTTGAAGGAGTGCATTCTAATCTTTCACCATATAAAATAACTCATTTAGGCGACTCTGAGGGCCACTTGGATGCCTTCCTATGATGAATTGTTACTTTAGTACTAGTGACATTTTCATATTGGAAAGACTGATCCTATTACCTAAGAATAGAGCTTGGTCTCAGAAAGTGACAGTATCCTTAAGCAACCCATTCATCTTACTTCATCACTGTCTATTTACACAGGCGTGATAGGATTAGAGCAAGGAGGGTATGTTCAGCTGAGGCCTTCAGCAAATGAGGAAACACATCTGAGGGAACCCACAGATCCATTTTTGCCTTTTCTTAAGGAGTCCCAGAAGGAAAGGTATCGGTTCTCTGTTTGATTTCAACCTTTGCCACTTTATTCAAGAACCATTTCAATTCATCAAGATAATAGGGAATCCATTGGAAAAATGTATTTATTCTGCCCTGGGGCAACTACTAGTTTGAGAAAACAGAATATTGTTAAAATTATGTGTGAACTTGCCTGAACAAATCACAATTATCTTATTCTTTATTGTGGGCATGTGTGTATATGCTTGTATATGTGTGAGTATATATGTTGGCAGATGCATGTGCATTTGGACACATGAGACTGGCATCAGGTGTCTCTTGAGCTAACTCTCTCTCTATCTTATTCATTGAGGAAGGGTCTCTCACTTGAACCCAGAGCTCACAGATTTGGCTAGTTTAGCTAGCTAACTTACCCTGGGCATCCCCAGTTTCCACCTTCTGAGCACTGGGATGGCAGATGTGTCACCATGCCCAGCCCAGCATTTAGGTAGCGACCAGAACTCAGGTACTCACACATTCCCTATAAGCACTTTAACTGACTGAAGCATCTCCACAGCCTTTTTTTTTTTTTTAACTGAGTTCATACCTTGTTACAATTCTTTTTTTGTTTGTTTTTTCAAGGTAGGGTCTCACTCTAGCCCAGGCTGACCTTGAAGATGGTAAAATTTTCCTTTCATTGTGCTATTCCCTTCAGAAGAGAAGTGTTATAATTAAGATTCTTACATCACAATCAGAGGCCTTGCCTCAAAGGCCCCAAAACTCTTAACAAGCCTGTGCTGTGCAGGTTAACACGCCCTCCTGCCATGCGGCAAATGCGCCATCCTGTGGCCGAATTGAGACATCTTTATTTTGGAATGTACCTGAAAGAACACATCCCTTCTTAAAAATTAAGTTTTTTTTTTTTTTTTTGCTGATGTTATTTATTTTAAAATGTCTTCATACTTACATAGAGTCCTTAGGAGATAGCAGGTGTGGATAGGGGTCTCCATCAGAGTCCAGTTTCTCTAGAGGAGAAAGCATGGGGTTCATTGGGATAAATTATGAATTACAAGAAGGCAACCCAGAGCACCTAACCAAGTGCAGGGCCCTTCTGAATGAGGAGGCCTTGTGAGAATGCACAGCCACCTTCTCTGGAAGCAGATTTTTAGGAGGAGGATGGAGGAAGGAGTTTTGAAGGTATGTAGGTGACAACCCAATGACTTTGTAGCTGACCAAATGTCTCCAGTGCTGTTACACCCTCCAAGAGGAGGGACTGTAAAGAAAGTGACCTAAATTCAAGAGGACTCTATTAGACCTTAGGGGCACCACCAGAGTTCCTCATATCACTTTTCTCTTTCCTGGTAGAGAAGATGAGGTAGAGTGGGTGAAGCATAGGGGAGGAGAGTACCTGGGTTCCTTCTGTAGATTCCTGGAGAAAGAAGCTGTGTGGTCACACATCCTTTCTCTCTCTCCAGTCCCTAAGCTTCTTTGGACCTTCTGATTTTCCCTAGTCATTAAACAAGGATGGAGAAAGCAGGCTTCAGAGGAGAAGTCATGCTTTCTTTCAAAATGTCCCTGGAGTGTCTGGATATAGTTTGAAGTAATCACAGCATCTAACAATCACTGCACAACTCACCTGAAGTCATAAAACAGGGGGAAATTGAGTGAAAAGGAAGAACCAGGTGGTCTGACACAGAGTTAGTACCCACACTTTCCATAAATACCACACACTGGACATTTGCTGCTAGACTCAGGTTAATAGACCATGCAGGGGCAGGGAGAATTGGGGAAGAATTTGAAAACTCTCAATAATATATTACCTTGTAATTTATTTTTCATAGTACTCTAGATAAGAGGTCAGCATTGTTTTCTATAAAGTGTCAGATAGTAAATATGTTGGGTTTTGCACGTATGAGCACTCTTCCCTTGAGGTGTTAAAACTTCTATACATGATATGTAAATGAAGAAAATGAGTGTTTTATATCAAAACCTTATATGCAAAAGCAGGTCTGAGGTCTATGGTTCTACATTTGTAGTCCTTCCTTCCTCTCTCTCACTCTCCCTCCCTCTTTTCTCCCTCTCTCCCTCCCTCCCCCTTCTCTCTTTCTTTTTTCTTTTTTAAAAATAATTATTTTTTTATTGACAACCTCTATACTTACATACAAAAAACACATGATATTTCCCTCCCCTCCCCCAATTCCACTTTAGAACTCCAATCTCCATCATATCCCCTCCCTCTCTCCATTAGTCTCTCTTTTTTCTTTATTAATTCATTCACGAGGAGAGACAGACTATGGATGTACTAGAGCCTATTGCTGCTGCAAATGAACTCCGGATGCATGTGCCACTTTGTGCATTTGGATTTACATGGGAACTATGGGAATTGAACTGGGACCAGAACAAGCAGTGGTTCTTTTTTTTAAAATTATTAACTAGAAACTTTGTTGTGTGGACAAATAATGTGTTGGCCCCATTCCCCTAGTCTCTGGCCCATTCCACTGAGGTCCCTCCTCACCGGGGTTACTGGTGTTCACAATGGGGTTGTGCATATGAGCTGCAAGAGCAGCATTGTGGAAGGGCAATGCCTCTCCGTAATCCTTCTCACCTTGTGGCTCTTACATTCTTTCTTCCCTCTCTTCTGCAGTGTTCTCGGAGTCATGGAGGGTTGTGTTATAAGTCTACTTTAGTGTTGAGCTCTCAGCAACTTCTGGATTTCTGCTTTTATATGTTTTGTGTGTCCTTAGTGTCTATTGCCACCTCCATGGTACAGGTTGTCAGGTTCACAGTGAGAGCAGCACTTCATGTTTAACTTACCAGTTCCTCCATGGTTTCACCTGGACCCTGGCTGATGTACAAGAGATGGCTCATCTCATGCGAGGGAGTCATCTATATTTTCTTGTCTTGTTGATGGATTTTGGTTCTCCTTGGCTTTTGCTGCCTTCTATAAAAAAGAAAACTGGCTCTGCAATGGAGAATGAGGGCAGGCAGAGTTAATTAAGAGATTTTTCGGGGCTGGAGAGACAGATTAATGGTTAAGGTGCTTGTTGGAAAAACCTAAGGACCCAGGTTTGATACTCCAATACGTAAAGTCAGATGCACAAGGTGGTGCATGTTCATTTACAGTGCTGGAGGTCCTGGTGCACCTTTTCTTTCTCCATCTGGCCCTTCCTCTCAAATAAATAAATAAATAAATAAATAAATAAATAAATAAATAAATAGGCAAGCAAGCAAGCAAACAAACAAAAACTATTAAAGCTGGGCATGGTGGCACATGCTTTTAATCCCATCACTTGGGAGGCAGAGGTAGGAGTATCACTGTGAGTTTGAGGTCACCCTGAGATTATATAGTGAATTCCAGGTTAACCTGGGCTAGAGTGAGACTCTACCTCAAAAGACCAAAACAAACAAACAAACAAACAAACAAACAAACAAACAAACAGATATAGTGACTCATGCCTTTCACCCCAGCACTCAGGTGAATTGCAATAGAAAGATTACTGTGAATTTGAGGCCAGCCTGGGCTACACAGTGAGCTCCAGGTCAGCATGGGCTAGAGTGAGACTTTGCTTACAGCTTGGGTTAAGCCCCAGGTTATATTCCCAGTACCTATGTAAAGCCAGACACAAAGTGGCACATACAAATGAATAAATAAAAAATAAAAATAAAATCAAAGAGATATTTTAAAAATATTTTATTTATTTAGAGAGAGAGAGAGAGAATGGGCATGGCAGGGCCTCCAGCCCCTGCAAACAAACTCTAGACACATGTGCCACCTTGTGCATCTGGCTTACATGGGTCCTGTGGAACTGAATTTGGGTCCTTAAGCTTTGCAGGCAAATGCCTTAACCAGTAAGCCATCTCTCCAGCCCCCAAAAGGAGATTTTTGATGGGTGTAGCTTGTCTTCTTGGCCAAAGACTAGTGGGAGACTCTCACTGGAGTCCATGACCCTTGTCTGTACAGACCAGTACCAGCTATGAGTTCCTTCCTATTGAGTGAGACTCTTATTCAATCAGAAAGCAAATGATTACCAGCATAGGCTGAGTGCAAACAGTGGTTCTTGAATATTCCTGGGCACCGGCATCACTTTCAGGAATTGTTAGAGTGCAAATGCTAGGTCTCCCTTTCAGAGTGTCCAATGCCAGGAAGGTCTGGAGTGAGGGTTAGGATGTGCATCTCTGGCAAGCTCCTGGGTGGTGCTGATGTTGCTGGCCATAACCCACACTGAAACTACTACTGTAGAGGCATGGGAGATGGCTCAGTGATGAAAAGCACTTGCTTGCAAAGTCCGCAGGGCTGGGTTTAATTTTCCAGCACCCACACAGAGCCACTCAAGAGCAGATAATTCCTTTGACCTTTACACACACACACACACACACACACACACACACACACACACAATAAGAATCACCTCCATCAAACAAAGTGGTTCAAATGGTTCTAATCTAATAGGAATTTATGAGATCTTGGCTGGAATCACAAACCTTCCCCTCCCCCAATTCAACATTTCAAATATTGAGGCAATTGACATTGCTTCTTTGCTAGACATTTGTACATTTATGAAAAAGCTTGATTAGTAAAATGTCCAGGACTATTATTCCTGTCGGCAGACTTTAGGGAACATTTAGAATTGTACTGTTCTGTCTGATGGCTTACACAAGGACAAATGCGGCAGGAAATTTAGGGTGTTCTTATAAGCATAAGCACAAAAGAAGGGGCCCAGGTATCCTTGAACTCTGCAGAAATCAGCTGGCCATCCAGGATATTGGCCCACAGGGAAATGTCAGCTCATGTGCAATTAAAAAAGATTGCTTGGACTGGAGAGATGGCTTAGTGGTTAAGGCACATGCCTATGAAGCCTAAGGACTCTGGTTCAATTCCCCAGGTCCCACATAAGCCAGATGCACAAGGGGGCGCACATGTCTGGAGTTCATTTGCAGTGGCTGGAGGCCCTGGCACACCCATTTTCACTCTCCCCCTCTCTTTTTCCCTCTCTCTGTCTCTAATAAATAAGAAATAAAATCTCTATTGAACAAATAACTATTTAAAAAAATAGATTGTTCTGTTCATGCATCTTCCCTATGGAGATATGGTTGCTGTTGACCAGGTATTTTAAGTTATTGACTTGGGGTTGAATGACTCTCTGTTATGGGACATTTCTGTGTGTGGCAGGGTGTTTGACACCATTGCTGGTCTGTACACACTAGATGTCAGTAGCATGACCCCCAAGTCATATTCAACCTCCAAAGTTTCTGATATTGTGAGATGCCCGTGTGTGTGTGCACACGTGTGTAAGCCAGAGAACATCCTCAGGTGTCACCCTCAAGAACACTATAAAACTCCTTTAGAAACATGGATGCTTATTGGCCCGGAGTTCACTTTGACATGAGTAAGATTATGTGCCCAGAATGAGACAATGAACAATGATTGTTTTACTTTTCTTGTTGCTATCATCAAACACATGACATGAACCAACTGAAGGGAGGAAGGGTGTATTTTGGCACATGGTTTGAGGTTCTGGTCCACCATGGTAGGAAGGTATGCTGGCCGGAGTGGTTCTTGATTGGGGTGGCAGGGTATGAGGCTACTTGTTCACATCTGGGATGATCAGGGTCAGCCTGGGCTGACATGGGTATGTGCTCAGCAGTGGCTCAAGGAACCTGTTTGGAAGTGAGCCACCCAGGGGAGAGGACAGAGGTACTGGTTGATCTCTCAGCTTCCAGTTTGCCACCCTCAGTCACAGACATGCCTTTCCTTGGCAGTCTTGCCAGCAAATGTGGCCAGTCAATGCATGCATGTTATACAACTTCTGGCAGTGTTTATTTTGAAGGAAGCTATGCTCCTTGCCTCCTTGTTGTCAGTGGCACGCATGTGTTTATTTTCCTTCGCTTGGTCACACATCAGGCTTGTTTTCCTTTCAGCCAGCTTTTACTGTCTGTTTTTCTCATGACATCTGGTGGCATCACATATTTCAGAGGACACAAATGACTTGCTGTATTGTCAGAGGATTCACATGGCTTTGTGTTCATTTGGCATCAGATGATACTTTACTGTTGTTACTCAGATGAAGTTTTTGTTTCTTTTTTGTGTAATTTTTGACAATTTCATATAAGTATACAATGCATTTTGACCTTTCCACTTACCCTCTCTCTTTTCCCCTTTCTCTTCCCACTGAAGCCCTTTTCCCCTTTAGATGCCCATATTATTTCCATGTTTTATTGATTTTCTTTTAGCCTTTGAACCAATTTTCAAGACTTGCTTTCAGTGTTCCCCATTAAAAGCAGGATCAGGAGGACTTTGGGTTTCCCTGGGAACAGGGGGCTTATTATTGCTTTCCTGCCTGGCTCTGGTTTTGGGCCTCTGAAAGGGACCACGCCTATATTCTACCATTCCCACCAGCACACTATGGCTTCTTTGCTCACCCTACCCCCACCTGAACTTTAACAACATTCATGACCTTCCTTCCTTCAATCATACCACTGTGCCTGCTTGTACTGGATAAGAGGAGGCTCAATTACAGGAAGCAAAGATGAAGACTGGGAACTGACAACTGCAGAGTTTGGAAGTTTGGAGTTGTCAGAAGATTCAGCTTTCAGACACCCACTGTCCCCATTCATGAGCTAAAGGAAGAAAATACTGCTCTCTGTAAAAGGAGCACACAGCTGACAGGAAGTAAAATAATCAGTTACGAATTGTTCACCCTGCACTGGTTTGTGAAGAGTCAAATTTAATATTTACTATGTGAGAACCAAGAGGAAGCAAACATCACTTAATACACAGAAAGCAGCAACATAGAGCCTTTGCTAATGGCTCTTGGGAGATGAGTCTCCATGATCATTTGAGTTTTGTTTTGTCTTGTCAGCATAAGTGCTGACAGCCTTTGTTCCAGTCTTTTTATTTATTTATTTATTTGCAAGAAGAAAGAGATAGAAGAGAGAGGAGGAGGAGGGATATGAATGGGTGCATCAGGGTCCCCAGTTACTGAAAATGAACTCCAGATGCATGCACCACTTTGTGTATTTGGCTTTACGTGGGTTCTGGGGAATTGAACCCGGGTTGTTAGGCTTTCCCAACAAATGCCTTAAGTGCTGAACCATCTCTCCTGCCCCTCAGACTTACTTTTCCCTGATATATTTGCATATTTGCATTGCATCCTTTGAAAAGTAGGGATGGCATTTATGACCAGAGCAGAGCAATATCTCCCTCTGAACCAAAACCCAGGCAGGTTTGCTTACCACACATTGTAAAAGATCAGCGTTTCCTAAACTAAAAATACCCTAATTGTGATGGAATCCCTCCGCTTACACAGCATCTACCTGGGCTACTCTGTGTAGCGCCTGTGGAACTTGGGGCACAGGAAGGACCTGATATGAATATCCAATGCATCCTGCTACAAAGCCTTCATGTCTCCTGCCAGTATCTTTGACATTGTAACACACTAGCTCAAGACCTTGTTAATAAAATCAGTGCTCAGATTCTTTGTAGTTCCTGGCCCCCACCAAAATGCCACATTTCATTCATCTCCCTCAGTTTCAATTTAGTATATTGACTCGAAGTTGCAATTTGCTTTCTGTTGAGAGAGTTATGTTAGTACATATGAGGATGAGTGTGAGAGAAGATAGTGCCTGATTTCAAGGTCCAAGCATTCTCAATGGTTAAGAGAAGTTAAGGTTCTGGGAGTTCAGATCCGAATTCTGATGCACTCTTACCATAGGCCCCACCCCAGGAGCTAGCCCTTCTCCCAAACCCCAGATTCATGGAGGTACTGCCTTAACAGTCACTTGACTTTACAGAAACAGCTTGATTTTACAGCAAAAGTCTTTACCACCCCAGATTCCCAGCTATTCTGTCCCTATGCCTGGCAGGACAAGGCATCTTTTGCAGGGCTATTTTTGTTAACTGTCATTTTTTTTTTATTTATTTATTTATTTATTTATTTATTTATTTATTTGAGAGAGACAGAGAGATACAGAAATAGGCAGGTAGAGAGAGAGAGAGAGAGAATGGGCACGCCAGGGCCTCCAGCCACTGCAAACAAACTCCAGATGCATGCGCCCCCTTGTGCATCTGGCTTACGTGGGTCCTGGGGAATCGAGCCTCAAACCAGAGTCCTTAGGCTTCACAGGCAAGTGTTTAACCGCTAAGCCATCTCTCCAGCCCTTAACTGTCATTTTGAATTGTGACTGTGGTTTGTCCCATCCCTTGGTCCCTGCATTGGCTTAACTTTGAATATAAACTGGCCTGTGTTCCAATATTGATCTGTTTTAGGGCTGGGTTCCATGCCACGTTTCCTCCTCATCCCCTTCCCCATCACAGGACTACCAACACAAACATAAGGGCAGATATAAAGGACAGAAGCCCAAGTACAGAGTCAGAAGAGGAGTGGAAAAGACAAGGGACCCACAGCCACAATAAAAATGAGCTTAAGATGTGATTTCTCCACATTGGCAGTATTGGACCATGGATGGCTATTTGAGATCGGATCATTCTTTGTTGTGTGAGCATGTGCCGTGTGTGTGTGTGTGTGTGTGTGTGTGTGTGTGAAGAAGTACACCTGTATTTGATCCTGGAATGCTGGCAACAGTTGGTAGTGTCTACTCTCCACCTGTTAGGGAGTCTAATATTCCTTTATAGTTTCAAGCTAGCCAGAATGTCTCCTGCTTCTGAGATAGGAAGTTGATATCTACTTTGTTTTGTTTATTTGCATAAACTTGGCATGAACCCTGTAAGCTGCTCTAATAAAAGTTCTGCAAGCTGCTACCTCTGGGCTCCTGTGCAAAAGAAATCAACTGGAGTTCCCTGGTTTAGTTGACTTAGCCCAGTCTCAGCTCAGTTCCTCGGCACCAGTCATTCAGGACCTGGAAACAGGCTCAGCTAGCACCAGCAGGTGACCACACCAATGGTTTCTCCAATGTTGTGTACCTATTTCATCTGAATTGAAACATACACCCTTGAAGGGAGGAAGGAGGCTGAGAAGACCCAGGAAACTCATGAAATTTAGCAAACACAGAAGCCCAGAAAGTTACAAGATTTATTCAAAAGGCCCCTCCCTAAAGTTGTTAAAAAAAAAAAACAGTAAACAACTGCTGGAAAGAGGAGACTCTGGTGGAACTGGTTGCAGGTTGGGCAGGGAGCTCTTTGCGTGTAGCATCTGTGAGTTAACACCCATGCTGGGACGGGCTTCTTGCTGATGGAGCTGACTTTATAAGCAACTTCAATAGGCTCCCTGGTTCACTGAGCTAGAGTTGGTTTTCAGAATTGCTTCTTTGGTTTGCCATTGGTGCCCTATACGAGGTGAATAGATGTTTGTTCATATTTCCCCAGGAAAAGTCACAACACAGGCATTGCCAAATTTCTTCTGGAGAACAAAATTGCCTCGGGCTAAGGAGCACTACCCCAGAACAATGCTCATGTCTACTGCTAGTGTGCATGTATGTATGGTGGGAGCATAAAGGACCAGAAGGAAGCAAAAAGTGGAGGAGAATTTTGGAATGAAGCCCTTTCTGACTAATTATTTCAAAACAGAATTTCAAAACCACAGCAGTTTGATTTATTAATTAACATACTATAAGTCAGTCTATATTAGTGGTTTGCAACCAGAGTAACTCTTGCCCCTTGTGTGTGTGGAGGGGGGGCGGGGAGGGGGTACTTAAGAGTGTCCAGAGACATTCTTGGTTCTCATAACCAGAGAGTGGAGATGCTGCTGGCGTCTAGTGAATAGAACCCAGGGAGGCTACTAAACATACCCTCTAATGGAAGCGACAGGCCTGAGAGGTGCTTTTGAGAGGGAGAGCAGCCTGGTTCAAGAAAGACATGCTGAGACAAGTTGCCCTTTAAAGTGGAGCTTTATTAGGACAGTGACATCATCAGGCCACTGGCAGTGTGATTGGGTCTTGAAGCTAGAGAAAGTCCAAATCCCAGGAATGATCAGATTAGTATTCTAAGACAGAACATGACAGGGTTACCGAAGCCAAACAGAGAAAGACTTTGGCTTCCAGACGGGGCTAAGTACACCACGAAAGAGCATGACAGGGTCACCAAAGCCAGAGAGAGAAGGGCCTTTGGTTTTTCCCAAGAACCAAGGAAACTTCTTGCTTTCATGGGTTTTGTGAGGATGGACAAGTTCCACATTGTGTGAACCAGTGTAGGAGCTGCTGAGGTACCGGGAACCCCTAGCAACAAGGGGGGTGGTCTTCCTTTCCCACTTAGCCTTGAGTCCTAGGGAGCAGAGCCTCTCAAAGGGACTGTCTTTATTCTAAGAAGGCCCCACAAAATCCCAAAGTTAGTAGATGGAGAAACCCTGATATGTATGAAGGCCAGTTGATGGAGAAGCCTGAGTATGTATGAAAGTTGCTAATTAAGAAAAAATTTAGGCTGAACAGATGGCTTAGCGGTTAAGGTGTTTGCCTGTGAAGCCTAAGGATCCCAGTTTGATTCTCCAGGTCCCACGTAAGCCAGCTGCACAAGGGGGCACACACATCTGGAGTTCATTTGCAGTGGCTAGAGGCCCTGGCACAGCCATTGTCACTCTCCCTCTCTCTCTTTCCCTCTCTCTGTCTCAAATAAAAATAAATAAATAAATAAAGTTAATTAAGAATTATTTTATTTATTTATTTATTTATTTATTTATTTATTTATTGTTTTTTCGAGGTAGGGTCTTGCTGTAGCCCAGACTGACCTGGAATTCACTATGTAATCTCATGGTGGCCTTGAACTCATGGTGATCCCCCTACTTTTGCCTTCAGAGAGCTGGGATTAAAGGTGTGCGCCACCACGCCTGGTGAAAGTTGCTCATTTTGATTTGATTGGGAGTTGTAGCACAACCTACAATTTCTGGACTTGCTTGTAAAGCAGCCTTCAGGAATAATGCTGCCACAGTTATTTCAGCTCTGGATAGCCACTTGTTCTGCTTGTGTTTGTGAAGAGCCAGCAAAGTTTGCACCACTGAGGCCAAAGTCAATCTAAAGGAGAAAAGAGCAAAACTGACCTGATTTGAAGATGGCCAAAACTTTCATGAAATTCAGGCTTTTGGTTCCTGTCTTCTCTGAGATCTAGTTGCACTGTGATCAAGGTCAGTTAGCCTCAGTAGATCTCTTTTTGCCTAATTGGAGTCCATTACATGAATCCAAATGTGTTCAAATGCTTCATATATTTTAAATCAGAAGTATTTAGAAAATGCTAAGCAGACAGATAATCCAGTTAAGACCTTTGGATACTTGCATGAATTCAGTTAAAAATAGACTGTGTGGCTGGGCGTGGTGGTACACGCCTTTAATCCCAGAACTCGGGAGGCAGAGGTAGAAAGATCACCCTGAGTTCAAAGGCCACCCTGAGACTATGTAGTGAATTCCACGTCAGCCTGGGCTAGTGAGACCCTACCTCGAAAAACCAAAACGCCAAAAAAAAAAAAAAAAAAAAAGACTGGCAAGGTACTATATAAAGTATTAAGTGTGACATTGGCAGAGAATGATGGTATTCCTCTCATGTGGTCCTTTCTGCCTCCTGTTGAAAGATCTTTTGTTGAACCCCAAATCATTGGATTTCTCAGAGGAAAGAAATTTGCATGGTGATATACAGTTTCTGGGCACCTTCTAAAATATAGAGGAAAACTCTGCAAAGTAAAATGGAGAAATGTAATGTGAAAGTTGGAGAAAAGGTAATGACTGATACATTAATATCTGTTGCTTGCAGCCAGTTCCAGCTGCAAAACGTTAATTATAACTTTGACCAAGTTTGCCTTATAAGTTGCATTTGGATTAGCTCTAAGGCAAGTAAATGTCTGGGTCAATCATTTTATGTCACAGTTAATTCACATACCCCCAAGAAAGCACAGTTACATAACTAATCTTTCATCAGACTTGGTCACATGCATATATTTTAAATGATTCATGCAACATTTGTAAGCAAAGCCATTGAGTCTCACCTCTTTCCCCTAATGTGAAAATTGCATTTCTTTTCTTTCGCAAAGAAACAAATTGGGGCATTCTGATGGCTAATCTTCACTGTCAACTTGATAGGATGTAGTATTACCCAGAAGACATATCTCTGGGCATGTCTCTGAGGGAATTTCTAGGTTAAGATAACTGAGGTGGGCACACCCACCTTAAATGTAGGCTTATGTACCCTTAAATGTACCCTTAAATGGGGTACTGGTTGGGGTCCCAAACTGAATGAAAAGGATAAAGCAAACATTCATTCCTCTCTCCTTCCTGGCTGCAGGTGCAATGTGACCCAGTGCCTCAAGCTCCTGTCACCTTGCCTTCTTTACCATGACCGTGATGGATTGTACCGTCAAGCTGTGAGCCAAAATAGATAATTCCTTCCTTAAATTGCTTTTGTTAAGTGTTTGGCGACGGGAAGGAGAGAAGTAACCAACACGGGTATCTAATAACAGGCTTCCATTGGCTTCCTGAGAAAGGAAGGGGAATAAATGGAGATGCCGGCCTGAGCATACTGACCCAGGGTTCTGCCCCTCAAAAATGTTTCGTTTTTAGGCAAACTACCCTGGACATGTAGGGCTCCCAACCCCTGCCCCCCCAAACCACGCTGTTCTCTCAGCAGCCAAGTGAAATGGCCTTCTGATGGCTGCCACGCCATCCTTCACGTCTCTCTCTCCCAACACAGAGCCAAGTCTGGATCAAACAGTCTGGATCCCAGCGTGCCTTCCCTATTTAATGCAGAGACTATTTCTCAAATCGGTTTCGCATGGAGCTTGAACATTCCCTTTGATGGAAAACTCACAACTCGTGGGCGACAGCAGAGGGCGAACTTCCCTCACTTATTGGATTGCCAGGCTAACCACTTCAGAGAGGAGTTTGTTTTTCTGGGTCGACCGACCGTGGGCACACATGCCAGTTTGAAATGACACACCCATCACTGTTCTACCATCTCTCTTCCTTGCCTCGCTTTCCTTGTCTCTGTACTGTGCGACCTTAGATTTGGAGAAATCAGGAGCGGTGGCGCGAGCAGCCACTGTCAGCTCGGCAGGAAGCCCCGAGTCCCTCCCACACCAATTCCAGCGGTTCCATGCGGAGTTAGCAGTCAGCTTGCCCACAAAGGCGGCCTGAATGGGCGCGATGGGGGCCAGCGCTGGGTTCTGCCCCAGTTCTACCCTCCTAAGGAGGACCAGCAGGAAACTATCAAACTTAGACCATTCCACACCCTTTTACCTTCCTTTCTCATTATGCCACTCCCTGTTTGGGGCTGACAATGTCTCTGCTGTCAGCAGGCAATAATGGATGTCGCACAGCACATGTTGGGGTCAGGATGAGGGATGCTTGAGGAGTATCAATTTAGAGGATCGTGGGTGAATATAAAACCCACATATTCTCCCCCGTAAGAAGAGCTGGGCTAGCAGCAGCTGTGAAAAGGCAGATAGTCAGCATTATGGCCAGAGGGAAAATGAGTGACATCTTTACATAAAAATTAAGGCTTCTAAATATTTTCCACGGAGACTTTTGAAAAGCAAGGGTTAGGGAAATAATTATTCCTTGGATCAGGCAGCAGCTTTCTATATTTATTCTAGATAACATGCCCGTTTCCTATATTAGATTCTCTTTCTTTGTAAGCTATTGTGGTTTAGCTGTGGCCTTTCCATTCTTCCCCACTCCCCATACAAAGAGTGCAATGCATTCCCAAATAAGGCAACAGGTTCCTGCCTGCTCATGCATGTGGTCATGGCTGGGCTATGTGTGAAGGAAGCCAAGGAAACAGAAAAAGCACAGCCTTGTTTGGAAAGTCTTCTGCTTTCTGCCTGGAGAAGTGTGAGGACACTGCAGTGACTCATGCCCTGGAAGTTGAGTGCAGGGCGAATTTGGGCATATATGTCTTTCTGTGTGTAGGTTTAGTGGTGTGAGTTGTCAGCCAAAGCGGGGCATATACTTACCACAATTCACCTTGAAATCTTTCTTAGAATTTGAGAAACAAAATACGAGAAGTGACTTCTCATTTTATCCTTTTGATCTGCCTGCCATTCTCTTTTACAATGACATCATTTGCTAACTGGACACCATATGTCAGGGAGGTGGTCATGTCCAAAGTGACAATCGTCTTTTCAAGCTCTTCCAAATGTTCTCCTAAAAACACTAGGCCTTCTTCCAAACCCTTTCTTCAAGCCTGTTCAGATGCTGGAGGGCTCTTGGAAGCAACTATATATAAGGCAGCATAGACAACTCGTGGGTGATGATGGGCAGGTGTAATGTAGATCTTACCAGGTACCTGGTAAGGAAAAGCCATAACATACTGGGCAGGTTTTGGGAACCATAGCTAACATGAATATGGATTCTAGATGTATTGTTCATATGCACAAGTCTTGCTTTAAACTTCTGCAACTCTTTCTAAAGTCATATGTTTACTTGTTATGGAAGACCAATTACTCTTAGGTGATACAAAATGGTGATCAGGTAATACACCGTCTCTTTTCTCCCTCTGTCCCTTTCAACATTTCTCTCCCTTGCTAGATTATAATCTTCTTCAGTATAGAAGCAGACTTCTATTTTATCGCTCCCTGATTAGTGCCTAGCACTTACATGTTATAGGTGCCTAATTAACATGGGTTGAATAGATATCATTGAAATAATCATCCGTCTCTCTTTGCTCCAGACAAAGGAGGGTGGGGGAAGCTCTGCGTTTTTTCCTTTTCTTTACAGAAACTAGCAAGAGGGTGGGAACTCTGCCTAAGAATGTTTTCTGGTCATGGTTAAGAACAGCATCTGATTCAGATGTTGTGTCAGGCCTTTGCATTCTTTTCTTACAAAATATTTTATTTATTTGTTTGAGAGCAAGAGAAAGAGGCAGATATAGGGAGAGAGAGTGGGCACGCCAGGACCTATAGCCACTGCAAACGAACTCCAGGAGCATGCACCACCTTGTACATCAGGTTATGTGGGTACTGGAGAATTGAACCTGGGTCCTTAGGCTTTGCAGGCAAGTACCTTAACTGCTAAGCCATCTCTCCAGCCCCCTTTTCATTCTTAATTTCAAAAAAATGTAAATTAAAGGTACATGGCTCTGTTGTATTAAATGGCACTATTGTAACTTCTTTTTTATTTTATTTATTTATTTTTATTTATATTATTCTGATTTTACATTCATAGTATTGGTTCCATTGTCCTCCTCCCTGTCCTCCCACTTTCAAATGGACCCTCATCAATGGGGAATGTGGGTTGTGCATTGTGAGGTTAGTCAAGAGTTCTGTGGGGTAGGCCCCAGTCTCTGTGCATAATGCCCCAACTTGTGACTCTAACAATCTTTCCGCCCCCTCTTCCGCGAGTTTCCCTGAGCCACATTGGGGTCGTTTTAGTTCTGCTTCATTGATGAGGTTTTGGGAGCCTCTGTGTCTCTGGATATCTGGCTTAGTTGGAGTTGGATGTTCTCTGTGTTTATCTCCTTCAGCCTTTTTCTGGTGTCGTGATCGCCTTGAACGCTGTATTCTTGCCCTTCTCCTGCGTTGTTCTATGGTTTCAGCTGGTGAGGTGTGGTTAGCTGATCCTCCCTTCAGGTTCATTGTCCACCTGAAAAAAGATAAGCAAATTCTCCAATGGAGAGAAAAGTTAGTACTAGATAGAAGGGATGACCATATATGTTTTGGAGGGAATTTTATATGCATTGGCTCTCTTCTAGCCCACGTTTGGTGGCATCTTGATCTTGGAGACTGAGCTCATTTTTTGTACATGGCTTTGACTTATTTCCCAGTTCCAGCAATGAGTTCTATTCCACTGAGTGGATCTATTAGCCAAATCAAGAGCAGTTGGTTACCCACCATGGCTGTTTGCCACTACTGCACTTGTTTGAGCATTATGTCAGGTTGTTTCCTGCTGGGTATCTTAGACTGCAAGTTGTTTGGACCAATGTCGGACATTTTCCCCCAGTTGCTCATGTAGCACCCTCTGGTACTAGACTAGCTAACTGTCTGGGGACTGACCTTCTTCCAGATTCTGGCCAGGTCTCTCTGTGTTTGGTCTCACACACGTATGCTGTCTTCGACAGTAGGGTCTTACCATTAACCTTTGGTGGGTCACCAAGTACTCTGACAGAAGTCTGTCTTTTTTGGGAAACCTTGTAGGTGTTTCAGATCAGCAGCTCATTGTGGAAGTTAACCCCGTGCTGGCACTGGGAGTTATAAGTCTGCACCTAGGAAGGTGAGGGAGGAAAAAGATAGATAATGTAAAAGAGAAAGTGAGTATAGAGAAGAGAGGGGGAGAGAGAGAGAGAGAGAGAGAGAGAGAGAGAGAGAGAGAGAGAGAAGGAAAGAGAGAGAGAGAAGAGAAAGAGAAGCAGGACAAGATTAAAGTTGGCCTTCATCATGTTCTCTCCAGGTTCCTGTGGTTCGAGTATTCCCTCTGTGGGCCTGCTGAAGGATCACTGTTTTAGCCTGTTGTTCAGAGTAAAGGGTTTTATAGTATTTTTTACTTTTGGGTCCCAATTTGTATCCCCCCTTGTCCTCCCTCCCACCTTCTCATTCCCTCCCACATTTACCCTCCCTCCATCCCACCTTCCTTCTTGTCTGGTCCTCAGAGTGTTTATTAGGTTTGGCCGCATGTCAGGTGGAATCAGGTTAGGGGCGACAGATAAATGAGACCATGCGACGATTATCTTTTTGTGCTTGGGTGAGCTCACTGAGGATGATCTGTTCCGTGGTTGACCATTGGTTTTAGGTATGAAGGGCCCCCTACAGAGGGGTGAAGACAGAGAACATATTTTCTATACAACAGTAGTATGTTCTGCCTTTTCCCTTATGAGTCAAGATCTCACTCTGTAGCTCAGGCTGGTTTTGAACTCATGGAAACCCTCCTTCCTCAACCTTCCAAGTTCTGGAATTAAAGGCATGTGCACACGCGCACCCCCCACACACAATACACACCCCCATATGCTAGCATGCATACATAGAAAAAGCACGTTAAAGAAAACTCCCTTACATGGTAAGAGTTACCAGGCAGCTCCAGTAAACTTATTGCAACTAATCTGTCATTTCAGTGCATTGCATAAATGCCAAAAACAACAGCCACAGACTGTAATCAGTTCCACTACCTTATTCAAGACACCTTGTCAAGCACATTTCTTTCTTTCTTTCTTTCTTTCTTTCTTTCTTTCTTTCTTTCTTTCTTTCTTTCTTTCTTTCTTTCTGTTTTCCGAGGTAGGGTATTGCTGTAGCTCAGGCTGACCTGGAATTCACTATGTAGTCTCAGGGTGGCCTCGAACTCATGGCCATCTCCCTACCTCTGCCTCCCCAGTGCTGGGATTAAAGGTGTGTGCTACCACGCCCGGCTCAAGCACATTTCTTAAATGGCCTCCGACTTTACTTACTGAAATTGAGTGCTCTACAAAGTGCAAAAGAGCAGGTGCAACTGAGTCACAGGGTTGATTTATTTGGCTCTTTCTTTGTGTTGTCAAAAGGGCAGACATCTTAGTGAATTTCCATATAACCTTGAGGAGCAGTTTCAAGATAAAGTTTAAGAGGTATGAAAAATTTACATGAAGGATATTGTAAGATCAAATGAACAGAAAAAAAAAACAAATAATAAGAGAAAAGGTCAAGGCAAACTTATGAAATCTTAGTTCCCCTTATGATGTTCCATGTCCAGGAATCTTGGCTGTCCATAGGATTATATGAATCAGCCCCAGTCAGATGTGGCTATAGAATTATAGACCAAAGGAAGGTCTGCATCTGCCTGGGAGATGCTTTCCCTCTCTTCATTCCTGTTCATATAAATGTAGTTCTTAGTCACTCTTGTGAGACGATTTTAAAAATAGCAGCTCTTCAGTGCATTGGCAGGGGACTTGTTGACAAGCTAAACCCGTTAGATGCTTGCTTGCTCCAGACATAGAGAAAATCTGCAGAGACTAGAAAATGGAGCCTGTGTGTCAAGGACACAATCCAGAGTCTCCCTTGTATATTTCTTTACCATAACTCTTGCTTTCCTATTCCAAGATTTGATGGCTAAAATCCCTATTGTAGAGCCTCAAGGAGCATTCTGGTGTGTTTACAAATGCTCTAACAGAGGTCGACAAGCTTTCTCTGTCAAGGACTAATTAATGGATATTTTAGGCTTTATAGGCATGCAGTCTGTCACAAGTACTCAACTTGGCAGTGGTGGCACAAATGCAGGAATAGACAGTACAGAAAAAAAAAAGCAGCACAACTATCTCCCATTTCAAGTTCATTTACAAAAATAAGCTGGATTTTGTGTCTTTGAGCAGCAGCCACTCATTCCTTCTGTACATCTTGACTGAATGATAGTTTCCTCAGCATGAACATATGGTAAATTTCATCAGGCAATGGTATGCTGATGATTTTGCACATTTATATCAAAGTTATTTCTCCACCTTAACAAATGAAATAAAACTTTCATGTTTTAATAAGCACAGTGCCACAAAGACTAGTAATTCCCATTTAAGCTGTCAACTGTATTTGAAAGGATATTGATTCAGCAATCTGTAACAGGAATCCACAACAAAAATGGCTTGCCAGTTTATTTCACTTTACTCTCTGTCTCTCTCTCTCTCCCTCTCCACATTAGGAATTCTTTAGTTTAGTTTAGTTTTTTTTTTTTTTTTTTGAGAAAGGGTCTTATGTAGCTAGCCAACACTAGCCTCAAATTCACTATATAGCTGAGGATGAACTTGAACTCCTGAACCTCCTCTCTTTACTCCTTAGTGAGTGTTGGGATTACGGGCATGCACCACCACACATGGTTTTATGAGGGGTTGGAGGTCAAACACAGGGCTTCATGAAGCTAAGCAAGCACTCTGTTGACTAAAGCACATCCACAGAGCCAAGCTACTGGTCTAACCATAGCTTGATCCAGTGTGTACGCTGAAGGGAGAAAAGGAAGACAGGGGAGGCACATTCTTTCTCTTTTAGGCCATCATTTCTTCTTTCACTCCAGTGGCCAGATGGCAGATACATGGCCTTGTCTCATTTTAAGGGAACCTACATTTCTATGGTTTATTGTGGATGTCCATGAATCAAACAAAGACTAGGCATTCTATTATTGCAGAAGAAAAAAATCAATAGAAATTGGACGTCAACTAGCAGCTTGGTGCTTGTCTATTGGGAATGGAGTGGCTGTTTTTTTTTTTTTTCCCATGGATTCTTTACAAGGCAGTTATTTGGATTGTCTGTTATATGTTCTAGTAAGACATTAGAGATTCCATAAAACTGGTCACTTTTCAGGCCTGGAGAGATGGCTTAGTGGTTAAGCGCTTGCCTGTGAAGCCTAAGGATCGTGGTTCAAGGCTTGATTCCCCAGGACCCACATAAGCCAGATGCACAAGGTGGTCCATGCATCTGGAGTTCGTTTGCAGTGGCTGGAGGCCCTGGCACACCCATTCTCTCTGTATCTTTCTACCTCTTTCTCTCTCTGTCTGTCACTCTCAAATAAATAAAAAAATAAACAAAAAAATTTTTTTTAAATGGTCACTTTTCAGATTCTAAATCAGAGACACAATAGATGTGCAGTGCTAATGCCTATATTTACCCCTTAGCCTGTATTATTAATCTGGTTTAATAAAATTTGAAGTTCTTGGGCTAGGGATGTTGTTCAGTTAGCAGAGTGCTTATTTAACATGCATGAAAGCCTCGGTTTGATTTCCAGCATCTTATAAAAGCAGGCATGGTTGTTGCAAGTCTCTAATCCAAGTACTGGGAAGGTAGATATAGGAGGTTTGGGAGTTCAAGCTATGTAATGAATTTGAGGCCAGCCTGGGCTAAAGATATTGTTTCAAAACAAAGTGAATAGACAGAAAAAGACACCCTTCAAAATGGCAGATACTGCTGTGCTTTGAAGAAGTTTGAATCAGTTGGATAATTGCCAACACAGGGGAAGTCCCCTCCTATGACACATCTCAAAGAAAATGGAGAACTTTTCCTGTACCAGTGATAGGCCCTGGCCTCCCTGTGGTCATAGTAGGCTTTCCTGCTACAGAGAAGCCATCTGGGAAGAACCAGTGCCAGCTTAGCCATGTCTGAGCTCAATGAAGCCAGTCACATGATGCTAGGAGCACCAGGATCCTAGACAAAGGCCAAGCTCAGGCCCTAAGGCATGTTGTGATGATTATTGTAGTGTGAGCACTGCCAAACCACTTCTCTGACCCTCATATCCTCATCTACAATGTGGGGATTTTCTCTCTGATTTTGGCTGCATGTATGTTGACCTTCCTGTTCACAGTGGGCTTCTCCCCTCTGTTGTGCAGATCATTAGGAGGAAGGTAGGCCTGAGTTGGGGGAAGATATTAGAAGAGAGTGGGCTTAATAACGGTGAGGATCATATGGAAGAGAAAACTCAAAAAGTATAAGGGCATACCTTGTTTGTGGTCGGTTGGTTCAGGAACCAAACTGAGGAAAGGTGTCATTTGCCCATTATTTTTTGTGGGACAGTCTGAAGGAAGGTAAATGGTATCTGCTGCTTGTCGCTAGAGAATCTGGCCACATCAGAGTAACAGGAACATGGATTTTATGGCCCAATTCTGTTTCTGGCATGTGTTTGCTGCAGGCTTTGGGCAAATTACTTGACTTTTTGCCTCAGTGCCTGTGATACCTAGGTCAGAGAATCTGTGGTGGCTTAGATGATAATGTTTTAAAGAATGGAGTGGCAGTGTAATGTAGTGGTTAAAGCACAGACTTGAGAGCCAAATGTGGTTCAAATCTAAGCCCTCCTTCTGTTTTTTAATTTTAATTTTTTTCAAGGGAGGGTCTCACTATAGCTCAGGCTGACCTGGAATTCACTATGTATTCTCAAAGTGGCCTTGAACTCATGACGATCCTCCTACCTCTGCCTCCCAAGTGCCGGGATTAAAGGCGTGCATCACTACGCCCCACTAGCCCTGCTTCATATAAACTGTGGCATCTAAGGCAAGCTACTAAGCCTCTCTGTACCTCAATTTCTTATGTGTTAAATGGAAAATAGTAATAGTACCCTCCTCATAGGTTTGTTGAATTGCTTCAATAAAGTCTCATGTATAAAATCACCGTATAAGTGATATCTGAGATTTATCTGGTCTCACAGTGCATAATTTGAGGATTATCCCATAGCTAAACGTTAGTAAATATAAGGGTAGTATATCTCCATACCAGGTGCCCTAGGGAGGTTATAGAATAGCCCTTCTCCTTGTTCTAGTAATTTCTCTCTGTCTTGTTAGATACACTCAGTAAACACCCTATGGAACAGACTTCTTTGGGGAAAACTAAATAGGAAAAGAGACTTTGCAACTTGTTTCTTGCTTGTGACAACTCTGGGAGCTCTCGTCATCTTCTCTACCAAGGCCACTTTCCCTTTTCTCTGTGAAACTGCCCTACTTCCACATGCATCTTCCACTGGGAACATGCATTAGGCTGTTCTCTATCATTGATGGGCCCAGTAATCAGCCAACCCACAGACTAGCCAAAGCCCTGTTGTTTTTGAGCAGAGGCATCCCTGGAACAGATTCCCTAGACCAGTTCAATTTCATCTTCAGGATCTCAAACAAGTGATGTAGAAAGAATGTGCAAGTTTCAGGTTCAGAATGACAGACAAGGTGATGTCTGATAATGAGCTCAGTTGTGTTAAGTAGTGCTGAATGTGGATGAAGATTCAGGGACTGGGAGAGCAGTCTGTGGTTTTAGAACTTGCCTTATTTGTAGCCTCTGAGGGAGTGAGATAAGTGTCTCAGTATTTATGACTTTCCATCCTCTTCTGTGAGCCAGGTAAACCTTTCTTCTATCAGCAGGCAGAGGCAGCTTCTGCTTCATGAATCCAAGACACACCAAGTAAAAGAATTTGAGGTGTTGAAAGAACCTTCTATGACATCTTCTGAGCGGATTTTGTTTTGGGGAAGTAGCTATAGACACTGAGTAATGCTGATTTCTCCTAGGCAACTGTATAATTACTTTTCTTATCAGTATGATAAAATGCCTGACAGAAGCAACTGAAGGGAGGAAGGAAGGAAGGAAGGAAAGAAGAAAGGAAAGAAGGAAGTTTGAGAGGATGCAGTCTATCAGGACAGGGAAAGCAAGGTGGAGAAAGTATAGCAGTAGGATCTTGTAGTTCATCTCATCTCACCAGTCAGGGATCAGAGGACTCACCTGGAAGTGGACCTAGGCTATGACCCTCAAGGCCCAACTCCCCTTCCCAGTGATCAACTTTTTCCAGATGGTCCCCAGCTCCTGAAAGTTCTAAAACCTACCCAAAGTAGTACCACCAGCTTGGAAACAATTATTCACATATGTGATCCTGAAGGGGACATTTCCCATTCAAACCATAACAGAAATCTTTAAGAACTTTAACTAATTCTATCAGGTTTCCTTGATAGTGTAGGTTGGCAACTATGGGGTAGAATTTCTGAAGATAGTTCCTGCCCTATCTGTACACACATGCTCCTGAGTGGCAGCTACCAATGAAGACAGTGATCTGAGCGTGCTACTCATTTGGGGATATGGGGAACCATTGCTATCTGTGATGGTTTGAATGTAAATGTCCCTCATAGCCTCAGATATTTTTTGATGAAGCTCCCTACTTAGTCTCCAGCTTCTGGAGTCCTTGGGAGATAGGAACTTGCTGGAGAAAACATATTGCTGCAGGTGGATCTTGAGGGTTGAGGAGTCCAGCTCTATGGTGTGTTCAGAGCCAGCTCATGCTTGCTGTTGTTCTCTCTGTTGTGGATGTGTGATGTGAGCTGGTTGCTTTTCTCCAGCAAGCTGAAGCTTCTCCTCCAAACTGTATGTCTGAAATACTTTCTTCCCATAAACTGTGTCTGGTTGGGTGTTTTGTCCCAGCATTGTGAAAATAACTGCTACCCTATCTTCCCTGGCAATGGAGTCCCTTAAATTTATGGTCATTGTCCACTGAGAATGGTAGTGGCCTTTCTGTCTTGGATCTCAGCTCTATCACGCTCTAGTTACCCCTTGTAAAACCTTAATGTGTTCATTTAACTGGTGGTGAAAAGATCTTCCACTCAAGTTTGTTGAGAAAATTAATTGAGAATTATCTTAAAAGTAAAACACTTGGTAAATCACAGGTAATGTCATAAGATTACCTAAAGTCTAGAGACTGTTTTTCATTGTCCTAAACCTGCAGTCACCTTGGATCTCAGGAAAAGTGAATCCTTAGAAGATACATTCTTGCCCAAATAAGGACAATTCTCTATGAGGGTGAGACCACACCTGGAGCTGAAGTCACCGTCTTGTAGGAACCAGACTGAGCTTCTCAAATAATGACTGCAGTAAGGACTTCTGAGGACCACCTTGTGGCATCAGATCTGAGACAGCAATCAGGCAGACCACACCTGTAATTCTTTCTCTATGTGAATGTGAAGCTCATGTTGGTTCCCTGAAAATGGATTCTTTTCTTTATTCCTCTTCCCAATGTGGTCACATTGAATAATCCCTCTCTGCTTTTCACTATTATTCATCTTTTAAATTGGCATATTGGAAATAGCTGGTTGAAACTAGCTTTATGGGGGCTGCCCAAGCCTGGGCTTTAGCTCTAAAACCTCTGGACTCAAGTTATAGAAACAGCCTTAGATTAGATTTGCCCAGTAAAGGTCTTACAGTCTTTATTAGTATAAATGAATCACTTAAAAATATTTGTTTATGGCCTCAGGCTAATATCACTCCTTTGCGATAAATAGGGGGTATGATTATCACTGACATGGCACTAACATTTCACCGTTTCTTAGCTCTAGACTTGGTATTTTCATAGTGGACTTATAGCTAAACATTGGATGAGCAGGCATTGCATCTGGATCTGTCAAAGGCAGCCATACCCCTTTGGAAGCATGATGATGATCATCAGACTCATCTCTTTGGGGGAACAACTGGAGGCAGTCACTGAACACAACTATTCAGTCTTTGATCATCCTCATGGCTCCAGCCAAAAGGCTGAGATGGCTTCTCTGGGAGATCGGAACAGTTATCCATGACAAATTGGATGGACATTGCATTCTCTGGGGTTCCTTACAACTGGGAATAAATACAGGCTGCCAACCCAGATGGCACATGAATGGCCAATCATCATTCTTGTGTTTCTGGACAGCTTTTATTACATTCATTACCCGGGGCTGTCAGACACTCCTGGCGAGGTTTCCACTCAGGAGACTCCCTAGGGCCCCACTTCCATGTCTGCTTCCTACTCACAAACTTCTCTAATAGCAAATGAGTATTTGTTGCAAAATAAAAATGTCACAAATTCTTTCTTTAGTATAGATTGCATCAGCCAAAGAAGGAAGAAAAGGAGAGGTCGAAGGATGAGTAGGTCCAGCAAGACAAGCCTATACAATGGCATATGCTATGTTCATTATAAAAGAAGATGTGTGTGCATTTCTGGTTTGGGATCTAACTTTTCAATTAGCAGTCATATTTTACATAACTAAATTCCAAAGCACAAATGCTATATTTTGAGTGAAAATCAGACTACCCATACATATTTATGGCTCTTTGTATAACAGAGACTGTCTTTAATGTCTCTATTGTTCATTTTTCTACACAGATTATCTACATTTCTGAAGGTCAGTGGTTTACCATGATAAATTCTTCCACTGTTGTTTTCAACTGGCTTTTAGATCATTTGATCTCAAGGCTGCTCCCTCTGCAGCATCCCACTGTGAAAAGTCAATTTCAATTTAATGTTAAGATGTGGAAATGGGCATATTTTTCAACTGTTGAGAGGAATGTACCCTTGAATTGCTAAAATCAGAGAAGTTTGGAAGGAGGAAATATAGTCAGAAAGGTTAGACTGAGGATGGAAGCCCTGTTTTGTAATCCTCAGCCTTGGGCCCTTTCCATTACCTCTCTATTTCATATAGAATTTACTTTCAAATTGTATAGTTGCTCACTGACAGCTTCCCACTCTGTTCACCTTGCAGTTGACATTCAATACCTGACAAAGAGAATTCTGAGTTGGAGGTTAGCTGCCACCTGGATATCATTAGTGTTTACATCATGCCTGTTAAGTTTTATTTTGGTTCCTCTTCTTCCAACCCATCCTCCAACTCACATTCAGTTTTTGTCACCTGTGGATTTTGTAATCCAGTATAACCAGATGATGCTGGGTAGGACTGGACCTTAATCACACAATTTAGGAAACAGAAGAGAAAATACTAAGGAAAAACATGGTTAAATGCCCGGAGTGAGGCTAGGCATGCAGCTCAGCCTTGCATGCAAGAAGCCCTGAGTTCCATCGCCAACACTGCATAAACCAGGTGTGGTGCTGCATGCCTGTAATTCTAGCACTCGAGAGGTACTGAGGAGGATCAGTTCAAGGCCATCCTTGGCTATATAGTGAGCTTGTAGCCAGCCTGGGCTACATGAGACATGTCTCAAGAAACAAAACGAAAGAAAACATGGCCTAGAGAGATGACTCAGCAGTTAACAATGCTTGCTTGTAAGGCCTGCTGACCTGGATTCAATTCCCCAGTGCCCATGTAAAACCAGATGCACAGAGTAGCACATACATCTGGAATTTGGCTGCACTGGCTGGAGGCCCTGATATGTCTATTTCTTTCTCTCTCTCTGCTTGAAAATAAATAAAAAAATATTTTTAAGGGCTGGAGAGATGGCTTTGTGCTTAAGTGCTTGCCTGTGAAGCCTAAGGGACTTGGTTTGAGGCTCAATTCCCCAGTACCCACGTAAGCCAGATGCACAAGGTGGTGCATGCATCTGGAATTCCTTTTCAGTGGCTAGAGGCCCTGACACGCCCATTCTCTCTCTCTCTTTCTCTGTCTGTCAATGGCTGATCCATCTCTCAAGCCCATATTCCTGTTTCTTTTCTTTTCTTTTTTACTTTTCTTATTGACAACTTCCATAATTATAGACAATAAGCCATAGCAATTACCCCTACCCCTCATTCCCCTTTGCAGCTCCACTCTCCATCATATCCCCTCCCCCTCTCAATCAGTCTCTTTTTTTTGATGTTATCATCTTTTCCTCCTATCATGATGGTTATGAGAACTATTCCTTTTACCTCTGCAGATGCAGTGCAAGTTACTCTTGTTATTGAGGAAGATTTTGGAAAGCCAATATTCTGGGAAACCTCTGTATTGCACACTGTACCCATATGCATTGCAGATGGCTCATCATTTGTGTGCGTCTTTCAGCGGGGCTAGTTCACTGCACACTCCACAGGTTTCTAGGAGACCAGCTACCTCTTTTGTCACTAGGAAGTGGTTGCTTGTTTGGGAGGATTTGTTTGTGCTTTTGTTCTCTGAGCTGTTCCCAGGAGACCCAAAGAAGAGAGCCTGAGGATATTGGGAAGGATCTGAAGGCATGAGTTTTATTTATTTCACTCCGAACCATCACTTTGACCTTGAGAAATCTATATTATTAGATGATTTGCTTCTGATTATATTTGGCTTCATATTACTAGAGAGTGGTCCCACTGTATATAATCACGAATAAAGCCTAATCTTAGAACAGAAAATGAGACCTGAGAAAGGAAACCTTGAACTTGAGTGATGGAAACTCTGTCCAATTCAGCCCTTAGCTAAGTCAATAGCTGCCTATATTCTTCTGTTTTCAACTTGTTTCCTAAAGCCAAGCTTTGCTTACCAGTGCACCCTCATGCCTACCATGATGCTGAACACGTGGCAGGTAGTAAGTATGTATTAGTTGAATGAATGACAGAATGAATAGACAGCAGGACTCTTGATCAGAGTATAGTTAAAGATATAGCACTCTTAAAGTAATTATGTCATAACTTGTAGTATTTATTATTCTCATTATTTTTTAAATTATTTTTCACGGTGTCATGGTGGTAGTGGTAGTGGTGATGTGTGAGTGTGTTGTATGCACATATATGCACAGATGCACCCGTACATGCATGGAGGCCAGAGGAGAATGTCATTTGTCCTTCCTGTATTGCTCATCCAAATGTTTCTTTTTTATTTCTTTGAAGGGAAAGAGAGTAGGAATGAATGAATATGGGTGTTCCAGGACCTCTAACCACTGCAAACAAACTCCAGATTCCTGCACTATTTTGTGCTTCTGGCTTTATGTGAGCACTAGGGAATCAAACCCAAGTTGTCAGGTGTTGCAGGCAAGCACCTTAACCACTGATCCATCTCTCCAGCCCCCAAATATTTTTGAAAGCAAATGCTTTTAACCATTGAGGCATCTTCCAAGTCCCAAGACCTCTGAGTATTTCTTTGAGATGAAGTCTTTCTCTGAATACAGATCTGCAGTTTTTGTGAGCCCCAGTCATTCTTCATTCTCTGCTCCCCACACAGGACTTACACATGTGTTCACATTGGTTCTAGGGAATCCAATTCCGGATGTCTCAGGCCCTCTTATGTCTGTGGCAGGTGCCCTTACCTGCTGAATCATCTCACCACCTGATCATTATGTTTTAGATATAAGTTTTGTAGGAAAGATATGGTTCAACTTGTCACCCAGCTTTTAATGAACTAGCATTTGGGTTTTATTTATAGTGTGTTCTCTGTGGCTGGATGGAAATGAGTTGTTTTTACTCTCCAATGTGAAGTGATAATCTTCTAAAACATACCAAAGCCTGGCATGGTGGCACACACCTTTAATCCCAGCACTTGGGAGGCAGAGGTAGGAGGATCACCATGAGTTCGATGCCACTCTGAGAATACAGAGTGTATTCCAGGTTAGTCTGGGCTAGAGTGAGACCCTACCTTGAACCCCTCCCCCCCCAAAAAATTAAATTTAATTAAAAAAAATAAAACAGATACCAAGGTTCTCTTTCTTTTCTTTCTTTTTGAGACAGGGTTTCGTGTATCCGAGGCTGACCTGAGACTCACTATGTAGTTAAGGATGACCTTGTTGAATATCTGATCTTCCTGTCTCCAACTGTCAAGTTGCAGGCATGCACTACTATGTCAGGTTTATGTGGTTCTTGGCATGGAGCCCAGGGATTCATGAATGTTAGGCAAGCATCCTACTAACTGAGTCACGTCTCCAACTGTGATACCAATGTTCTTTGAAACAAAAATGAAAGCAACTCTGGTCTTCAAGTTATCTTGTTTTCTTCTTGGCAACAAAAAGTTTGCATCTAATGCCAGACCCTAGACCCTGAAACAAGTCTACATAGGGATCAATGGTGCCTCACCCAAGCGTGCTTCCTTTCAGAAACAGGCAGCTTTTCGGGACTCCAGGGAAGATCAGTGCCCTGCAGAAGGGGCTTAGGTTTAGAGAGTGTTCTTCCAGAAAGTATGCAGATTTTCAGTCTCCTGGAGTTGTTCTTTTGAACAGCGGCAGCAGAGTCTTGCTAAACAGCGTATCTCATTCAAACCTCATGGTCAAATCCCCATTTCTGACTTTTTAAAAATGTGTGAAGTTGCCCTTGGTTCACAGAAGAGGGTGGGCCTGTGTCCCACGAGACTTCCCACATTCTGTTGTCAAACAGCTGTTTCCAGAGGCCTGTTATCCTCACACCCACACAAGTCTGAAAATAGCAGACCCATCCCTCCCTGTACAGTTTGTGCTTTCAGAGGCACAGCTTGCTCAGTTCTGCATTTTAGTTGCCTTCAGCTTTCTCTCTGGTAAATCAAGAATCAAGGTATTTGTGTGCTTTCAAGCTATTTGCAAAACAGTTCACCCTGGTAAGCAATAGAACATATACGTGTAATAGATGCAAAGCAGGGAAATGCCCAACTTTACCAGCACTTGCATTTTTTTGGAAAGCATGGGCGCTTCCAGCATTAAGGAGAACCTTCTGCTGACTTAGTGACTATATCAGAGAAGCACCTTGCTTATGTATGAGGACTTGGGAAACATGGCTCCATGTTGCAAAGACAGTTTCTTCCTCTGACATTTAACTTTCAATACTTTTTCTTTCACTGATCCTTTCTAGTTTTCAGGGGTTTTTATTACAATGAAGTACACATGCCATAAAATTCAGTATTTTAGGTATGAGAAGATGGCTTATCAGTTAAAGGTGCTTGCTTGCTCAGGTTTGATTCTCCAGTATCAATATAAAACCAGATGCACAAAGTGGCACATGCATCCAAAGTTCATCTGCTAAGGCAAGGGAGTGACCATGCCCTCTCTTTTCCCCCTTCTTCTCTCAAATAAATAAATAAATCATATTTCTTTAAAAATAAAATTTTTAGGGCTAGAGAAATGGCATAGCAGTTAAGGTGCTTGCTTGCAAAGTACCCACATACACAAGATGCAGAAGGTGGCACATGCGTCTGGAGTTTGTTTTCAGTGGCTAGAGGCCCCAGCATGTCCATTCTCTCTCTCTGCCTCTCTCTCTCTTGCTGTCTCTCAGATAAATACATTTTAAAAATAACAATTTAAAAATGAACAATTACATGGCATTCTGTGAATTCAGTGTTGTGACACTACTACTTCTAGTTCCAAAATATTTTTGTTATCTCCAAAGAAACTCCTGTGTCTATTAAAGAGTCACTCCATATTTTTTTCCCACCCCATCCTCTGATACTACTCATTCTTCTTTTTGCCTCTAGGAATTTACCTATTATAGATACTTCATATAAATGAAATTATCTGATGCTTTTTGTCTGGTTTTGTTTGCTTAGTATAATGTTTCCAAAGTTCATCCATGTGGTAGAAAGTGTTATTCATACTTCATTCTCTTAAATGACTAAATATTATTCTATTGCATGTAGTGATGGTTTGAATGTAAATGTATGTCCCCCATAGACTCCTGTACTTCTGATTATGTTTCCTACTTAATTCTCTAGCAGGCACAGCCCTGCTGGAGGAGGCATGTCACTGGGGGATGGATCTTGAGTCCAGTCCTACTTAGGTATGTAGCAAGCCAGTTTGAGCTCTGGCTGTTGGTGCTTGCTGGTATTGGCTTCTCTCTCTCTTCTACGGATGCTGAAGTGAGCCAGTTCCTTCCACCACGATGGAGCTTCTCTGGGAATCTGTAAGCCTAAAAGCAGCCCTTTTCCTATAAGCTGCTTCTGGCCAGATGTTTGCCCTAGCAACAAAGGTAACTGCAACACTTGTGTATACCATATGCTGTTTATCCATTCGTCCTGTTGATGGGCAATTGAAGTGTTTCCATTTTGGTTATTGTAAGTAATTCTGGCATAAATATTTGTGTCATTGTTTTCCATTCTCTTGGGTACATACCCACAGTTGGTTTCACTGGTCATGTAGTTTAACTTTTTGAGGAACTCTGAAACAATTTCTCACATCAACAGTAATGCACAAGAGTTGTATATAATATACAAGGGTTGCTATATTCAAGTCCTTTGTCTGCTTTTTAATTGTTAAGTTATAACAATATATTCTGGATACTAGACCCGTATCAGATATATTTTTATGCTTTTTTAATAAATGTATTTTTGTTTGTTTATTTGGAGACAAAGTCTCTGTATGTATATGAAGCTGGCCTTGAACCTGGGAGCTTTTTGCCTTAGTACCTGATTTCAGTGATTTAAGGCGTGTGCCTCCACACCCTGATGAAAAATGTCCTGTGATGCACAGATTTGGTTGTTCATTTTGATTAAGTCCAAAGTCACTGGTCATGTCTTATAAACATTGAGGTGGAGAGGGAAAAACACTAGTTCTTCTTTTTTTTTTTTTTTTTTTTTTGGAGAGAGACACAGAGAGAGACAGAGAGAAAGGGAGAGGAAGACAGATAGAGATGGGCATGCCAGCAGCCGCTCAGCCGCTGCGAACGAAATCCAGATGCATGCGCCCCCTTGTGGTCAAGTGCAGCATTGCGCCCTTGCATCACTTTGCATCTGGCTAAACGTGGGACCTGGAGATTGGAACCAGGTTCTTAGGTTTAGGAGGCAGGCACCTTAACCGCTAAGCCATCTCTCCAGCCCTAGTTATTCTTTTTCTGTTTATTTATTTTAATTTATTTATTAGCAACAGACAGACAGAGAGAGAAAGAGAGAGAGAGAGAATGGGTGCTCCAGATGCATGTGCCACCTTGTGCATCTGGCTTACATGGGTACTAGGGAATCGAGCCTTGAACTGGGGTCCTTAGGCTTCACAGGCAAGCGCTTAACTGCTAAGCCATCTCTCCAGCTCAAACATTAGTTATTCTTGGTTGTAGCTCAGTAACTATCTTATTTCACCCTTAGAAAATTGATATGATATGCTGGTCCTGGTGGTCAAATTGCATCCCTAGGTTTCATTTGAAGACCAGTTTTACTTATTATTACAAACTTTTTGTTTGTTTGTTTTTTTTGAGGTAAGGTCTCAGTCTAGCCCAGGCTGACCTGGAATTCACTATGTAGTCTCAGGGTGGCCTTGAACTCTCAGCAATCCTCCTACCTCTGCCTCCCGAGTGCTTTGATTAAAGGTGGTGGCAACCACATCCAGCTTATTACAACCTTTTTTTTCAGTGTAAAATATTTTATTTGAATATTATTAAATATATTACAATTACGCCAGGTGTGGTGGTGCACACCTTTAATCCCAGCACTCGGGAGGCAGAGGTAGGAGGATTGCCAAGAGTTCAAGGCCACCCCGAGACTACATAGTGAATTCCAGGTCAGCCTGGGCTAGACTGAGACCCTTCCTGGAAACACCAATGTGTGTATATATATATGATGTATTTGCAAGCAGTTGCAAAGGTTATGTAATTGATGGTTTCCATGGACATCCAAAGCAACTCAGTGGACTCAAATGTGAGTGTACCTTTCTCAGATATCATGCATAAAATATTTGCCAATGTGATTATATAATATTCAAGTAAAATACTATAAACGAAATGTTTTTATTGATAATTTTCACACATACATAATAGATTTTGATCTCAATCACCTCCTTTTATTTTGTTGCCCCATCTCCCTACCACTGAACCCCTTCTTCTTTCCAATTCATCCCTCTTCAATTTTGATGTTAATTTTCCCCTCCTCCATCATCTGTGACAACATATTGGTTGGCAGGGAAGACTAATTTTATTTAAAACCATCATGTTTTGATATTTTACTTGTTTATAGAGTCTTAGTGTGACATACTTTTAAGGAAAGAGATGTAATTCAGTTGGTAGAGTGCTTACTTTGATAAAATACACAAAGCCTTGGGTACAGTTGCACACACCACATAAAAACTGTGCATAATGGTGCATGCTTATAATCCCAGCACTCAGAAGGTAGAACTTACATGGTGAAGGCAGGAGAATCTGATGTTCAAAGTTGTCCTTGGCTATACTGTGTGTTTTAGACCAGCCTGGAACACATACAATTCTGTTTCAAAAATAAATAAATAAATAAATAAATAAATAAATAAATAAATAAATAAAAGGAAAGTAAGGAAAAAATTACTATTTTAAATCTAGATCTGGTTTTCATGTGTCATTTACCATTGGAGTTTAGAATGTGTGTTGGTTTAGAAAGAATGTGGTATCTAGCTATTTCCATTCACTATTGGTTCTCCAGCTTAGACCTGAATTCTGAACTCTCGATTCATATGTCCAACTGCCTATGTGACATCTCCTAGGGGTGGGGGTGTTTAATAGACTTCTCAAATTTAGGACATTTCCTTACCAAACCCTTGTTTCTTCCCTACCCTTTATGTTGTTGCACCCTTTCTATTTTCCACATCTCAACAAAGGGCAGCTTCGTTCTTTTTTGTAAATTTTTTTTTATTGACAAGTTCTATACTTACATACAAAAAACGTATGATATTTCCCTCCCCTCGCCCCATTCCCCTTTACAACTCCAATCTCTGTTGTATCCCCTCCCTCTCTCCATTAGTGTCTCTTTTAATTTGATGTCATCATCTTTTTCTTCTATTATGAGGGTCTTGCAAAGGTATTTCTAGGCACTGTAAGGTCATGGATATCGAGGCCAATTTCTGTCTGGACAGTTGCATTGTAAGAAGTCATACCCTTCCTTTGGCTCTTCCATTCTATCCGCCCCCTCTTCCGCAATGGTCCCTGAGCCTTTGACGGTGTGACAGAGGTGTTTCAGAGCTGGGCACTCCTCCATCCCTTCTTCTCAGCACTATGTTGCCTTTTGGGTCATCCCAGTCGTCATCGCCATCTGAAAAGAGAGGAAAGCTTCATTCTTATAGTGTCTCGGACCAAATCTGTTGCATTCGTCCTTGATTCTTTTCTTACCTTCATCTACATCCAAATCATTAGCATATTTTGCTCACTCCACTCTCAGAATATGGATGTATCTTGAGTTTGATAGTTCTCTTACTCTTCAAGAGCATCAGTCAGTTAAATCACATCTTATTAGCTTGTATTCTTACTTCCTCATTGGTCTCCTCCCCTTCCCTATACTGTGTATTATACACAAAAAGTCAGAGGAATCCTTTCAAAAGGAGCATCCTCATGCCACTCCTGTGCTTAACCAAAGGAATCCTGTCTCACAGTGAGCACCCAACATATTTTGCTCCCCTTCTTCCCAACCATCTGTTCAAATATAATTTTGTTTTCTCTCTCCCTGGTCACTCACTCTGGCCCCAAGACTCAGCACTATTTTTTTTTTTAAGTGATTGATTTTTAAATTATTTTTAATGAGTGATACAAAAACATAGTTAAGAAATATATATATGGTGGTTTGATTCAGATGTCTACCATAAACTTAGGTGTTCTGACTGTTAGGTCCCCAGCTGATGGCAATTTGGGAATTAAAGCCTCCTGGAGGCTGTGTATTACTGGGGGTGGGATTATGAGTGTTACAACCCGCTTCCTCTTGCCAGTGTTTGGCACACTCTCCTGTAGCTGTTGTCCATCCAGCGTTGGCCAGGAGGTGATGTCCACCCTCTGCTCATGCCATTGTTTTCTCCTGCCATCATGGAGTTTCTCCTTCAGCGTATAAGCCAAAATAAACCCTTTCCCCCACAAGCTGCTCTTGGTCAGGTGTTTCCTGCCAGCAATGTGAACCTGACTGCAATATAATAATATGGATGAATTAGGGGAATTTTAATTAACTACAACTAAAAATTACTTTCAAAATACAATTTCTGCTTATTCTAGAAATGTTTAGATAGTGTGATACATTTATTATTTAGACATACGTTACATAGAAAATTGCATTTATACATTTGTAATGGAGAACTTCATCATATAAACAGATAGCATATCAGTCATATGCCTATTAGATTATGCTCTTATGTTCCCTCTCTCCCACCCCAGTTCCACTGAGGGTCCTCCTCAGTGGGGTTATCAGTGTTCACTGTGGGGTCATCAGTAATGAATGCACCAGTCAGTCTCTGTATGGGGGGGTTGTCTCAGAATACATCTTTCACACCCTATGTATGGCTCTTGCATTCTCTCTGCCCCCTCTTCTGCAATATTCTCTGAGCCCTAGTGGGCACATTTTAAGAATTCCTTACCGCTGAGCTCTCAGCAGCCTTTGATGACTTTTGAGTCTCTTTAGTGTCTACTGCCATCTCCCTGGAGGGAGGCTAGCAGTGAGAGCAGCACTCATATTTAATCTGCCACTTCCTCTGTAATATTTCTTGAGTCCTGGAAGATGTGATAGACACAACTTGTGTCAGGCTAGGCAGTGGACTTTCTTTTCTGGTCATATTGATGGGTCTTGGGTCTCCTCAGTTGTTTTGGGAAACTTTTTCACTGGGGAAATTGGAACACACATCTAACCCCAGCTAGGGTTCAGACAACAGACCAAAGTACAATTGCACTAAAACCACCTTTGGTCACAGGGTGAGGGTTTGCTTCCAGGATTATGTATTACTCAAAGGCAGCTAGCTGTATCACTGACAAGCACACCCTAGCGGAGGCATGGCTCCTGGAACTCACTGCACAACCTGCATGCAGCTCTGCTGGTCGTAGATACTCTCTCTGAGCAGTTGTTTTCCCTTTATATATCTTCAGGGGAGGGTCTTGTAACCTTTTCCCCAAACTTGTTGACTTCCTGAGTCTCCGGAGCTTTCTCCCACCCCAGCCCAGGAAGGAATGTTTCAGTTTGGAGGAAATTGCTATACAACACCAGTATTCCCTGCCATCTGTAAACAGCAGTCTCTAAACAAGAGCAAAAACAACATGGCTAAAGGGGATAAAAATAGGCATTTAAAAGACTATTTGATGAGCATATCCTTTCCCTTTAACCAAAGAACAATGGAAGCTTCCATCTAGTATAGGTTTCTGACTTGGCCCTCAGTACCACATACAAATACTCTCCCACTGAGAAGACCTCATATCCTATCTCATCAGAGAACAGTTGATGATCTGTCCCCCAGCCTATGTGCCACTGTTGCACCAGTGTGTACATCTTGTATATCTTGCCGGGCTGGTTGACTTTGTAGCTTGCAGGACACATTGCTCATTCATTCTGTTCGTGACCATTATCTTCTGGCAGCTCTCATAGCACTTTCCAGCACTATGAGAGCTAGCTAGCAGGGAGCTGGCTTCCATCTCAGTTCTATCATGATCTCTCAATGTCCTGCTACTATAGCCTGTGGTCTCTTCAGCAATAGGGTCTTACCATTTGGTTCTGTAGGTTCAGCACTATTTCCTGAAGTCTCTACTGGCATGTACCACTATCCTTTTTTACTGGAACACTGTCCCTCCTTACAGTCATAGTACTTGCTGTTCCCTGCCCTAGGCTCCACTTAAGCCCATCATGTCTAAGAGCCCTACTCACCTAAGAGAGCAATTCCCTTCCCCCTTGCCCTCCTGGTGCTGCCCCATGCCACTGCCCTTAAGTGTCCCCAACAGTCTCCACTCTCCTCAACTCACTTCCTTCTACTTTAGCACACTTTGCACATGGCTATTTTTACATAGTTCATGAGACATATACTGCTTGCCACTCTGTGTTTCCCAAGCACACACAGAGACCTTCAAAAAATTCTTTTCCTCCTCAATGGCTGAACAAAGAAACATTATACCTTTCACATCAATTATACGACTTTCTTTCATCACTGTAGATTAAAAGGACTAGGTTCATGGTAGCTTCTGCTTCCTGGGGAGCTTCAAGTTCTGCACGGTAGTGCTCTTTGTGAATTACCCAGTTTATTAATTTTTAACCAGGAATGCCTCCATTTATGTGATGTGGTCCATTGTGCCTCTAATCTACTCATTAGGGATTCTCAAGCATGCATTCATATAATAGACCATAGTACTTAGAAGAAGCCATCATGAACTTCCATATGGAGTCCCAGAGGATTAAAATCAATCCTTAAAGCTCATGGGAAGTGCCCCAGTCTTGTGATCTCTTATGTCCTCTGAGTCAACTTGGTGCTTAATGATCCTGACCTGAAAGACAGGAACTGCGATCATATGAAATGACAGAGAGTGTCCAGCACAAGAGTGATGACTGTTTTTCATTCCTTTTTAATTTTTGTAAAACAAAGGAGAGTCAAGGAAATGTTTTCAGGCATTTCTGGCCTTCTCTGGCTTTCACTAGGGAGAAAACTCCTGGCCTTTGTATTCCAGGTTAGTATGTTCTGGGTAAAACACACAAAGAAGGCCATGTGGAAGTGCTAGAAAGTTCCCTGAACATACTACATCCACTTAGCACATTAAGAAACTAGGTCCTGGAAACACAGACTTGTTTGGGGTCCCAGAATGAAATCCTAGTGGAACATGTAGAGCAACTTAGGGCTGAAAGTGACCTTTAAGTTCTCTCATTATATCTGAGGGAACCAACAGAGTGGTTTTAGGCTACTTGCCAATGATCACATGACCTTTCAGAGGTGAACAGGGAGGTCTTTGAACTTCTACCCAGCATTCTTTCCATACAGTCACTGAACCACTGAAGGGTGGTCTCAAGAATAAAATGATACAGTCCCTCCATTGTCTACTGAAATGTTCCTTTGAGAGTTGGGGTTGGCCACAGGTAACGCTAGGCCATATTTAGCTGAATCAGTGTCCTAATAAAATTGGTCTACCTATGTTTTTGATGATCAACTTTCACTTCATTTACCCTTTGTAAATATTTTGATGTGCAAATGCTCAGAGAGTGAAGCTATCCATGACTTAGCTTTGCAAAGGTGATTGAAGACTTTTCAAAGCCATAGTTCTTACAGTGTGGATCTTGGACCAGCAGCATCAGAATCACCTAGGAAATGCAAGCACTTCATCTCAGACTTACTGAATAAGAAACTCTGGTGTGCGTGTGACAATTTGTGATTAACAAGTGCTCCAAGGAACTTTGGCGCTCACTCAAGTTCAAGAAGTGCTGGTTTACAGGCTGCTGATGGTCTTTCCTACTACCTTGGAAGTCTTTCCATCAGTGCTGTGGCTGAGAGCCCACATGTGAAACCTACTCCCAAGAAATACCCCTGGCAACCACAGTTACCTTAATTGAGCCGTTTCAAGGTTTCCCTACCCACACACGTAGAAGGTGGCTGGGAGCCAGGGATTGATTAGCTCAGGTTACCAAAACCCTCTTGCCTGAAGATGGGTCAGACTTTACTGATTTTGCTCTAGACTTCCTGGTTTAGGGAGGAAAGGAGGGAGGGAGGGAAAGAAGAAGGGGAGGAGGAGGAAGAAGGGGAGGAGAAGTAAGAGGAGAGGACAGAAGAGGAGAGGAGAGAGAGAGAGAGAAAAGAGAGACTGGACTTGTTGTGCATGTACGTTGCCATTTCTCTCAGTTTTATTTTCCTTCCTCTTTTAAAAATTTCTCCTGTAAACAGCGACCCCAGCACAAAAATTACTTACATTACTTGCTAAGAACCACCGGCATTGTCTCTGTGTCTAAAGAACCTTCTGCAGGAAAATTAGAATGCTCATCCTAATGATATTCCTCTCAAAGATGATCATGTGGGAATGGGCATGTAATAAGAATATTCTCAGTAAACTAGTACACTTAGATTGGGGTTAGTCCATGTTCCACATTGCTTTATAACATATCTACGGTTGCCACATACCACCAATAACTTTGAAGGTTTCCTGTCTACATGATATCTAATTTCATGGAGATTGATTTTGGGCGAGAGCAATTCTAGGTAAGAGAAATAGGAATACACCTGGGTCCTATTATTTTCTTTTCTTTTATTGTGTGTATGTGTGTGGTGTGAGTTCTTCTGTATACATGTTCATATGCATGTGACTGCATGTGTGAATCCAGGTGTGTGTGTGTGTGTGTGTGTGTGTGTGTGTGTGTGTGTGTATGTGTGCCTGCCTGTGGAGGTCTAAATTTAACATCAGGTATGTTCCTTAATTTCCCCACCTTATGTTTTTGGATCTAAGACTTTATTGTAATGGCAGAGAGAGAGAGGGAGAGAGAGAGAGAGGAATATTGTGTACATCAGAGAAAGAAGAAAAAGAGGGGAAGGAGTAGAAAAGGGTGATGTGGGGGCTGGGGAGATGGCTTAGCCATTAAGGCACTTGACTGCAAAGCCAAAGGGCCTAGGTTCGATTCCCCAGGACCCACATAAGTTAGATGCACAAGGTGGTGGTGCATGCATCTGAAGTTCATTTTCAGTAGCTGGAGGCCCTAGCATGCCCATTCTCTCTCTCTCCTTCTTTCTCCCTCTCAAATAAATGAAAATAATTTCTTTTTCAAAAAGAAAAAGGGTGATATATGCACATGTAACCACCTTAACTTTTTTTGAGACAAGGTCACTTGCTGAACCCAGTGCTCACTGATTTGATTAGGTAAGTATGGTAGTTTAAATGGATGCTCTCCAACAGACTGAGGATTTTTTTTCAAGTAGGGTCTCACTCTAGCTCAAGCTGACCTAGAATTCACTATATAGTCTCAGTGTGGCCTTGAACTCATGGAGATCCTACTCCCTCTGCCTCCTGAGTGCTGGGATTAAAGGCATGAGTCACCACACCTGGCTGCTTGTTTTTTTTTTTTTTTTTTTTTTTTTGAGATAGGGTTTCACTCTAGCTCAGGTTGACCTGAAATTCACTATGTAGTCTCAGGGTGGCCTCAAACTCATGGTAATCCTCCTACCTTTGCCTCCCAAGTGCTGGGATTAAAGGTGTGTGCCACCACACTGGGTGATTCAGGAGTTTTATTTGAGGTTGAAACTTAGATCTCCAGCTGCTTGGCTGGAGGAGGTGTCACTGTAGGTGGATCCTAGAGTCCAGCTGTAAGGTGTTTGGGTGGATCTGGAATTCCAGCCTAAGGTACACAGAGTGCTTGAGCTCTTCCTGTGATTCCTGGAGTGTGCTTGCTTGTGATGCTGGTGGTGTTATTTTTCTCTGAGTGGACCTGTGAAAAGGGATCAGCTTCTTCTGTCCATTATGGAACTTCCCCTGGTTATGTCATCTCAAATAAATGCCATTCCTCCCACAAACTGTGCTTGGTTTGGAAGTTCATCCAGCAGTTACCCAGGATGCCCTGGGGATTCTCTTGTTTCTGCCTCCCCATCACTGGGATCAGGTGCTAGTTACCACACCTAGATTTTTATATGAGGTCAGGCAATCTGAACTCGGGTCTTCATGCTTTCATGGTAAACACTCTACTGACTGAGCTCCCTAGGGCCCTTGTTGCCTTTTAACCAATCTACCTGGCACTATAATCTGCAGTTTGGTTTTGTTGAGGTTAGAATGAATTGATATATTCACTGTGGTCATCAGAGACATCTCTTGCATTTGCTTTGGGTCACTTGGTCTCTGGAGGCACATATGGAATGTTCAAAGATCCAGTTTCAAGGGTCAGCTCATCTGTGGGAAAAGGCCTCCATATGTACAGTTTGACAATCAATGGTGCTGATTAAGCTCCACCCTTAGTCCTAAAATCATGAGGAAGGGAACCCTGGGGAGCACTCCATCATGGAATGGAAACAAAATTCAATGATGAATCTGTTTCCCGGATGCTCTGCTATGTCCCAGGACTCCAGAATCCTTGGTTCCCACAGAGCTTCAAACAAATGGCTGCAAGTTGAACTCTGGGCATTTGGAATTTGAGCCAGCACCCCCCCCCCGCAAAAAATTACCTCTGGGTTGGCCAGGAGCCATCTTTTAAAAATATGTTTCCTTTTTGTTCTGTACCTATCCCAGCATAGATGGCAAGGATCAGTGTGAAAAATTCTAGTGTTGTGCATGCTGGCAAAACACTCTATCATTACTCAGCTTCACATATTTTTGAGACACATTCTCACTTTGTATCTGAAGCTGTCCTAGAACTCCCTGTATAGCCCCAACAAGCCAAGAATCTCTGGTGATCCTTCTCTTGCTTGAGTGCTGAGCTAATAGAAGTGAGCCACCATGCCCAACTTGAGAAAAGTATTAATAGGAGTTTATTTCAAGAATGAGCAGACTTGGGATGGAGGAATGGCTTAGCGGTTAAGGTGTTTGCCTGCAAAGCCAAAGGATCCTGGTTCAATTCCCCAGGTCCCACATAAGCCAGAGGAACAAGGTGGCACATGTGTCTGGAGTTTGTTTGCAGTGGCTGGAGGCCCTGATGTGCCCAGTCTCTCTCTCTGTCTGTCTTTCTCTCTCTGATTCTCTCAAATAAATAAATAAATAAATAAATAAATAAATAAATAAATAAAAACGTTAAAAAAAGAATGAGCAGGCTATTCATCTCTGAATACTCCACATTTTATTCCTGGTGGACCACTAGCGAGCTGAGTATTTAGCTAATATTGTCACAAGCCCATCTGAAAAACTGCTTTGCTAGGAAGGGCATCCATAGCCACCCTTGCTAATCTCTGACAGAGGACTGTTCCTTGTTGTGGTTTGAATGAGAAATGCCCACCTCCATAAACTTATGTGTTTGAACCCTTGTTCCCCAGCTGGTGGTACTATTCAGTAATATGGTAGAACATTTAAAAGATGGATCCTTGTTGGGGGAAGAGAATTACTAAAGGAGGACCTTGAGCTTTTATAGCCTGACCCCGCTTTGTCTTCACTCTCTGCTTCTTGACTCTGACTGTGAAATGACCAACTCCGTCTCTTGATTCTGCTGCCATGAAACTTCCCCTTGGAAATGTAAGCCTAAGTAAACCCTTTTCTTCCTTAAGTTGAATCTGGCCAGGTATTTGCTCACAGAAACAAGAAAGTAATGGATACATAGTCATGCCATAGCAGATATCACATTTATTCTAGAAGTGAAGAAGTGTGAAGACCTGTGTGGGGATGTTCTTTCAGTTTTATGTGCTAGTAGAAACTTTACCACCTCAGGATTATTGGCAACCTTTCCTCTTAGATAATGTGAATCAAACACTTGACTGTATTTCCCTTCTTTGAGTGGGCTATTAGTTAGCAGAGAGCCAGATTTTGGGTTCATTTCTGGAGTGAAGCCTGCATATTTTTTTCTTTCCTCCCCTGGGTTAGCCCACATGCATTTTTTGCAAAGTCCTGATTTCTTAGTTTTGTATCTATTTCATCTTAGCATATCTAGGGAGCTATCTAGAATATGTATGTATCAATGCAGGGAGCAAATATAATATGAGCATTTTAATCACATCCCACCTTAAAAGGACTATAAAACCACTCCTCACTCATATTTAATAAAAGCAACATGTTAAATAAATTATGGAGTAGCCTACATTCTGAAATGGGGTTAGGATTTACAAGGACAATTAAAATGCTTACAAACCGAGGAAAGATCCAAAACTTGAGATCACCGAGGAAGGCACGATAGTATTTGCAAATATGTAAGACAAAATGAGCAGGATTGGCTATGATGATAGCTTAATCAGCATTTTGCAAGCATGAGGATCTGAACTTAAGCTCTGCTAACCAAATAAATAATGCCAGGTATGAAGTTACGCACCTGTAATTCCAATGCTGACGAGGAGGAGGGAGGAAGAGGAGGAAAGATGATCGCTAAGTGCTTGCTGGACAGCCAATCTAGCTTAATTGGTGAGCTCCAACCCAATGAGAGATCCTGTGTAAAAAAAAAGGTGGGGCTGGAGAGATGGCTCAGTGGTTAATCTGCTTGCCTGAAAAGTCTAAGGCCCTGGGTTCCATTCTCCAGTACCCACATAAAGCCAGATATACAAAGTGGTGAATGTATCTCGAGTTCATTTGCAGTGACTAGAGGCTCTGGCAAACCCATTCTCTCTCTGTGTCTGCCTCTTTCTCTCTATGTCAAATAAATGAGTAAAGTAAAATATATTTTTTAAAAGGTGGATGATATTTATGAGGATGATACCTGGGGTTGTCCTCTGACCTCCACAAGCATGCTCACACAAGTACATGTGCCCTCAAGCCTTTGCACTTGAACACACAGGAGTACACACACACACATAGAAAAAAATAATTGAGCAGCAAAGCAACTTTTCAACCTACTTTAGAAAATACCACCGGCAAACACAACAGTGAGGGACAAGGACTGCAGATGGAGTGATTAGACCTTGCGGCTGCTGGCTCCGCCTTTAACTAAACAAAACCCTGAAGGACTGCCAGAGGATATCTACTGTAATAACATTCTGTGGTTCATCACAATTAGTCTTTCTCTTGACAGATATTTGTAAGAGGTGTTTTGATCATTTCAGTGTGGGATGGATTGTCCTATTCATATCACATTTACTTTAAAACGGGAGGATCCAGACACAGTGGGAAAAGAAGTCTAGGGGTGAATGACAGAAGAATGTCAGGAAATGGTTTAGGCTTTGCAGTGATCATTGCTATTTTTCTTTTTCTTTCTTTTTTAAGCGTGGTACCCAGGAAACAGTTTTGAAAACTGCAAGCATGCATAATATTTAGTGAAGATATTAATCACATTGCTGGAGAGATGGCTCAATGGATAAAGCACTTGCCATGTAAGTGTGAGTACCCGAGTTTAAGCCCATAATCTACATAAAACCCAGAAGTTTAGATGGGCTTCTGCAATCCCAAAAGTTTATGGTTCGATGAGTGTGGAGACAGGAGAATTTCCTGGAAGTTCACAGACCAGTTAGTCTGAGACAGACAGACAGAGAGAGAGAGAGAAGAGAAGAGAGGGAGGGAGAGAGAGAGAGAAAGAGGTAGAGAAAGAGGAGAGAGAACCTCCACACATGCACTGTGGCCTGCACTTATACATGAGTGTACACACACACACACACACACACACACACACACACACACACACACACACAACATACAACCATAAACACACATACCAACAGAAAAAAAGAAAATACTCAGCATGTATTAGTTCCCACATAGAATCCAACCATAGTCAGTGATATGAAAACTCAACTTTTGGAGGAACTCAGGCCTTCAAATCCACATGGATAGTTTTAAGACATAAGTGACCTTGGACCTTTGTGATAGAATGACAGAGATATGAGCTATATAAATGGTCACAAGATTTCATCAATGCAGTTCCTTCCTTGTTCGTTAGTTTTAGTTTAGCATTTATTTTTCAGCTAGCCATTGAGAAACCAGTGAAGCTAAATTTAAAGACCCTAATCTGTTCTTCCATGGTGATTTTCTCTTATGGTACTTGAAGCAATCGTCTTTTGCCCCATGGGTCATCCTTGCCCATGATCTTGACAGTCCTGCTGGGCCAACCTCTCCTGTCCATGACCCTTGTGCTGATGTCCAGTTCTTTCTGGGTGGGAAGCTCAAGAATTTGCTCTGCTTAAGACTTTGGTTTCCTTTTGATGTGGGATTAGAGTCCTGAGTGGGATTAGATCTCCATAAAGGTGCAGGACATCCCCAGGCCCATGAGCCCTAATTTTGGGTTCTTGTACAAGTTATTAAATAATTGAAAACATGGACTCAGAGAAGGATCAATTATGTGATTTGTTGTAGGGAGAGGTGGGCTAAGCAGGAAATCACCCAAGCCAAAAGAAGCCATGCTGGGAAGCAGGATAGGAGACTGGGCAAACCTCTCTCGCATGCTTCTGTGGGAAGGGAAGAAAAGAGGAAGGCAGAAGGGGAGAAGGAGTGAAGGTGCTTCCACACGTGTGTCAGGCCAATTTATATGGATCAAACATCCAGTGAGAATGACCCTCATTATCACACTCAGGTGTATAATGAAGGAACTTGATTGGTTGGTGGACTCAAGAGGCTGGCTCAGGAAGGAAGGGTGAGCCCACAGGTGTGATAATCCCAGGAAAACTTAAAGTAGCAGGAAGCTGTTGCTTAGGGGTTGTTGCTTATAGCCATCTTGGCTGAGACTGAATTGGACACAAGTTATAGTCTTGCCAGGGTGGGAAAGATTGCATGCATGTTTCTGTGGGCCAGTCCCTAGCTAACTACCTATCAGGAAAAAGCTTCTTTTTTCTACTCCATATCACTTTTGCCAGGCAGCTCCATCCTGGCAAGAGCAAAGGCTGAAAACTGACCCAATTTGGAACAACAACTCCTACCACATGCTCAGGAATCTTGTATCAAGTGGAAATGGGCAGTAGGTGCAGCTAAAAGCCAGCCATCTGGTGAACATCCCTTTAAGAAGTAATTAGACCCTTAGCAGAGTCTGGCCAGATTTTATGCTAGAAATGTTGAGTCCGTGGGATTAACTCTAGAAGACTAATAACCCAGTCAAGGAGGTGTGACTGTGGTGGAAGCCAGCAACTGGCTGCACACTGGTGGGTACTACCCAAAGGCCTTCGTTTTACTAGGAACTCAATTCCCCAGCGAAGCTAACACCGTCTCTCTCTGACAGAACATGAACAACACCCTTTCTGGAAAATGCTTTGTAGCTTGACTGAATTGGGAACTAACCATGTGTATTAGTCCTTTTTGTTGTTGTTAGTATAATTAAATACCCATGGTGGGCTAACTTTATAAAGAAAAGAGATATATTTATTTAGAAAAAGTCTTATGTAGTCCAAGCTGGCCTTAAACTTACTATATAGCTAAAGATGACTTTGAATTTCTGATCTCCTGAGTGCTGGGATTATAGACATGTGCCTCTATACCCAGTTTTATATGGTTTCAGGAAATGATGAACCCAGGGTTTCATAGACTTTACCAATTGAACTACATCCATGGCCCCAAAAGAGTGTTTTTTTTAATATATATTTTTTATTTATATTATTCTGATTTTACATTCATAGTATTGGTTCCATTGTCCTCCTCCCCGTCCTCCCACTTTCAAAGGGACCCTCATTAATGGGGAATGTGGGTCATGCATTGTGATTTTTACTCAAGAGTTCTGGTGGATAGGCCCCAGTCTCTGCGCATAATGCCCCAACTTGTGACTCTAACAATCTTTCCACCCCCTCTGCCGCGAGTTTCCTGAGCCACATTGGGGTCATTTTAGTTCTGCTTCCTTGATGAGGTTTTGGGAGCCTCTCTGTCTCTGGATATCTGGCTTAGTTGGAGTTGGATGTTCTCTGTGTTTATCTCCTTCAGCCTTTTTCTGGTTTTGTGATCGCCTTGAACTCTGTATTCTTGCCCTTCCCCTGCGTTGTTCTATGGTTTCAGCTGGTGAGGTGTGGTTAGCTAATCCTCCCTTCAGGTTCGTTGTCCACCTGGAAAAAGATAAGCAAATTTTCCAACGGAGAAAGAAGTTAGTACTAGATAGAAGGGATAACCATATATGTTTTGGAGGGAATTTTATATGCATTGGCTCTCTTCTAGCCCACATTTGGTGGCATCTAGATCTTGGAGACTGAGCTCATTTTTTGTACATGGCTTTGACTTATTTCCCAGTTCCAGCAATGAGTTCCATTCCACTGAGTGCATTTATTAGCCAAATCAAGAGCAGTTGGTTACCCACCATGGCTGTTTGCCACTACTGCACTTGTATGAGCATTACGTCAGATTGTTCCCTGCTGGGTATCTTAGATTGCAGGTTGTTTGGACCATAGATTACAATTTATAAGGCTGAAATAGTCTGGTGCAGGCTCTATGAAGCCCCATTTCCCTGGCTTCATTATGTCCTGTTGGATGACAATTGTGGGAGCTTATATAGAGGAATAGATCACATTTCCAGACAGGAAGCCAGAGAAAGTGAGTCTCTCTCTCTCTCTCTCTCTCTCTCTCTCTCTCTCTGTGTGTGTGTGTGTGTGTGTGAGAGAGAGAGAGAGAGAGAGAGAGACAGACAGACAGACAGACAGACAGAGAGGCTGGAGAGTCCCACAATCAATTTCCTGGACATGCTTCCATTAGTTATAACTCCTTGAAGTTCTCATAACTTCCCAGTGCCACTGATCAAGCTTCCAACTATGAACTTTTGAACATCCTTAAACCATATCCAAATCATAGAATTCAAACATCCAGAAAGAAAAACGTTCTGACTTCTGTGCATCAGTTTTCTGTTGCCCTAATACTGCCAAGTCACCCCAAAACTCAGCCGCAGAAAAATCAATCAATGATTTACTCTTGCTTGCTCATCTACAAGAAGACTAGATGTTTATTTTTGACTACTGTACTTATTGTACACAGTTGTTGTTGGATATAGGACAGATTGGTGCCTTTGATAATCTTGGCTGGCCTAACACATATGCCTGGTGTGGTGGTTTGATTCAAGTGTTCCCCATAAACTCATATGTTCTGAATTCTTGATCCCCAGCTGATAGCAATTTGGGAATTGGAACCGTGTTTCAGGTGCATTGTTGGAAGTGGGCTTATGGTTGGCCCAGTCCTGCTGCTGTTGCCCACCTGATGTTGGCCAGGAGGTGAGGTCCACCCTCTGCTCATGCCACATTTCCTACTTCCATTGTGGGGCTTCCCTTCCATCTGTAAGCTGAAATAAACCTTTTCCTCTCACAAGCTGCGCTGGTAGAGGGCTTTCTGCCACCAACGCGAAGCTGACTACAACACTTGGGGATTGGTTCTGTGTCTGCTGCTCATTGGCTAACGAGATACTAATCACATGGTGGATTCAGAAGAAAAAAATGGAAAATCCAAGACTCTTTTGAGACCAAGGCTTAGAAGTCACACATAGTCACTCCTGGCACATTCTGTTGGCAAAAGTGAGCCGCAAAGCCAATCTAAGTTCAAGCGATGAGAAGTAGGCAATGTCTATTGAAAATGTGCTGGGGGATGGCTCAGGGGGTAAAGTGCTTGCTGCCCAAGCTCGAGAGCCTGAGCCTGGGATCTCAGCACCCACGGAAAAGCCAGAGGTGGTGGTCAACACCTATAATCCCAGTGCTCGGGAGGCCGAGACAGGAAGATCCTTGGCATTTTTTGACTAGTTATTGGCTAGTTTCTGTGACTCAGTGAGCTCTAGGTTCAGGGGAGAAACCCTGTCTTAAACAATATTGTGGAAAGTGAGGAAGACACCCATTATATCCAATGTTGACTTCTGATGCACATAAGTACATATGTACTCTCACACACTTGTGTACCCATGCACATATGAACATACATACACACATGCATGCAAAAACCCCAAAGGAAGGGTACAACTCTTTACAATGCAACTGTCCAGACAGAAATTGGCCTTGATATCCTTGACCTCGCAGTGCCTAGCAATACCTTCACAAGACCCTCATAATAGAAGAAAAAGATGATGATATCAAATGAAAAGACTAATGGAGAGAGGGAGGGGATATGATGGAGATTGGAGTTATAAAGGAGTATGGGGGCAGGGGAGGGAAATACCAGTTATTTTTTGTATGTAAATATAGAAGTTGTCAATAAAAAATTTAAATAAATAAATAAATAAATAAATAAATAAATTTAAATAAAAAAATTTAAAAAGCTAGGTAGTTAAAGGCACTTGCTACCAAAGCTTGCCCACCTGTTTCATGTCCTCCAGCTTCAAAACAAAATGGCACATACATCTGTGATCCCAACAAGCATACTACAATGGCAATTGGGGGGCAGTGGAGCCAGGAGAATCTTAAGTTCCTAGGCCAGCTAGTCTGATGTTTCTTTGCAGTCTAGTAGTTCATCTGGGACAGCAAGAGACTGGTTCCCAAAGAAGGTGGAACATAGACATCTTGAAGTTGTCCTCTGACCTCTACGTGTGTATGTGTGTGTGTGTGTGTGTGTGTACGTGCACACACACAAATAAACCAAATTATGAAAACTTAAGAAGGTATGCATAAAAAAGTTACAGGCCAAAAAGTGAAGTAAAAAATTGGGACCCTATACTTCACTTTTTTGGCCTGTAGCTTTTGTATGCATACCTTCTTAAGTTTTCATAATTTGGTTTATTTGTGTGTGTTTTAAGATAAATACATTTTGTTATCCTTAAAAGGAAGAATTCAATAAAATTAAGTGGGAATATTTTGCCTAGAGTTCTCACTGACAGTTTTTGATTTTTCTACCAGTAGCAAAGGTAGACATTAATAGTTAAGCTGAAATCAAATAGCTAGCCTGTGAATGTTCTCATGTGATGAATTACATGAATAATGTCTCCATCTGTACCTAAAATACATACATATGGAGATATGAGAGTGAGATGGGGCTTCAGTCAGGAAACACATCCTGTATGTAAACTGCAGCTGGTAAGAGAAGACACCCCTCATTAGCAGGGAATGGAACCATTCATCACATCACGGAGCCAGGGGGTCAGCTGCGGCTTTGGTGTCTGACGCCATATCCTAGTCTGGGCCAAAGTCAGTGCTGCAATTAAACCGCAGAGAGAGTACATGAGTTATTGAGAACATGCCCTTCAACAGCAGAGACAGGAATGGGGATGCATGCTTTCTCGGGTTTTCTGAATTTAACAACTGCAGCCTAGAAGGCTTCACTGTCACAGGAAAAAAAGAAAAAGCACTCGCGGACCAACAAACCCATGAAAGGGCTATTTGAGGAACATTAGGAAGTGGGTGCACTCCCTCCAGAAGCAGGGCATCTGTTCCCAATTTTTCTTTCTTTCCACAGCTGAGTTATTGGCCAGATTTCCCAGGGGCGTCTGAGTATCTTTATGGGAAAACTCAAAATTTTAAGATGGTAAAAATGTACGAGGCCTGCTGCCCTCTCCGCTAAAGCAGAATGAGCTGGGCTGGTTCTCGGAGTTCTGAGACACTAGGGGTCCCACAGAACCTCCTCGGGTTTCTAAGACATGATCTCATCAGTGAAATGGAAAGGGGGTCTATTTTACATATTGTGAGGTGACAAAGTACTCTTACAACTGAGTAGCTTAGCACAACAAACATGTGTTGTTTTGTGGTTTCCACGGGTTGGAAATTTCGGAGCACCTTAGTCAAGTGGGTCTGGCCCAGGGTTTCTCTGGAAGTTGTAGACAAGTCCTCTGAGGACTGGCCTGGTGCTGGAGACGCTAATTCCAATATGGCTGCTCTCATGCAAGAGACCGCAGCCTCTCATTATATGTAGAGCGAACTGAATGAGTCTCATGACATTGCTGCTTGGCCAGAAAGAAATACAGAAAAAGAGAGAGGGAGGGAGAAAGAAGGAGAGGGAGAGGAGAAAACTTTCATAATCTAGTGTGTGAAGTGATACCATGGTTTCTGGCATATTCCTTAGGTCAATATAACTAACACTGCTATAATGGTGGAGGGGTCCACACTACTACACTAGGTGCTAATACCAGATAGTAGGGACCACTGAGCTATCTCGGAAGCCGTCACCACACAGCGTTAGGCTTGATGGCCTTTACACAGTTCCTTCCAGGTGCCAGTTCTATAGTCTTGTGCACAGGTGACATAGACACACACACCTATGGCCCCATAAGGTTTAAGTGTAAATAAAGCTTTACTGGGGGGGGGCACTTCACAATAGCAAAGAGAAGATTGCTTACAGTCCATCCATTTGAGCTTTCCTAGTTTCACAGTGGGTGGTGCAAAGCCGAGCTGTACCCACTGGAAGATGGAAGTAGGTCCCATAGAATGGAAGCCCAGGGCACGACACAGACATAGGGCAAGGTGGAGGGGAATATGTCTCTTGTTTATCCTGGTCAGAGAAGTGGCCTGTTTAAAAGGAAGCGCTTCTCTCTGCCAGTAATTGGGATCACTCCACATCCTATTTTTAGAAAGCAAAGAACTCTGCTGTATATTCGATGATCTAAATGCTTTGAAGCGTCAGTGGAAGGGGGCAGAGGAGAGGGGACAAAAGAAGGTAATGGGGAGATTGTGATTAAATTACACATTATGTTCATGTGTGAATAATGTCAAAAAAGTCTGAAAACTAAAAAAGGAACTAACTGCAAAAAAGAAAAGAAAGCCAAAGGCTTTTGTCATTAGTGATTTCTTAGCAAAATTTGACTTAAATTGTCCTGAGTCTCCTGATGTTTTTTTCTTACTTCGAGTGAATATCCATGCATTTCATTGCATAAAAGTTAATGTGTTTGATTATAGGGTGCTGCCCCAGAGCGTGCTGAGGAACTTAATAATAGACACTATATATACCATATTCCCTTTCTAAAGTATAAAATTATTCAGCTCCATGTGGGTGGGCACTGCTTTTAGTGCAGTTCTCAAAATGCCCCAGTTATCTGACCGTAGAGCAAACAAATGAACCCTATTATCACATGGCTTGAAACACTAGAAGTTGAAACGGGAATCTTATAATACAGGTTCATAATCTCCTCCTCAAAATGCTTGGGTCCAGATATGGTTTGAAATTAAGTATTTACATATTTAGAAATCATTAGCCATATAGTGTATCACATAGGATAGGAGAGTTTAAAACCATATTTGCCTTTCATTAGCTATGTGGCCTTGCATAAATTATGGAAGCTCTCTGAGGCAGATGTTCTCATCTGTCAAATAGAGATGATGGCATTTACTTCTGAAGCTTGTGGTAGGGAATCCGTGATATGAAATGGTAGATAAATATAACTACTGAATCATCCTCTGCTTCCATCTTAATTTCAAGTTCTGCAAACTGGGTCTTGGTCTGAACAAATTCCTATGTATATGAACCCTTTATACTTGGTTAAATCAGTAAAATTATTCTTTCTTCAGGAATACTATGTGACATTTCAACCTGAAAATGATGTAATATAACATGGAAATGCTGAGTGGACACTCAACTAATAAATAACCACTTGCCCTAGGACTTTACGTATGGATAGCTCTAAACTTTCTGTGGGAACTAGAGCAAAACATGGGCATTCAGTCTAATAGCTGCTTTTACCTTATGGATAAATCTAAATTATTATTATTATTATTATTTTGGTTTTTCAAGGTAGGGTCTCACTGTAGCTCACGCTGACCTTGACTTCACTATGTAGTCTCAGGGTGGCCTCAAATTCACAGCGATCCTCCTACCTCTGCCTCCCAAGTGCTGGGATTAAAGGCGTGCACCTCTTCTTGATTTTGTTACTTTTTTTGTTTTTTTCTTAAAGATAGGGCTTCACTCTAGTCCAGGCTTAACTGGAACTCACTATATAGTCTCAGGGTGGACTTGAACTCATGGTGATTCTCCTACGTCTGTCTCCCGAGTGCTGGGATTAAAGTGTGTGCCACCATGCCCGGCTTGATTTTGTTACTTTAAAAAATTTTTAAAAATTATTTTTATTATTTATTTTTGGAGAGAGTCACAGAGAGAGAGACAGACAGACAGAGAGGGAGAGGGAGACAAATAGAGATGGGCGCGCCAGCAGTCTCTCAGCTGCTGTGAACGAAATCCAGATGTGTGCACCCCCTTGTGGGCAAGTGCGGCATTGCACCCTTGCGTCACTTTGCATCTGGCTAAACGTGGGACCTGGAGATTGGAACCGCTGGACATTGGAACCAGCGTTCTTAGGCTTAGCAGGCAGGCGCCTTAACTGCTAAGCCATCTCTCCAGCCCGATTTTGTTACATTTTTAATTGAGAACTTTATTGTATGAACATATTGCATATTGATCATATTCCCATCAGGTTATACTTTCTTTTAAAACTTTTATTGATTTGTTTTAAAGGAAGGAGAGAGGGAAGGAGAGAGAGAGAAAGAGAGAATGGGCACACCAGGGCCTCATGTCACTGCAAATGAACTTCATGCATCTAACTTTACCCGGGTACTGGGGAATTGAACCCAAGCTGCCAGGCTTTGCAAGCAAGCAACTTTGACTGCTGGGCCATCTCCAGTATAGGTTATACTTCTGTTTTTTATTTTTATTTATTTATTTGCCAGAGAGAAAGAGGGAGGAAGAGAGAGATAGAGAATGAACAGGGGCATGCCAGGGCATCCAGCCACTGCCACATGTGCCACCTTGTGCATCTGGCTAAAATGGGTCCTGGAGAATCAAACCTGGGTCCATTGGCTTTGTAGGCAAATGCCTTAACCACTAATCCATCCCTCCAGCCCCAGCACAGGTTATACTTCTATGTCCCCTTTTCCCCCTTTCTGTTGGGGGGGGCAATGCTTCAGAGTACAACCTTCCCAGCACGGGGCTCTTGCAGTCTTTTTGCACCATCTTCCCATATGTTTCCTGGACCTTGGAGGGTGTGTTATAATTCTCTTTTAGTGTTGACTTCTCAGAAGCCTCTGATTTGCTGTTTTGATGAGTTTAGAATCTTCTCATAGTCTACCATCATCTCCCTGGAGGAGGTTTTCAGGCTAGCAGTGAGAGAAACACTCATATTTAATCTCCCACTTCCTCTGTAATGTCTCCTGGGCCCTGGCAGATGTGATAGAGATGACTTGTTTTGTGCTAGGCAGTTGGCTTTCTTTGCTTGTTGTACTGATGGATCTTAGGTCTTCCTGGTATTATGACCATCTGTAAAAAGCAGATTCTTTAGCCAAGAGTGAGAGCAGCATGGATCAAAGGGGATAAACATAGTTAGTTAGAAGACTTTTTGATGGGCATACCCTTTCATATTGGCCAAAGAACAGTGGAAGCTTCCCTGTAGGGAGTATGACCTACCAAGCCATAGGCTTGGTTCTCAGTATCAGGGAATTCACTTTATTTTTTAAATTTGAGAGATAGAGGAGACAGCTAGAGGGGGAGAGAGAGAGAGAGAGAGAGAGACAGAGACAGAGACAGAGACAGAGACAGAGAAAGAGAGAATGGGCGTGCCAGCAGCCTCTCAGCTGCTCTGAACGAACTCCAGATGTGTGCGCCCCCTTGTGGGCAAGTGTGGAATTGCGCCTTTGCATCACTTTTTGCATCTGGCTAAACATGGGACTTGGAGATTGGAATTGATGTTCTTTGGCTTGGCAGGCAGGCACCTTAACCACCAAGCCATCTCTCTAGCCCTGAATTATTATTTTTTTAAATATTTTTATTTATTTATTTATTTATTTATTTATTTATTTATTTATTTATTTATTTATTTTAGAGAGATACAGAAATAGGCAGGAAGAGAGAGAGAGAGAATGGGCGTGCCAGGGCCTCTAGCCACTGCAAACGAACTCCAGATGCATGCGCCCCCTTATGCATGTGGCTTACGTGGGTCCTGGAGAATTGAGCCTCGAACCGGGATCCTTAGGCTTCACAGGCAAGCATTTAACCACTAAGCCATCTCTCCAGCCCCTGAATTATTTTTTAAGATAGGGTTTTACTCTAGTCCAGGCTGACCTGGACTTCACTATGTAGTCTCAGGATGGCCTGAGTGGATCTCATATCCAATCAGAGAGCAGTTCCTCTGTTCCACTATTGCACCTGTGTGTCCATCTTTCCTTGCCAGTTGGTTTTGTAGCTTGCAGGAACCACTGGTTGTTTAATCTGTTGGTGGCCATTATTCCCCAGCAGCTTGTATAGCATTTTCCAACACTATGGGCACTAGCCAGCAGGTAGCTTCATTTGCAATATGACCTCTCAATGTCCTGTGACTATAGCCTGTGATGTCTTCAGCAGTAAGGTCTTACCATTTAGATCTGGTGTGTAACCAAGTGTTTTGGCAATGGCCTGCATTGTCTAGGAGGCCTCATGGGTTTCTTTGATCAATTTGATATCTTTTTGATGCAGAAAATAGTTCATATCACACAGAGAGAGTGCGGAGAGGAGCAAGAGTGCTGCTTCCATGGTGAGCCTGACAATCAGCACCAGGGTGAAGGAGACAGACACGGAGGATACTCAACACTTACCAAAGGAGAAATCCAGAGGCTCTGAAGAGCTCATTAACCAAAGTAGACTTAAAATACACCCACCCAAGGCTCAGAGAATTTTGTGGAACAGGGGGCGGAGAGGTTATAAGAGCTACAGGTTGAGACATCATACCCAGAGGCATTGCCTCCCTCCAATAACTAACTGCTAATTCCACAACACATAACCTACAACCCCATGGGGAATACCAGCAACCCCAATGAGGAGGGCTTCTAGCAGAATGGGGGCAGGGAGGAAAAAAAAAGATCTTACCAACACATGATGTATCCATACAGACTATGCTCTTTATAAAAAAATAAAATAGTGGAAAAAAAGATTTTAACATAAACAGTAAAAATAGTTCGTATCAAAGAAAGCATATGATGCTTTAAATCAGAAAGGCTTGTCTTTTTGGTGTTGAATTTAGATTGTAAAGTAACTGGTACCAAACAGCTTTCTTAAATGATGACAAGTGAGTTTTGGTTGTTAACCCCAAGGGCTAGAATTTCAAAGGGTTGCTCAGGGAGCAAAGTTTAATTTGTGAATTGTATGATTTTTGTATATATCCAATTTGATAACATTAATTTCTTCTTTTACTGGGGATATGTACCGATTTGGCTCCAACCTACTGCTGAATACCTCCATCCCTGCCTCTTTTCTTCCTTTCTCTCCTCCTTCCTTGTTTTTTTTAAAATGGTTTCGAAGATTTTAATTAGTACAAAAAGTAGGGGCTGGAGAGATGGCTTAGCAGCTAAGGCATTTGCCTGCAAAGCCAAAGGACCTCAGTTTTATTCCCCAGTACCCACACAAGGTGGCACATGCATCTGGAGTTTGTTTGCAGTGGCTGGAAGCCCTGACGTGCCCATTCTCTCTCTCTCTTTTACTCTGCCTCTTTCCTCTCTCAAATAAATAATAAAAAATTTTAAATCACCAAAGAGGAACATTTGTAAGAATTGGTTGAAGCAGAATTACAACTAAAATATATTTTTCTTCTCTTAGGTTATGTGTCTCCAGAGTTTGCATAATTCTTATCATATATGGTGTGGTGATTTGAATGCAAAATGTCCCCCATAGGTTCATATGTTTGTGATTAAGCCTCATACTTAATGCCCAGCTGGTGGCAGTTTGGGAAGTTTGTGGAGCCTTTGAGGGGTGGTATGTTTCTGCAGGTGGGCCTTGGTGTGTTATAAGCCAGCTGTGCTTGCTACATTTAGCTATCTCTTCACTTCCTCCATGTTGTTGTGGAGATATGACACCCAGCTGTCTGCTCCTGACATGATGAAACGTCTCCCTGTAAATTTAAGCAAGAAATAAGCCCTTTCCTTTCATAAGATGCTTCTGATTGGGTGTTTTATCCCAGCAATGAGAAGGTAAACTGCTACATATGGAAAGCAATTAACTCAGCTTCTTTCCATTGTCTTCATTTAATTTTTCTCTATTTTTTGAATCCTCACAGATGATTGATTAGGCACAGTTGAATTGTTTTATGAAGTGAAGCAGTTTCATTATAGTAGAAATCAAAGGATGTTACAGTTGGTTGCTTAGTAACCTCCTACATAAGTATATCATGATGTTGTTTAGTGTTTACAATTAAATAAGTAGCAAGCTTGTTACTCTTGTGAAATCTCTACTTCCTAGCATATCACGATTTGAAAAGGTACACCACAGAATGTATAGTTTACTAACTCTGGTAAGCAATAGAGTGTAGGTTAAGCAATATTGGATCTTAATTCAGAGAATAGAGGTTTGTTCATCTAATTACCTGGTTTTTCACTAAACCTTACCAAAGGCATGTCATAATGATGATAGAAGACAATGTGTTTAATCTTGTTATAATTAATTACCTTTCAGGACAGTGTAGTTTAAGCATTTTGGCTTTGAATCATTGTGACTGGATTTGAATACTATTTCTGAGTTCTGCTTAGTAACCCTAACTGTGTGACCTTTGTTAGGTTTCTCTTTCTTTCTTTCTTTTTGTTTCTTTGAGGTAGGGTCTTGCTCTCTTGGGTAGGGTTCTTTCTTTCTTTCTTTTTTTTTTTTTTGGTTTTTTGAGGTAGGGTTTCACTCTGGTCCAGGCTGACCTGGAATTCACTATGTAGTCTCAGGGTGGCCTCGAACTCTTGGCGATCCTCCTACCTCTGCCTCCCGAGTGCTGGGATTAAAGGCGTGCGCCACCACGCCCGGCTTGGGTAGGATTCTTAAACACTTTATACTTCAGATTTTTTATCTGTAAAATGGGTTACTGCAATATGGCATTGACTCTATTTATTTTTTCCTTTTTATTGACAGCTTCCATACTTACAGACAATAGACCATGATAATTCCCTCCCATCCCCTACTTTCCCCTTCACAAATACATACTCTATCATATCCCCTTCCTATCTCCATTAGTCTCTCTTTTATTTTGATTTAACTCTCTTTTTAATGCATATGTGTGCATGTGAGTACACACGTGTTAGTGTGTGTGTGTGCATGCATGCAGGTGCACATGCACGTGTATGTGTGTATGGAGGCCAAAGGACAGCCTTGGGCATCATCTTTAGGGATACCATTTACCATCTTTGAGATAAGGTCTCTTAGTAGCTGAGAGCTCACCAGTTAGGCTGTTCTACCTGGCTATCAAGCTTCAGGGCTCCCCCTGTCACCACCTCCCCAGTACTGATATTATAGACATTTGTCACTTCAGCGAGGATTTTGATGTGAGTATTGGGAGTGAGTTCAGGTCCTCATGTTTGTGAGGCAAGCACTTTACTGACTGAGCTATCTCCAGCCTTGTTGTTGATTATTAGACAAAATGCATGACACTAGAGACCCTAGACCTAAGGATGTAGCCAAGTGGTAGAACAAGTAACTAGAAAGCATGAGTCCTGAGTTTAATCCTTGGAAATGCAAAAAGATATATAAATGACTAAAAACAAATAAAAGATACAGACATCACAGGACATAATATTATTTTATGTACCACTTAGAAAATCTTCTATTGTAAGATAGATTTCATGATAAGACACTCTTCTATCAGAGAAGTTAAATGTGCATGTAAGAATTGATTAAGTTAATAATACATACATGATGATCACCAAATTAATGTCAGTTATTCTCTTTTAAAATAACATAGAATGACACATTTGCCTTGTACTGATTTCAGTTTCCAGGTTTTGACATCTTATTAAAATAACATATGGTCTTTGGGGAAAAGCTGGGAAACAGGTATAGAGGACCTCTATACTATCTTAATAACTTCAATAAATCTATGATTATTTCAAAATAAAAAGTTAAAAAGCTACATATTTAGAAACAAATTATAGAAATGATCCCTGAAAATATAGCCTTGAAAAAAAACACTATGTATTTAGAATTGATGAAATTAGACAACAGTATTTATACAATAACTTTTTAAATAAATTTCACCTATTTTCTTTTAGGATGGATCAAAGATAGCTGTATTGTTTGTGACTTTTTCCCATTAAGAAGTGGGATCTAGCCAGGTGTGGTGGCACACGCCTTTAATCCCAGCACTTGGGAGGCAGAGCTAGGAAGATAGCTGTGAGTTCGAGGCCACCCTGAGAATACATAGTGAATTCCAGGTCAACCTGGGCTACTGAGAGACCCTACCTCAAAAAACCAAAAAAAAAAAGTGGGGTCTATTACTGTTTCCTTTGAATACATTTTGGCTTTATGACTTGCTTTGACCCACAACATGTGGCAAAGTGTCACCAGGTGTAGCAGACAGCTTCAGGTTTGCTGAGATGAACTTCCAGACCAGGCACTGTTAAGGAGGAAGGGATATTTATTGAAGCTTACAGATACAGGGGAAGTTCCATTATGGCAGAAGAAGCTGGCCTTCTTTCATAGTCCAAACACAGAGAGAAAAGCTCAAAAGCCAAAAACCACACAGCATGGCACACCTCAGGAACTCCAGCTAGGCACACTTTGCATATCTTTAGACTAAAATCTTAAACCCACCACCACACCTTAAGATCAGCCCAGTGACATTGCCTCCAGCCAGGTGGATTCATATGCAAACTATAAACTAATAAAACACTGAATATTTTGGGGGCCATCTATTCAAACTACCACACCAGGCAACCTACAAGGCTGCTTTAAGAGTTATACAGCTGCCAGGTGACTCTTCGGTTCCTGCCATATTTTCATTTCTTTATGTTTTATATGTGTGTGTGCACATGCATGTGTACATGTGCATGCATTTGTGTGCAAGTGTATGTGACAGAGGACAACCTAATGTGTCATCTTCAGGACTGATGTCCACTTTTTCTTTTCTTAAGACAGGGTTGCTCATTGGCCTAGATCTTTTTAATTAGGCTAGATTGACTGTCCATTGAGTCCCAGAGATCCTCCTAGCACTGGGATTACAGAAACTCTCCATGAAGCCAGCCATTTTAAAATGTGGGTTCTAGAGACTGAACTCAGGTACTCATGCCTATGCTGAAAGTACTTTATTAGCTGAGCTATCTCCACAGTCCTTTGTTTCCTTTCTTAAAAATAAGAGACATGTAGAAATGATAATAGATGAATTCTTAGATGTCCTAAATTAAGTTACAGACCAGAGAGAGGAGGGAGGAGACAGATAGGACTTTAACTGACAGTTTCAAGTTAAATCAACAAAGAAAAATCCCTGCATCACATTCCTCTCCTGGACACTAAAGATTAGCCATCAAGGTCATATCACATTCTGCTTTTAGAACCAACCATCCAAGTAGCAGCAAGAATTTCTTTCTGGACTAACCTCTTATCCTAGGCTGTCACTAGCTTCCCATTGTCTGCTGCTATGATCTGTAGTCAGTGTAGGTTCAAGGTAAGCCACTGATGTCTCTTCTCCTAAAATCTCGTTACAAAACATCTAGCCTCTTAGGTCCAGTGACCATTCTTTCGACTACTGTCTGACCATGCTGGTGACTTAAGTAATCTGTCCCTGACCAGTTTTTTTACCTTTGGCTAGCATCTGAATACCACAACAGACCCTTTATGTCAGATTATAAAATCAATTATGATTTTTTCATATTTTATTTTTATTTATTTATTTGACAGAGAAAGAAGGGGGGGAGAGAGAGAGCAAGAATGGGCACACCAGGGCTTATAGCCACCACAAACAAACTCCAGATGCATGTGCCCCCTTGTTCATCTGGCTAACGTGAGTCCTGAGGAATCGAACCTGGGTCCTTTGGCTTTGCAGGCAAACGCCTTAACCGCTAAGCCATCTCTCCAGCCTGGATTGTACTCTTGTATACCCTCTCCACCACCTCCATTCCACTGAGGGCCCTTCTTAGTGGGATTATTAGTATTCACTGTGGGGTCATGAATGCACAAGTCACTCTGCACCATAGCATCTTAATCAAAGAATCCTACCTAAATATTATTTACTTAGAATATTCAGAAATCTGGAGGTTGAGGATATAACCCAGTTCGTAAAGTGTTTGCTTTGAAAGGATGAGGATGTGAATTTGAGCCTCAGAATCCATGGAAAAATTCTGGGCATAGTTGATACATGTTTGTAATACCAGCACTGGGGAGGTCAAGACAAGGGGCATCACTAAGGCTTGCTGGTCAGACAGTCTGGCCTAATTGACAAGCTGTGGACCAGTGAGAGACACTGCATCAAAAAAGGTAGATGGTATTACTGAGGAGGCCACATAAGACTGTCCTCTGGTCTCCATATACACACACACAGATGCACACACACACATCCATGTACACATGTGTGCCTACACACATACAAACATGTATACATGTATGCACACACTATGTACACACCTGTGCATGCAAAACTTAAAAGTAAATCTGGATGAATCCTTAGCTGATTAACGTTCCTCATGATAGGGTCTATCAATACCTCTTTCTATGGGCTGGAAAACATGGGAGCATTGAAGAAGGGTGGCTTTGGGAAGGTGGTTGGTGAAGGCCTCTTTGATGGAAGAGTAAATTTTGACCATCTAGACAGTGTGCAAAGGACCTGAAGACTGATTGACAAAGATGAGGTTTTGGCTGGGAGTAAAATGGGGAGCCATTGGAGGCTTTTAATCAGAGGCGTGAGATGGTCTTTCTTCTTAAGACAAGAGTCAGAGGGAGGGGCAGGTTGGAAGTAAGGAAACTGAGGAGAAGATGTATTGGTTATTTTTATTTTTTATTTATTTGAGAGAGAGAGCAATAGGGGGAGAGAAAGAGAGAGGGAAAGAATGTGGATGCCAGGACCTCTAGTCACTGCAAATGAACCCCAAATGCATGTGCCCCATTGTGCATCTAGCTAGTGTGTGGGTCCTGGGGAATCGGACCTGGGTCCTTTGGCTTTGCAGGCAAGCACCTTAACTGCTAAGCCATTTCTCCAGCCCTTCAGTTACTTTTTCACTGCTGGGACAAAATACCCGACCAGATGCAGCTTATGGAAGGAAAATATTTATTTTAGTTTACAGTTTTGAGGGGACATTTCATCATGGTGGAGAAAGCATGTCAGGCATCACATCTACAGGGAGGAAATAGAGCTCAAGGCCAACTTCCAGTGACATTTCCTTCATCAAGGCTCCACCCCCTAATGAGTCCACAACTTTTCCAAACAGTTTCACCAACTTGAAATCAAGTATTCAAACACACGAGTCTATGGGGGGCATTTTTACATTAAAACCACCATATAAGACTACTGTTCTAATGGTGTCAGAGAAGACTGGTTGGGACCTGGGTAGTCCCATGGGAGTGGTGAGAAATGGTTGGATTTTAAATGTATTTGTTTCCCCTTGACTTCCTTTGAAGCCAAGTAGAGGAAGCAAAAATCTGGAGCAAGATGCCATAAATTATAATTCTCTTGGGGGTAAAATTTAGATGTCATTGTCCTAAGAAAATATAACCAATCGTGTTATACATACTTCAAGCAGATTGTGAGATTTAGAATCCTAGCTTGTTTACCTTCCTCATTACTCTGTATTTGGTCTCTTCAGGGCAATAAACCATGACATTTGATAAAGGTCACAGGAACAATTTTCATTTTGTATTTGCATGTCTAGAATAAATATGTAAGTAGGTAGGAAAATGCTCTACTTCCATTAAGTTCTCAATAAATACCAACTGGTAACAAAATGCTAATTGATGATCTAATATGTTTTGAAACAGAAGCATGCAAGTTATCTATATAATGAGGCTTTTAGAATGCCCACAAAAGCTCTTACTTGATTTTTCTCTCTCTTGTGCCTACATTCTCCACAATATAGAATTGTACATACTCAAATGTACTTAATTTTGCCTTTCCGTACTTTCCTAAAAGTAGTTTACTAAGAAAGTTGAAGTTTTCTAAGATAATATTCCCAGGGGGAGGAGAGACAGGGTAACAATAAAAAGAAAAAAATATACAACAAACACAATCCTCTTAGAAATTTCTTAGGCATTGATGTGATTCCTTTTTTTTTTTTTTTTTAAGACAGTCTCTCACATTGTAGCTCAAATAGGCCTTGAACCTAAAGTAATACTTCTGCTTCAGCCTTCTCAGTGCTGGGATTACAGGTGTGAGTATGCCTAGTGTAGATATGATTTTTTTCAGTCCAGAATTTTATGCCCAATCACACCGAACAGTTATGCTGAGAATTTTCAAGCTAGAATATTCTACTCACAGCTGAATCTCCAATTCTTTCACTCTGTATAACATCTCCCTAGATTAGTCATTTTGAATGAATATAGTGGACCTTACATAGGTGATGAACATGGAAACATAGTTTTAATATTTTATTTACAATTTCCAAACACCTAAACAACATACCATGATCATAATCCCCTCCAACTACTCTTCTTTGCACCATCCCAAATCCCCCCTCCATTGAATCGCTTCTTTCCACCCAGTCTCTCTTCCATTTTGATGTCAGTGTTTTCCTCCTATTATGCAGGTCTTGTGTAGAGGTAGCATCAGTTACGTGAGCTCATGAATATCAAAGCCACTTTGTGTTGGGAAAATAGTATTGTAAGCACTACTCCCTTTCCTTTGGCTCTTCCTTTCTTTCCATGACCTCTTTCACAATAGTCCCTCAGCCATGAAGAGTATGGTAGTGATGTCTTAGTGCTAAACAATAAACTTTCACTTCTCAGCACTATGGTGTTTTTTGAGTCTCCCCCGTGATTAATGCATCTGAAAAGAGAAGCTTCTTTAACCAGAAGTGAGAGTATCATTTATATGTAGGCATATACATAAGTATTTAGAGGACAGTTTGGTGGGCATAACATAGCCAATTAGCCAGACAACAGTAGTAGTTTCCCACCAAGGGCTTATGATCTATCATAAGCTTTGGATTAGGTTTTCAATACTAGGGAGGAAATCCCTCCCATGGAGTGGGCCTCAAGTCCAATCAGTGAGTAGTTGGTTTCTCCCATAACAGACATGCCACCATTGCACCAGTTGATAGATTTGGCCTGTCTGGCTAGCTGAAAAGCTCACAGGGTCCACTGATGGTTAACACTGTTGATGTCTTTTCTTCCCCAGGCTGCACAGCTCTTCTCAGCATCTGATAGCTATTAGACAGGGAGGAAGCTTCTAGCTCAGCTTGATTTCTCAGTGACCTGCAGCCCCAACATGTGGTGTCTTCAGAAATAGGGGCTTAACATATAGTTCTAGTGATCAATAAAGAGCCTGTGATGCTTTGGGAGTATCAGGAGTCTCCCTAGGCAACAACTTGCTGGAAGGCATCCCAGCCCTGGCACTGAAAATTTTTCTAGTAACAATCTATGGCTTCTAAGTACATTATCTATCACCACAGGATTTTTATGTCCAAACTTTCTCTCTCTCTCTATTTAAACATATGCATTATTAGCTAGCAAAGAAATAGGTTTCCATATGGCTTATTCATAACACCTATTTTTTTTTTGTTTTTCCACAGTGTCAAAATTAATTGAATAACAGTAAATACACAAAGGACCATAGTTTCAAGGTCAATTTGCCAGATGCTCCTACTTTTCTTTTCTTTTTTTTTGGAGGCAATAAAGCTAAGGTATTTAAGGTATTTAAGAGAGAGAGTATGTCAATCACTCAAAGGCCAAGGACTTCTGGGAGTTGCAAATGTCTGTAATTTGCTCTTTTTTTTTAATTAGAAATTGAGCAGTTGTGCTACTTTCTGAAACCAGGTAATACAGCAGTGTTGTGATCAGGCTGTGGCCTGCTCTAAGTTTCTCCATACTATGTAAAACAGTGGTTTTTCAGACTGTGCCTTTCCCAGAAGGACTCCATTGTACAAGCAGCTTTTGACCCCATAGTGAGTATAGAGGATAATTCTGCACCTCAGTGGACTCGTGGATGGCCACATTCCATCTCCCTATACATGACTTATATCCAGGCACTGTGTATCTTTCGCCACCCATGTGGCACAGACTTATAAATGACTTATATCTGGGAATAGAAAAGATGCCACTCAGGCTAGAGAAATGGCTTAGAAGTTAAGGCCTAAGGACCCATGTTCGACTCTCCAGATCCCATGTAAGCCAGACGCACAAAGGTGAAGCAAGTGCAAGGTTGCACATGCCTACTAGGTGGTGCAAACGTCTGGAGTTCGATTTCAGTGGCTGAGGCCCTGGCATGCCAATTCTTTCCATTCTCTCCTCACACACTCTCTCTCTATAAAAAAAGAAAGAAAAGAAAAGGTTCCACCATATAACTTTGTCAGGATGAATTGGAACTATAGGAGCTTATTAAAATCACATCAGGAAAACCAGGCTCAAGAAGTTACAGACACACCAGACCTAGGTGTGGGCACAAGTCCCTCATCTGGACTTCATAAAGTGGACACCTAGCATTGCACTGGTGACAGTCCCTAATGACCTGTCATTCATTTGAACACATAGTGTATATGTCAAGGCTAGGGGCTTCAGCTCCCCCAACACACACACACGCATCCCACACACACACCTATTGACATACCCTACTCAATTCCATCCATCTGTATCCAATTCTGCCCTTCACTTAACTCCCTCCTGCAGCTAAGCTCTGACCCAACCAGTAACTGCAACGGTGTTTCCAAAGCCCACTACAACAAGTTACCTTTGCAGTGCAGGGACGTCCACATATCTATCAGTTTCTCAGCTATGGCCTCTCAGGCCTCGTTCAATCTCTGCCTTTGTAACCATTCGTGGTCATTCTGCAACCTACTTATAGACATATAGGTATATAGAAGTGCTTACTGTATGATGTGTGATTTGACAGTTGACACTAACAATTTAAGTTTGGAATAAAAGAACCTGTGTTTGCCTTGGCCAAGGCCATCAAGAAAAGTAGGAGTGAGCTGGAGAGATGGTGAATTAGTCAGGGTTCTCTAGAGGAACAGAACGGCAGCCTCAGAGACACACTTATGAGGAAAGTCTGTGGATTCCTAAACAAATCAAGTTGACACAAACTTAACCATCACAGATGGCTTAGTGGTTAAGGTGCATGCCTGCGAAGCCTAAAGACCCTGGTTCGATTCTCCAGGTCCCATGTAAGCCAGATGCACAAGGTGGAGCATGCGTCTGGCATTCATTTGCAGTGGCTGGAGGCCCTGACATGCTCTCTCTCTCTCTCTCTCTCTTTCTCCACCCCTCCCTCCCTCTGTCTCTAATAAATAAATAAATCTTTTAAAAAATAGGAGTATCTGCACATGTCCTGCACCTCCTCCAGGATGGTGCCTCTGCTGCACTGCATGCCCTGCACCCTGGGTGCCTTGGTGACTGCCTCAGGGCCACCATGCCAGCGCCCTCCCTGCACCAGCTGCAGCCCAGGCCCTGTGCTCTTCAGGCTGCTGTGTGTGACAGATGGAGACAAAGCTTTTGTTGAATCTCTGATGGATGAAATTTATGAAGGAAAGAAAATTCAGAAGCATAACTCTCTTCCAAAGATGTCTGGAGGTTGGGAGCTGGAAGTGAATGGGACAGAAGCTAAATTAGAGTGGAAAGTCACTGGCAAAAAGATCACTGTCATTTTCAACACTAGCAACAGCATGCCACCAACCTTTGATGGCGAGGAGGGGCCTTCACAAGGGCAGAAGACTGAAGAGCAGGAGCCAGAGCTGACGTTGACTCCCAATTTTGTGGTCAAAGTTTTAAAGAATGATGGGGAAAAGGCCCTTGTACTGGACTGTCACTATCCGGAGGATGAGACTAGACAAGAAGAAGAGGCCGAGAGTGACATTTTCTCTGTCAAGGAAGTTAGCTTTCAGGTCACTGGTGACTCAGTGGAAGGATACTAGCTACACGCTCAACACTGATTCCCTGGACTGGGCTCTGTATGAGCGCCTAGTGGATTTCCTTGTGGACGGAGGGCTAAACAACGCATTTGCACATGAGTTGGTGATGCTCAGCACAGCCCAGGAGCACCGGCAAGACCTCACCTTTCTGGAGGAGCTCAAAAGTTTTATCAAGACCCAGTATAACTGTCAGAGACACTGAAGACCTTACTTTTATGGCAAGCTTAGGCCAATGAACAAAACCTTCCCTGACATCAGTATGTGTTCTGAAATGGTCGTCATCCTATATATATAGCAGATTTAAATTATTGCTCCTACGCTCTCATTACTATTCACTTGGAATTGTTTTCCTGTACAAATCTATTATTTCTAGATTTTTATATAGCATAATAATGGAGAATAAAATTAGCTTTATTGCCTCCAACATCTAAAATTTTGATTAAGCCTCCTTCCATCCTCTCCATCATCCCTCCATTGACCCCACAAATACAATTTAACCCCCAGTTTCATGTCCCTCTAATCTCCCATTTAGCCCGTTCCTCTCCTCCCTCCTTCATAGCCCCACTCAAGTGCCCTGACCTCTACTAAGAACTTTACTCCAACTCACATACAGATATAAACATTTGAAGCTAGGATCTGCATATGAGAGAGATGCTTGACTTTCTAAGTCTGAGTTACCTCACTTGGGTGTTGATGGATCTTTTCCAGATCTATCCTTTTCGCTGCAAATTTGCTAATTTTATTTTTATTTACAGCTGAATAAAACTCACATTGTGTGAAAAGACATCATCATTATCCAGTCATCAGTTGAAGGACATCTAGACTGGTTTCATTTCCTAGTTATTTGAATAGAGCAGCAATAAGCATAGATGAGTATAGGAACTTCATAGTAATGAGCAAAACCCTTAGGGTATATGAAATAAAGCTGGGCCATGTGGTAAATCTATTTTAACTGTCTCAGAAACCTCCCCACTAATTTTCCACGATGGATGTACCTGTTTACATTTCCACCAAAAATAGAGAGGGGTTCCTCTTTTCCTACCTCCTTGTGAGCATTTATTGTCATTTGATTTCTTTTATAAAATATTTTTATTTATTTATTTGAGAGAGAGAGACATTGAGAGAGAGAGAGAGAGATTGGCAGACACACAGAGAGAGGGGGTTTGGGAATGCCAGGACCTCCTGCCACTGCAAGCGAATTCCAGATGCATTCTCTACTTTGTGCATCTGGCTTTACATGGGGACTGGGGAATTGAACCCAGCCTGTCAGCCTTTGCAAGCAAGTGCGTTTATCCATTGAGCCATCTCTCCAACCCTCATTTGATTTCTTGATGATAGCCATTCTGACAGGGGTAAGATTAAATCTCAAAGTAGTTTTACTTTTGTATTTCCCTGATAGCGATAGGATATATATATATATACACACATACACATATACATACATATGGAACACACTTTTTATTTTAAAATATTTTATTTGTTTATTTATTTGAAAAAGAGAGAGAGGCAGATAGGAAGAGAGAATGGGCACACCAGGGCCTCTAGCTACTACAAACAAACAAACAAACAAACAAACAAACAAACAAAATGCATGTGCCACCTTGTGCATCTGGCTTTACATGGGTACTGGGGCCTTGAACCTGGGTCCTTTGGCTTTGGCAGCAAATACCTTAACTGCTAAGCCATCTGTCCAGCCCTAGAGCATGTTTTTAGATGTTTATTGCCAATCTGTATTTGTTCTTTTGAGAACTCCCTCCAATTCAATAGCCCATGTTTTGATTGGGTCATTTAATTTTTTATTAATTAGGTTTTTGAGTTATTTGCACATCTTATATATTAATCCTCTGTCAGATGTGTAGCTGGCAAAGATGTTCTCCCATTCTGTAAGTTGCCTCTTTGCTCTATCCACAGTGTCCTTTGCGGTACAAAAGCAATTTACTTTCATGAAGTCCCAGTGGTTGATTCATTCTCTTACTCCCCAAGTTACTGGAGTTCTATTCAAAAAGTCCTTGCCTGTGCCTATATGTTGAATGGTTTCCTCTACTTTTCCCTCTAGCAGTTTCAGAGTTTCAGGTCTGATATTAAGGTCTTTTATCCTTTTGGACTTGATTCTTGTGCATGGAGAGAGATTACAATCTATTTCTTTCCTTTTACATATAGATATCTAGTTTTCCCAGCATCATTTATGAAAGAGGCTACAATTTCTCCAGTAAATATTTTTGGCATTTCTGCCAAATTCAGATGACTGTAGCTGTCTGGGTTTACATCTGGGTCATCTATTCTGCTCCAATGATCTACAAGTCTCATTTTGTGCTAGTAATATGGCTCTATAATATAACTTACAATCAGGTATGGTGATTATAAATTGCTTTTGGTAAGTACACATTTTTTACAATATTGATTCTTCCAATCTATAAACATAGGATGTTTTTCTAGTTCCTAGTATCTTTGCAATACCCCACTCTCAACAATTGACAGGGGATCCCTCCAAAAATACACAGCGAAACATCTATAATAAATGATGTCATAAAACAAATGGACTTAACAGACATCTACAGAACATTCCATCAAGTGCTGCATATATGATATATATTCTTTTCAGCAGCACATGGAACTTTCACTAAAATAGATCATATATTAGGACACAAATAAAATCTTAACTGATACAGGACAATTGAAATAATATCTTGTACTCTTTATGATCATAATGTGATAAAACTACAAATCAACAGCAAGAAAGACAATGGAACATACACAAACTTAGGGAAATTAAAGAATACACTACTGAATGATAAATGGGTTGCTGATAAAAATCAAGAAGGGAATCAAAAACTTCCTAGAATCAAAAGATAATGAAAATGCAACATACCAAAATATGGGATAGAATGAAGGCAGTCCTAAAAGGGAAATTTATAGCTTCAAGCGCCTGTATAAATAGATTAGAGAGGTTACAAATAAATAACTGACTGCTACACATTAAGGCCTTAGAAAAAGAAAAACAAGCTGGTGGTTGTTGTCTTTCACAATTTGGAATACATCATTCTAAGCTCTTCTGACTTTTAACATTTGTGCTGAGTAATCTGCTATTACTCTGATGGGCTTGCCTTTCATAGGTGACTAGGTGCTTCTCTCTTATTGCTTTTAGTATAATTTCTTTGGTCTGTGTGTTTAGTAATTTAATTTTAATATCACAAGGAGAAGTTTTTTTCTGGTCTTATCTGGAATTCTAAATGCCTCCCGTGTCTGTATTGGCCTCTCTTTTTCTATTTTTTTGGGAAATTTTCTTCTATGATTTTGCTGAAAACACTTATTATACCTTCAGATTTAAATTCTTTTTCTATACCCTGAATTCTTAAGTTTGATCTCTTCACAGTATCCTGAATGTTTTGAAATTCCCATTCATACCTTCTTATTTGTTTGTCATTCTCTTTGTTGGAATGTTCTAAGTGTGTCACCTTGTCTTTAAGGTCCAAGATTCTGTCCTTTCCTTGATCCATTCTATTGGTGAGACTTTCTAGTGAGATTTTAATTGACTTACTGTGTTTTTCATTTTCAGTATTTCAGATTGGTTTTTTTTTAGTATTCTATTTCCTTACTCATATCTTATATCAACATCTTTATTTTTTAACAAATTTTCCTGTGTTCTTTTGGGATCCTTTGAGAATTTGCTTTTTTTGATTCCATTTTGATTTTTTTCTTAAAATACTTTTGTTGATCATTTATTTATAGGGAGGGGGAAGAGGAATGATCATGTCAGGGCCTTTTACCACTGAAACCAAACTCCAGATTCATGTGCCACGACGTGCATCTGGCTTTACATGGGTACTGGGTCATTGAACCTGGGCCAAAAAATCTTTCAAACAAGCTCCCTTAACCATTGAGCCATGTCTCTGGCCCTCATCTTTGATTTCTTTGAGTACATTTAAAATCATTCTTTTGAAGTCTCTTGTCTGGCATTTCATCTAATTCAGTCTCACTGGAGGTCACTACTGTTGGATTTATAGCGATGTCTATGGTGAGAACGTAGACTATTGACACTCTGTAGAAGAAGAAGAGGGGAAAGTGAATCATAGGATCCTCACTTGGGATTTCAACCAGTATTTCCTCCTGCCTCCATTGCTAGCTGCAAGTCATCTTGGGAGATGCTCCAGCATATAGGAAATGGAAGGTTAACTGAAAGGGGGACTCTATCAAGCAGCTTCTATGAGATAATTATCTATGATGGGTAGGAGTTTGCCCTTATGCAGCTGTTTTGGGGTCACTTGTCCTCATATAAATAACCTCTCACTCCTTCTCCTGCACATAAGCTGAAGAAACACATTGATTAGCAAGTTGGACTTGGGTGGAATCCTTACTTTGATCTGTCATCAGTGCTCTATTAAGATGAATAGGTATTTGTTCATGTCTCTCCAGGAAAAGTTGACAGTGTCAGGACTATATTTTGGCCAATACTTTCTTTATTTCACCCCTCAAAGAACGTGCTTACTGAATCCTCAGGACTCTTGTGATATAAGCTATAGGGAAGCTCACCAAAACTTGCATGTGTAGTTACTGTTAAATTTCCCCATTTCCTCCAGTGATAACTATGTTGGGTGACAGACTTGCCTGTCTAGTCTCTGAGGGATAGCTATCTTGCTGACATGGGCAGAGTGGTTCCTGTTTCTATTCACAAATGAGTGCTGAAAGAAACTTTTCCCTGAAGCTAGGAAATGGTTGAGTGGGTAATAGTGCTTATTGTTGAAGCAAGAGGGCCTGAGACCATCTGAGTTTGATCCTCAGGACCCACAATGACAAAAAGGAATGTTTTCTTTTCCAAGACAGGACTGTGGCTATAATTTCTATGCTAGGATGTGTTTTTTAGCATCCAGTCTTTGAAACAGCTCAAGAGAAGCAAAAGGCCTTTAGATTCTGCTTTCTTTACAGTTCTTGTTTTTCTGACCTCCTGACAATTTATCTGATAGTCAGATCAAAATAAGAATAAAGGGGCAAAAGCACCCAATTAATTATCAGAGGGGTAGAAGATTGGTATAAGTGAGAATGCTAACTCCTTTTAGCCTCTAAGCTGGCAGGCTGGCCATTGTGATCTGAAAGATTCTGTATATTTCCAGTTTGTCCCTGCCAGAAGACCCATCCCCAGCTTTGCCCCCACCCAAGGACCACTCATCTAAGAAGCCATAGGTTCGTAATCTATTGTCTTGATTCTTCACATGCTGGGAACAACATGGTAGAATCCCAAAGTGACCTTTTTTGGCTAAATGCCTAATTAGAATTGCAAGTGAGCTCATTCTATGTTTGCTGTATTTATTTATTTTGAAAACAAAAAGAAGACAATTCTCTTCAGGTATTTGTGTTTAGATTCTGCATATGAACAGCTAAGATATAATGGTACTTGAAGTCTCACAATTGTTATTTCCATAAACCATCATTCCTATTTAAGGTTCTCCTATGTGAAGAAAATCTCTACTATGGCACTTACAACATTTGAGGCAGGGTTATTCTTTGCTGTCTGCACACTATCCACTACCTACTAGATACCAGGAACACATTTCCTATGATGTGGTAACTAAAAATACCCCCCAATCACCAAATATCTTCTGGTGGTACCAAAAATCACTCTTGGTTGAGAAGTACTGTCATAGTTATTGATACAATTATTATATAGATAGATATGTTTATCAAAAATGTACTGAGTTACTCTAGAAAGTAATATGTAAGATAAGTTCAGCACCATAGAGAACTTGTACTTTATAATTTCTAAACCACTGTTTTAAACATTTTTAAAAGCCTGTAATGCCTCTATAATTAAAAAAAAAAAAACTTTGAGAAACTCCCAATCAGCTCTAATTCTTTCCCCTAAGCTAGCATTTTCAAGTGAAAGCAACCTGGTTAAACACCTGAGAAAGTAGATAAGAACCTCATCTGAGACTTGGAATTGCTCATTCTTTAAAAGTAATTAAAATTGACTGCGGAATCATCTCTTTTGCCTTGGTAATTCTCCAGGCTGCCTAAATACCACATTTGCAAGAGTACACCCACGATATAACCTATCCAGCTTTTCCCTTCATTTAGTTGCACCCACGCAGGCATCTTATGGAGTCAAAGAGAGAGCCAAAGGTGCTGATGGGAATATGACAGGACATTAACTGAGCATTGTCATCAGATAAAGGATTATGTCCATTTTATATATTTGAAAATCACCTTGTAAGACCCATTACTGTAATGACAAAGATAACAGATTCAATGATAATATTTATGAATATTTGTGCCTCCCACTTAAGACCTAGCACATTGGTTTCATTCCTTCAGTAAGAAAGACTATAAGCTTCCACATATTTTTTTTTGTGAATTCTCCATGTCCTCATTGAATGCCTCATTGCATGTGAACAACTGTTCACAGAATGTACTTTGAAAATCACTTTATCTTGATTTGTCACAACCTTTGTTCTCAGCAAGTGTTTTTTAACTTATATGTATAAAAAGATGTCTACTGCATTTTTCTTGCATGTGTATATGCAATGTTCCTATGTGTGTGGGTGTATGTGTGTATGTGCACACATGTGTGCATGTGCATATGGAAACCAAAGACCGATATCAGGAGCCTTCTTCAGTCACTTTTCTTCCTTGACACAGGGTCTCTCACAGAACCTAGAGATCATGGATTTGGCGAGACTACTTAGCTAGTTTAACATGGAAATCTATACTTCTCCACCTCCCTGGTGCTGTGATTATAGATATGCACTGACATTGCTGGCTTTTGCATGGATACTGTGGATCCAAACTCTGGCCCTTATGCATGTACTGAACCCATTGAGCCTTCTCCCCAGTCCCTCAATTGTATTTAATATAAAGTATTTTTTAAAGTGAATCTCTCTCTCTCTCTCACACACAGGTTTTCTCTTTTTCTCCCTGTTGTAAGGGACAAAGGCACAACATTAGGCAATCAAGATTGGAATGTGTCATGAAAATTTCAAGACAATCATTTTTCTTTCTTCTTTTTCATTACTTCATATTATTTATATGAAAGAGAGAGAGGGTGAGGGAGGGAGAGAATGGGTGTACCAGGGCCTCTTGCCACTGTGGATGAACTGTAGATACATGTGGCTGGCTTTAGGTGGGTATTGGAGAAACGAAACCAGACCAGCTGGCATTGTAAGCAAATGACTTTAACTGCTGTGCCAATTTTCCAGCCCCCTTCCATTTCCTTTTACTCCCTTCCTTCTTTCATTCTTTCCCTTCCTCCCAATGGGGATCAAAAGTAGGACTCTGCACATGCTGGCTAGTCTAGTTCAATAGTCTTTAAAATGGTTTCTCTGCTGTTCAAGCTCCCATAATACCAATTTAATTTAATTTGTTCCTTTATACTATTACTTCATTACTCCATTATGAGGCTCTAAAGCCAGGTTATTAGCTCTTTGCCAGTGATACACATACCCCAGCTCATTCTCATCCATGACATGATGGAACCTTGCTTCTCTTTTCATTCAAAGACCATTGAATATTAGGCCCCATATCAGAGCCTTCTAAATAAAAGTTAATGTGGGCCTTCTACTAGCTCACAGCAAAACAGGCATGCCATTCCTTGGTGACACGGTCAACTAAGCAGACCCCTGTGGTTGAAACTCCCACCTCCCACTGCCCATGGTTGTATGGTTGTCTTCTAGGAACCACTCCTTTGGTACTTCACTATTAAGGGGATTGCTTAAGATTGGCATTGTCCTGAGCTTACTGAGCGAATCAGAGTATTCTACCCACAGGTGTCAATGACTTGGGAACAGGCACAAGATAAAAATCAAAATTCCTTCAAACCCAGTCCCTGCAGGTTAGGTTGTTTTAGCTGCTACTGGGAGCCTTTAGCTTGGGTTGATGAGTTGTGAACGAGGAAAACTTGGGCCCATCAAACTGTGTCTGAGAATAAGGACAAAAAACATTGTGAGCAAGCAAGGGACACTGCTATATGAAAGCAACCAGCTTGATAAGACATACACACTTGTGCAATGGTGGCACCAAGCCTAGATGGGAAACCAAAGGCTTTCTAATTGGCTAAGAGATCTTCTCAGTGGAAAGGAATCCATAACTGGAACTGGAAACTAAGTCAGAATCTTATGGAAACCAAGATTACGTACTCCATCAAGAAGCTCCCACTAGTTTTTGTCCAAAAGAGAGGCTACATGCATGAAAAATTAAAACTTCTAAATTAAAAGTGTTTATCCGTGGGCTGGAGAGATGGCTTAGCAGTTAAGTGCTTGCCTGTGAAGTCTAAGGACCCCTGTTCAAGGCTCAATTCCCCAGGACCCACATAAGCCAGATGCACAAAGTGGTACATGCATCTGGAGTTCATTTGCAGTAGCTGGAGGCCCTGGCACACCCATTCTCTCTCTGTCTCTTTGCTGCTTTGCTCTCAGTCTATCACTCTCAAATAAATAAATAAATAAAATTTTTAAAAATCTATAAAAAATGTTTATCCCGTTTTACCCATGCTGATCTCACTCTCCATTGGGGAATCTGTTTTTCCTTTCCAGAAGGTAGCAATAACCAAGGATAACCAAAATCTATCAACAAGACAAGTAAAGATAGCTGACTCCCTGGCAGGAGATAAACCACCCCTAGCACATCAGCCAGGACCCAGGTGAAACCACAAAGGAATTGGTGAGATGAGCAAGAGTTCTTCTTCCATGGCAAGCCTGACAACCTGTGCCAGGGTGATGGAAACACACACTGAGGATACTCAAAAAATACCAAAGCAGAAATCTAGAATCCTGCTGAGAGATTAACACTAAAGTAGACTTAAAACACACACACCAAGTCTCAGGGAATTTTGTGGAAGAGGGGGTGGAAAAATTGAAGAGCCTCAAAGTGGGAAGGAATATGCAGTGGCATTGTCCCACCCTCCACAATAACTTGCTGCTGCTCTCACAACTTCTAACCCACAGCCCTATAGTGAATACCAGCAATCCCACTTAGGAGGGCCCTGGGTGGAATGGGGGCAGGGAGGAGGGAAATGATGGTACCAACACATGATGTGTCCATACAAAGTTTCTACTGAATAAAAAAAATCAATAAAAATGCTTAAAATGAGAAAAAATCAGCAGGAGAGGGAGAGAGAATTAGAATGAGAGAAATTGTTAATAATATTATTGGAGAACAATGCCATACGATGGTATTGTCAATGGATATGGAGAATTAAAAATATAATATTTGAGTTCACTCATTGAATCACTTTGTATATGCATTTTAAAAGTAAAAAAAAAAAAATCCTGGGCTGGAGAGATGGCTTAGAGGTTAAGGCATTTTCCTGCAAAGCCAAAGGACCCCAGTTTGATTCTCTAGGACCCATGTAAGCCAGATGCACAAAATGGCACATGCATCTGGAGTTCGTTTGCAGTGGCTGGAGGCACTGGCATGCCCATTCTCTCTCTCTCTCTCTGCCTCTTTCTCTCAAATAAATAAAAAAATTATATATATATATATATATATATATATATATATATCCTGCAAGAATTTATTTTATGTTAAGTATATTCCCCCATAACCTTCTGCCTTCTGCCTTCCCTTTCTTTCCTTTTGTCCCCTGTATTCCCCTAGACAGTTTCACTTCTACTTTCATATCCTCTATAATACATGATTTTATGAATCTATGTAAAATCTAGGAATCACAAGTATGAGAACATATGACATTTGTATTTCTGAGATTGGCTTAATGTCCCTAACATGATTATCATTGGCTATATGCATTTTCCTGCATATGACGCAACTTTGTTCTTCTTATGGCTGAAAAAATTACATAGTGTGCACGTGTCACGCTTTCTTTATCTATCCCTCTGTTGTTAGACACCTAGGTTGGTTCCATAACTGAGCGGTCAATGTGTTTTTATGTGAACTTTTGCTTCTATTTTCACAATGTTTTTCCTTTCTTGTTGCCACAGAATAGTAGACCTGTCAAGACCTATACCTTCTAGTTTGCATTTTACAAATGAGTTTTAGATCTAAAACAGCTACTCAAGTTGGCTTGAGCTTTTAAACAATGTCAGGTCATCATTAATTATCACTTCTCTGGGAAGAAAATAATTTGCCTTCTGCTTCTAGTTCTTCTATTCTAGGGCTGGTAAGAAGAAATCTAAGAATTTGCAACTGGAGTTTCTTGCTGATTCAAATCCTAAATTAACATCTCCAAGTTGTTTCTACTCTTCCTTTGAAAGAGACCTCTGAAAACTTATCCCAGTCAACAGAATGATGCAACTGGTTGCTTTTTATTAGGCTCACCACATATCCATCTGCACTCCTCTGCTTAGATGCTCAGATATCCTGGGCTGCTCCACTTTTCCAGATAATGCAAAATTCAGCAGTTCACAAAGCATGGCTCCCAGCCCAGCAGGATCAGCATCTCCTGTTCAGAGCTCCTAAAAGCTTTGGAATTTCTTGAGCAATAGATGTTAGAAAAATCTTTTGTTCTACTAGTTGGCCTTTGTACCATATTTCCTGACCCAGAACTCCTGAATCCTTTGGAATTTCCTGGGTGATAGGTCTGTATTTTAAATGAAAGACTCATGGGAGGGGTTCCTGAATGGGACCGGGATGGGGACTGGTTGCTGGGGGAGCCAATCATGTGACTAGAGGGTTGGAACTTTTAGTTCCCACATCTGACCTCTGAAGAAGCTTCTCGCAGAGAGTTGAGGATAATAATCGATTATGTTTATATGAAGCCTGCATAAACCCCCAAAGGATAGGATTTGGATGGGCTTCTAGATGGCTGACTATGGAGATTCCTGGAGGTTGCCCTATCAAGACAGAGCAGGAAACTCTGTGCTCCTTTGCCCCATACCTCACCCTATTCACTACCTCCATCTGGCTCTTCAACTGTATCCCTTGTAATATACTTTTTTTGTAAGGAACTGGATGCAAACAAGCATTTCCTCAAGTTCTACGAACTGTTCTAGCAAATTAACAGAACATAAGGAGTGGTTTTGGGGAACTCCAGTTGGTCAAGTACAGCCCACCTGCATTGGTGCCTAGAGTCTGAATAGGGGTGCAGTATTGTGAGACTCTGCCTTCAACCTACAGGATTGTGACTGGGATCTCACCTTGGCTTCCTTTCAGCTCCCTGGTCCTTGTGATCCCTGTCAAATGAATTCAGATGAGACACCGAGTGTAGTGTAGAAAACAGGCAGAAGCTATTATACCACAGGCACTCTCAAAGGTGAAAGTGGATGATGACCAAAGGGAACACGTGTTGAATGGCAAAGTTCCTCCATATAGAAAGGTGTAAACAACTATTGTCGGCTTTATCAGAAGCAGCTGGGTCAACTCACAAGCGAGGGTGTGGGAAGGGTCATCAGACCCTCACCTGTGATTTAGGCTCCCCCTGCACCAGCTGGAAACAATAATGCACAAGCTCTCGTGGCCTAAGTGGGGGGAGGGGAGATAGAGTATATAGAGAGCAAACGATCTGGAAACAAGGAGCTCCATTGAGGTGGTGTTTCTGGAGTCTCCATGCTCTGTAAGTATAGCCCTCACCCCAAGGCTGAGGGGGGAGCATCCACGGGGGTCAGGAGGTTAATCCTGGTATAGTGACCCTCACAAAGGGCTGCTCTGTGGTCTCATACCCTTGACAGGGTGAAGACATGTATCTGTGTCTGCCCAGGGGAAAAATTTCCCGTGGCTATTGTGCCAACCTACATGTTTAATACTTTATACTATTAAGTTTCTGGAAAAATAACTTTCCTCAGGGGTGACTGACAGCCCATTTGGATGGAGCCTTAAGGAAGGGAACAATGGTACATCTTTGTTCTTTACCAGAAAGCCTCCTAGTAGATAGTCAGCTTAGAATCTTGCTGGCAGTTCAGAAAGTCACACCTCCACCCAGGACTAGAGACACAACTCAGATTCCAGTCTTTTGAATGTAACAGACTAGATTAAAAAGAATTAAAGAGAGGTTGAAGAGATGGCATAGTTGCTAAGGTGTTTGCCGTGCAAGCCAGGAGGTCCTGAGTCCACATTCCCAGCACTCCTGTAAAAGTTGAGCATGACGGGGCATGCCTGTAGTCAGAGTGCTTGTGTAGCTGAGAGAGGGGGATCCCTGGGACTCACAGCATGGCAAGCTAGTCTAGATGAATTGGTGAGTAGCGGGCTCAATGAGAGACCCTCTCTCCAAAAGTAAGGTAGCGAGTAGCTGAAGAGGACACCCAATATTGACCTCTGGCACCCACATGCACTCACACACATACCTGTGCACACATGTACATACAAACATGCATACATACTACACTCGTACACACAAACATGCACGTGCACAAAAAGGGGACTGGGGAGATGGCTCAGTGGGTAAGAACACGTGCTATGCAAGCCCGAGAACCCAAGTTCGATTTCCAGCACCAATGCAAAAAGCTGCGTGTGGCCACACGTGCCTGTAACACTAGTCCTGAGGAGGGTGGAGACAGGAGAATAGCTGGGGCTCAGCCAGCTTTTACAGAAAAATGAAGACCTCTAGGCTCAGTGAGAGATCCAGTCTCAAGGATATGAGGTGAAAGAGTAATAGAAGAGGACTCCTCAGGCATATGTATGGGGCATGTGCATCTGCACACATATGTGCATGCATGCAGACACACATACAGAGTCAAAAGAACTGAAAAAGGGGCAGGTGTGGTAGAGCATGGCTTTAATATTAGCACTTGGGAGGCTAAGGTAATAGAATTGCCTTGAGTTCGAGGCCAGCCTGGGCTAGAGTGAGACCCTACATCTTAAAAACACACACACACACACAAAAGAAAGAAAAAGAAAAAAGTATCATGTTTTACCAGGAGGAAACAGTCTTCTCTTGATAGGTCTCAACAATGTCCTGCTACATCCACCTTGCTTTCTTTTGTCTAATCTGTAGCTATCCTCTCATATGGTATTTTATTTTTCTTCATGAGAGAGAGAATGGACATGCCAGGGCCTCCAGGCACTGCAAATGAACTCCAGATGTATGTGCCTCCTTGTGCATCTGGCTTATGTGGGTCCTGAGGAATCGAACCTGGGTCCTTTGGCTTTGCATGCAAGTACCTTAACCACTACACCATCTCTCCAGCCCTCATATGGCATTTTGAATATTTAGAAGGGGAATCATGATACTTTGCCCTTCTTTAAAATCAGTGTGTTAAAGCTGGAAGTGGTGTTCAGGTCTATAATTCCAGGCCTCTAGAGGCTAAGGTAGGAGGATCACAGTGCGTCTGAGGCCAACCTGGGGTTATAGACCAAGTTTCAGGTCACTGTGGGTCAGAGTGAGACACTGCTTCAAAAAATTAGTGTGCTAACAGGGACAGAGGAGGTGGGGCTTGAAATTGATTATGAGGGAAGGTCCATCCTAAATGACCTTCAAGCCTGCTAGTTTCTAATTATTAC